>JBBMOL010000421.1:0-140355 GCA_037954665.1 Laguncularia racemosa
TCCCAAATCACAACCTTCCCCTTCCCTCTCACTTTAGGAAAATGTTGCCTCGACATTTTCCCAGCAATAAAAGTTAGACTAACAAAAAAATTATAAACTTCACCCTCCAATTCACTCCCTTACGTGTTTCATAAAAGGGTGATATCCCATAGTCACTCGTGTTTTCTCAAAAGAAAGGATGATATAATCCCAAATCCCTTCTCATTTCTCTTGGAACTAACCCAAATACACCAATCCTTCCCGTAAAAATTAAAGAACAACTCTAGGGGCTTAAAATTTTCCTTTTTTTCTTCCTTTTTGTTTCCTTGTTTCCGTTCTTTTGTCCATTTTTTTTTTTCGTGACTTTTTTTTTTTGTAAAAAGGGTTTTTGGATGCACTACACTATCAAGAAAAAAATTAACACTTGGACTTGAGTACAAAGCTTGACAAACGAAAAACTTAATTGAACAATTGATATGAATGATTGGAGTTAGGGTTTTGATGTTACCTTTCTCAAAACGAACTAATGTTTAACAAACCTAGGCTCTAATACCAAACTGATATGAACCACGCCCACGTGTGACGAAATCCAATACCAATACGTTCGGAATTGCAACCCAAGATGCCAAACAATCAAAGTGGAACCGTAACCCGTTGCCTATACACGAGGCAAGAACCTTGGTATGTTTTGTTGACGCCACAATCGGGATGAAAGACCGATTGATAAGTCTAGTTAAATGCCACGGAAGAAACCCGATAAGTTCAATAGAAGTTCTTTAGAGAACCAAGAGAGGAATTCTCTCAAAATGCGTTATTCAATGTGGTATGAATGTTCTATCCTCTGTTTTCCAACCCTAGCAGCTTATATTAGGGTTTACAACTCGTAATAACAAAAGCCCAAAATGACATAACATAATAAAGTCACAAAAAAATAACAAACAGGCAATGAAAGCAGGCGACGTAAGAGGCGGCGTAGTAGCTGGTGTAGGATGTACACCAGGTATATAGGCTGGTGGCGTAGTAAGCTGGCGTAGTCCCTCTATCGCGTGCTAATGGCAACGCCAGTTCAAGGCCAGTAGCGTTTAAGCCAGCGTTGTCAAGGCCGACAGCTATGATCTCCAATGCTTTGATCTCCTTGAATGACTTGTACAAATGCAAGGTCATTCTCGTAGTTGCTCCACTCTTTTTCGGCTTCTTGGTTATCCTTTATCAGCCTGTTCAGTGCTTCCTTGAATCGTTTTCCTCGAGTTCTTGTGATCGGTCCAGGTGACACTTCAAGAGGATCCTCATTCCACCTTCTAGCTTGGCTCCCATCATGGCTCTCATCATATATATTGAAAGAGTTTCTAGGAAAATTTGTTGTTGTTTATTTTGATGATATTCTAATCTACAGTAAAGACCTAGAACAACATGTGGAGCATCTTCGGGCAGTATTTTCAGTATTGAAGATACAATAGCTATTTGCAAATATTCAGAAGTGTTCCTTTTGCCAAACTGAGGTAACATTTTTGGGTTTTGTTGTGTCAGATGCAGGAGTTAAGATGGATGAGGAGAAAGTGAGGGCGGTGAAAGAATGGCCAACACCCACTTCAGTTACTGAGGTAAAAAGTTTTCATGGGCTTGCATCCTTTTATAGACACTTTGTCCAAAATTTCAGTAACATTGTTAGTCCTCTCACAGAACTAACTAAGAAGAGTGTTCCTTTTATTTGGAGTGAAAAGGCCCAGAGGAGTGTTGAAGAGATTAAAGAAAAACTCATTTGTGCCCCATTATTGGTTTTACCTGATTTTGACAAAGTTTTTGAATTGGAATGTGATGCTTCAGGGATTGGAATTGGTGCTGTATTAATGCAGGAGAAGAGACCTATAGCATATTTTAGTGAAAAGTTGAGTGGAGCAACTTTGAACTATTCTATATATGATAAGGAATTTTATTCCTTAGTGAGGGCTCTCATGATGTGGCAGCATTATCTCCTCCCGAAGGAGTTTATTATTTATACAGATCATGAATCTTTGAAACATTTCAGGGGACAACATCACGACGGTATGTACTTATCACTTCTCTTTAGTCAAAATTGCTGGGTTTTGAGTTGTTGAAAGAACAATATGTATGTGATGAGGAATTCAAGACTGTCATGTAGAGGTGTCTTGGAGGTGGGATGTATGATGGATATTATGTGATAGATGGTTTTCTGTATAAATCAGGAAAACCATGTATTCCATTTGGATATGTGAGGGAATTATTAGTGAGGGAAGCACATGCAGGTGGTTTGTCAGGGCATTTTGGTGAGAAGAGAACTTTAGCCATATTGAGGGAGAATTTCTACTGGAAAGGTATGATAAAGGATGTCCATAGGGTACTAGAAAGGTGTGGTGTTTGCAAGAGAGCCAAGGGGAGGAAAGGTGCGTAGGGTGAATATATGCCTTTACCTATACCATATAAACAGTGGACTGATATCAGCATGGATTTTGTGTTGGGATTACCTAGAACACAAAGGGGGAAAGACTCTATTATGGTGCTTGTTGATCGATTCAGCAAAATGTCACACTTTGTGCCATGCCACAAAACAGACGATACTCTTTTTATTGCTAACCTTTTTGTGCAGGAAATTGTCAAATTACATGGAGTTCCACACAACGTAGTGTCAGACAGAGATACTAAGTTCCTTAGTTTCCTTTGGAAAACACTATGGAGAAGACTGGGTACTAAACTGATGTACAGTACCTCTTGCCATCCCCAAACTGATGGACAAACAGAGGTTGTCAATCGCACACTTGGGAATCTTCTCAGAGCAATAGTTGGTAAGAATCTTACTGATTGGGACTTGTGTCTTCCTATTGTTGAGTTTGCTTACAATAGGTCTACTCATAGTTCAACTAGTAAGTCTCCCTTTGAAGTTGTTTATGGCTATAACCCTTCCATTCCATTGGATTTTATAGCTGGACTAGCGACAAAGGAAGAAAGTCTTAGTGGAGTTGACCAAGCACAACAGATTCAACACATCCATGATCGGACCACTGAATACCTTCAGAAGACCCAGGAACAACAGAGGATCCAAGGAAATAGGCACAAGAAAATTCATCTCTATAATCTAGGTGACTTAGTCTGGATTAATCTTAGTAGGGACAGGTTTCCACATAAAAAGTCACAGAAGCTATCTCCTAGATCAGACGGACCATTCAGGGTCTTAAAGCACATCAACAACAATGCTTATCGCATCGAGTTACTAGGAGAATATAGAGTATCATCCACTTTTAATGTCTCAAAACTTTCACCATACTTAGCAAATGACTTGCATGAAGATCAATCAGATTTGAGGGCAAATCTTCTAGAAGCCCAAGGAGATGATAGGAATCAGACTCTTCCAAGACCTATCACTAGGGCCCGAGCTAAGGGTCTCCGAAATCTAACTTTGAGGGTTTTGCTAGAGAAACCTAACCTTAAGAAATCTAACCTACTTCCTACATCTTTGCACTATAATTTTGATGCATTTCAGTAGGTTCATTTGTCAGTCCTATAAGATACAAAAACACCCATACTACTGAGCAAATCAAGGTTGTCAACGGAATCTGATTCAAAAGCTTCTTGAAGACCGGCATCATGAAGGACCATTTCTTTTACATATTTATTCTTTTATGAACTATTTTGGTTGTATTTTGGTTTTGGGACGCTTTTATTTCCTTGTAATTTTCATTTAGGGCTAGCCACCTTAAAAGTGGCAAACTTGTAATTTTGACACTTTTTAACCTATGAGTAGCAAGTATAAATACTTGCTTAAGAGAGGGTTTGAGGAGGCCCATTTTTTTGTAGAATTGAGAGACACATTTCACGTGTGAATTAGGGTTCTTTCCTTAGTTCAAAACTCTTATCAATTTCAACCCAAGAATTGGAATTGTGGTGAGTGCGACGAGGGGAATTGATACAAACCACACCAACCCGTGACGAAACCCAATACCAATCGTTCAGAAATTCGTTACCTAAGACGCCCAAGCACCTAAAGTGGAAACCGCGACCGTTGATTGTAAAATTGAATTCTTGACCACCAAAATAGATTCTATTTTAATCATGTAAAGTAAAATTGAAATCTTGATTCATTTGCCCTGACATGAAAATTTAATTAAATTATGAATCAAGATTTCGATTTTACTTTACATGATTAAAATAGCATCTATTTTGGTGGTCAAGAATTCAATTTTACAATACATGAATATGATAAATCAAGAATATATACAAGAACCTTGGTATAATAATGAAGACGCCACAATTGGGATGAACGCCACGGAAATCAATTCGATAAGTTCGATTTAGTTCTTGAATAACCAAGAGAGGTGCCTCTCAAAGTGTTTAATGTTCAAAGATGTAAATTCTTAGTTGTTCTAAACCCTAGGAGCTTTTATACTAGGGTTACAATTCGTGAAAAACAAGTCCAAAACGACGTAGCTTAGATAAGTTGCGTAAAAACACGAAAACAGAACAAGCTGGCCAGCAGGGGATACACGACCATGTACACGACGTGTACTTTGGCCGTGTACTTTTCTGTGCACATTCCGATCACATACACGACCGTGTACTTCTGGTCGTATATCTTTCTGTGGATTTGCTTGTCTCCATACACGCCCTTTTAGCCGTGTATGATTCTGTGCAATCTTGGAATTCCTACACGGCCGTGCCTTGAACATACACGCCCTCTTCAACCCGTATCCGGTGTGACTTGTATAAAAGCAAGGGTCTTCCTATGGTTATTCCAATCCGTTCCAACTTCATGATTGCTCCAATCCTTTCCGGCTTCATGAACAACCTTTATCAACCCGTTAAGTGCTTCCTTGAATTGTTTCGCTTGATTTCTTGTGATCGGTCCAGGCGGCACTTCAAGAGGATCCACATTTCTTCTTCCGGCTTGGCTCTCATCATGGATCTCATCAGGAATTGTGAGTCATATCGATTCCATCTTAGTTGTATGTTCAGTTCTTCTCTAGTGAGTCATATCTAGGGTAGATTTGGATCTTTCTTGGACATATTTGTGGTTATATTTCGTGGACAACAATCTTGTAAGATTGATTGTTTCCTTAAGCACTTGAATTACATATATGATTTTTAGTGCATTGGCGTGAATTTGTGATTGAAAGGGAAAGTGGATTCATGGTTTTATTGCTTTCTTTGATCTGATTTCCACGTGATTGTCAATCCTTATCGTGGTTACTTGGTGAATGTTACAAATAGAGATTATAATTAAATCATTTGATCAACATTTTCCATCAAAATCTACAAAGTTTTCACGTGAATTGCTTCTTTAGTGGACTGGTTTTGTATCAGACTTGAGACTTGTTTTCTTGAGTCATTTAATTGTGCTTGGAAGTGAATTAGGCACATCGGACAATAGTATTTGTTGTGCAACGTTTGCAACAATGATGTTTGCAACGACGACGTGGACATGTGCAGCAACAATACATGTAGTGACATCATTTGCACCAATAGTATTTGCAGTGACAATGTTTGCAATGAAGACAATGCCATTTCTAGTGAAAAACTTCACCATGTCGATGACATTTAAAATGATGATATTTGTGGCAATGATGTCTATAGCAATAATGAGGACATTCACATCGATAATAATTGTGGAAACAACATTTGTTGCAAAGATATTTGTAGTGCAACATTTGCAATGATGATGATAGCATGGTTAGTGACAAACTTTACAATGATGACAAAGTTTGTGGTGATGATATTTGTGGCAATGATGTTTGCAGCGATGATGAAGACATTTTTTACAGTAATATTTGCTATAATGACAATCGCGATAACCACAATTACGGTGACAACATTTGCAATGATGATATTTGTGACGACCACATTTGCAGCGAGGACCTTTACAGCGATGATATTTGCACTAACTATATTTACAGCAACAATGAGGACATTTGTAGTGACTATGATGTTTGCAGTGATGATATTTACAACGACAATATTTCCAGCGTTGACATTTTCAATAATGATATTTGCGACAAAGATGTTTGTAACGATGGAGATGACATTTGTAGCGATAAATTTTGCCATGTTGATGACATTTATAGTGATCACATTTGTAGTGATAATGTTTGCAAGCACGATAAAGACATTTACAGCGATGATATTTACAGTGAAAATAATTCCAGCGTTGACTTCTATAGCGATGATATTTGCAGTGTAATGTTTGTAACTATGATGATGACATTAGTATCGACAAACTTTATGATGATGATGATGTTTGTGGCGACAATGTTTGTAGTAGGATGAGGACATTTGTAACAATGATATTTCTAGCGACAATATTTACAACAATGACATTTGTGGCAACCACATTTCCCATGATGATATTTAATGCAATGATCTTTTCAGCTATAATATATGCTACAACAATATTTACAGCGACCACATTTACTAGGTCGACATTTGCTGTGATGATATTTGTAGTGGCAATGTTTGCAGCGATGATAAGGACATTTGCGGTAACAATATTTATGGTGGAAAAATTTGTAGAGACAACATTTATAGTGACAATATTTGTGGTGACCACATATGCAGTGAGGAGCTTTGTCGCGGTGATATTTACGGCAACAAGCACATTTGTAGCGACAATACTTATAGGAACAATCTTTACAATGACAACATTTCCCGCAATGGTATTTTGGCTACGTTGTTTGCAACATTGATATGGTGATGTGCTCAAAATCAAGTTCAAGCACAATCAAATGTCTCAAGGAAAACAATTCACAAATCAATTACAAAACCGGTCCAATTGGTTCACAAATCACGTGAAACCCCCTTGGAAATTGGTTGGAAACCGAAGATCAAATGATGTAATTGCGATCCCTATTTGTAATCTTCACCAATTAACAACAAAAATGAATTGAGATACACGTGAATTCAAATCAAAATAGAAGGATCAAAACAGTGATTTCAACTCTTCCTTTAATTCCAATGCACGCCAACAATAAAAGGATATTGATTTCAAGTACTAAAAGAGCAATCAATCTTAAAAGACAATTGTTCACGAATTACAATCACAAATATGTCCAAGAAACTTCAAATCCACCTAGATATGACTCACTAGAGAAGAATGAAAAACAACAAAGAAAGAAATCGATATGACTCATAATTTCCCCTTGTTGCACTCGCCACAATTCCAATTCTTGGGTTAAAATTGATAAGAGGATTAGAACTAGGACGAACCCTAATTCCCACATGTGAAGTGCTAGTGTATAATCTGTAAAAATGGCCTTCTCAAACCCTACATAAGCAAGTATTTATACTTGCTACTCCTAAGGTTAGAAAATGGTCAAAATTACAAGTTTGCCACTTTTAAGGTGGCTAGTCCTAAATGAAAATTACAATGAAATGAAAGTTTCCCAAAAGAAAATACAACCTAAAATAGTTCATAAAACAATTACAAAGTATAAAATATCATAAGTCTTCATGAACCAATGCCTCGGAATGGAAAACAATCGCAGCGGGTCTTTGATTGTCAATCTGAAAATGTTCTGTGTCCATCAACTGTTGTAGGACATATTGGCATCTCATGGAGAATTATTATTGTACCTATAAGATTATTTCTCAAATATTTATTAAAATAATAGAAATAAAGTAAAATATGAGTGATTTGGATCATCATCCAAATTGAGTTCTGAAAATGTCGATGGTGCCAGAAATTTTCCCATCATATGGACATTTGTAGCAACAATACTCAGAGTGATGACATTTGTACCCATGATATTTGTGGCATGATAGTTGCAATAATGTTGACTGCATTGTTAGTGACGATATTTATAGCTACTATGTTTGTAGTGACAACGAGGACATTTACAGTGACAATATTTGTGGCAACAATATTTGGTGCAACGATATGTGTAGTAGTGACATTTGTGGTTACGATGTCTATAGTAATGATATTTGCAACAACAATACTTATAGCAATGATATTTATGGTGACGATGTTTATAGCGATGATGAGAACATTTATAGTGATGGTATTTGCAATGACAATATTTGCAGCTATAATAATTGCCGCAATGATATTTGCGGATATGACGTTTGTAGCAATGACGAGGACATTCATAGAGACGATATTTGCAGCGACAATATTTGTAGCAATGACATTTATAGTGATAATATTTGCATATATGATGTTTGTAGTGACGACGAGGGCATTTGCATCGATTCTTACAATGAAAATACTTGCAGTGATGACGAGGACATTTGCAGTAATGATATTTGTGGCAACAATGGTTGCAACGATGATGATATCTTTTGCAATAACCTACTTTACCATGACGATGACATTTACAGTGATGATATTTGCAACAACAATGTTTGTAGCAACAATAACTACAACAATGACATTTGCAATAATAAACTTTATGACAACAACATCATTTGCATTAATGACATTTACGGCAACAATGTTTACAGTGAGGACAAGGACATTTGTAGCAACGATATTTCTGGTGACAATATTTACAGTGACCGACGACATTTTTAGTGACCACATTTGCAGTGACAGTACTTGTAGTGATGATATTTACAGTGGCGATATATGCAATGACAATATTTACAACGATGACATTTGCAGAAATGATGTTTGTGGCTACAATGTTTGTAGCAATGACAATGACATTTGCCATGAAGATATTTGTAGTGACAATACTAGCACCAACAACATTTGCAACGATGATATTTATGACGACAATGTTTGCAATGATGATTAATGACATTTGTAGCGACAAACATTGCTACGACGATAGGATTTACAACGATGATATTTAGAGTAACAATGTTTGTTGTGATGACGAGGACATTTGCAACGACAATATTTCTAGCAACAATATTTGTAAGAACAACATTTGTAGCGATAATATTTGTGATGACAATGGTTGCAACAATGACAACAACATTTGTAGCGAAGATATTTACAGCAATGATGACAAGGACATTTGCAGCAATGATATTTACAACAACATACTTGCAACGACGACAATTGTAGTGATGATATTTGTTGCAATGATGTCAACATTTGCATGGATAAGTGATGAGAAATTTTCCGGCACCACCTATACCTTTAGAACTGGATTTAGCTGATGGTCCAAACCGCATATATTTTTACTTTATATCTTTTATTCTAATAAATATTTGAGAAATAATCTTACAGGTACAATAATAATTCTCCATGGGATGCCAATTTGTCCTACACTAGTTAATGGACATGGGACATTTTCAGATTTACAATCAAAGACCCGCTGCGATTGTTTCCATTCCGAAGCATTGGCTCATGAAGACTTATGATATTTTTGTACTTTGTAATTGTTCTATGGACTATTTTATGTTGTATTTTTCTTTTGGGACACTTTCATTTTTATTGTAATTTCTATTTAAGATCGGCCACCTTAAAAGTGGCAAACTTAGAATTTTTGTCCATTTTCTAACCCTAGGAGTAGCAAGTATAAATACTTGCTTATAGTAGGGTTTGAGGAGGCCAAATTTTTCATATTTGAACATCACATTTCGTGAGAGAGCTTAGGGTTTCCCTAGTTCAATTTCTCTTATCAATTTCAATTTCCAAGAGTTGAAATTGTGGCGAGTGCAACAAAAGGGAAATTGTGAGTAATATCAATTCCTTCTTTGTTGTTTTTCCTTATCATCACTAGTGAGTCATATCTAGGGTTGATTGGAATTTTCATAGTTAGATTTTTTATTGCAATTGTGGTTAAATATCGTGTTTATGAAATTGATGGTTTAGTATTTGATATCATCTTCAATATTAGAATCATTTGTGACGTAAATGGTGCTTGTTAGTAGAGGATAAAATCACGATTTTAAATCTGTTCTTCTTAATATAATTCACTTGGATTTCACTTGCATTTGTTGTTATTTGGTGAGGTTTAACCTTGTTGGTTTATTGATTGCATCATTGGACCTTTGGATTTCATCAAAATTCCACTAAGTTTCACGCAATTCCTTGATTCCATTGGACCGGTTTTTAATTGTGAGTTAGGGTTTGTTTCCATGTGCTTGGGCTTGGTTTTGAGCACATCAACAAGCTTTGCTACGATGACGACAATTGTAGTGTAATAATTGCGGTGATAATGTTTGTAGTGGTAGTAAGGACATCTATAGCAATGATATTTTTTACAATAATATATAGAGTCATGATATTTGCGGTGACCACATTTGTAATAGTGACATTTGCAGCATTGATATGTCTAGCAGCAATGTTTGCAACAATAATAAAGACATTTGTAATGATGATATTCGTGGTGACAAAATTTGTAGCGATAATATTTGTGGCGACTACATTTGTAGCGATGATATTTGCAGTGATTCTGTTTACAAAGATGATGGGGACATTTGTAAAGATGATATTTGCAGTGAAATTATTTATAGCAACAACATTTGTAGTTGTGATATTTATGAGGACTATGATTGTAGCAATGATGAGAACTTTTGCAATGGCGGTATTTGCGGCGACAATATTTATAGTGGTCATATTTGTGGCTATGCGTTTGTAGTGGTGATGTTTGCAACAACATTGTTGACATTTGTTGCGACAATATTTGTAGTGATAATAAGTGTAGCAACAATAACTATAGCGATGATATTTGTGGTGTAATGTATGCAATGACGACAACAATATTTCCAATGATAAACTTTGGGACGACGACGACATTGGCAATGATGATATTTGTGACAATGGAGCTTACATCGGTGATGGATGTTTGTAGCAAACATGTGGTTGTTTGCAATGAGGATATTTGCTGCAACAATATTTGCAGTCATGATATTTTATAGTGATGGTGTTTGCAGTGATGACATTGACAACTTGATATGCTCAAAATGTATAAAAAATAAAAGCGCAATAGTAGCATGTGCACTGGTCATATCAAGTAATAGAGTGGTGAAAAGTAAGGTTGTCGATCCTCGAGGAACCAATAGAGTACTAGACCTATTGCAATTCTTATCAATATCTAGGTGATTAAAAAGGGGTTTTGAAATTTCTAAGCTAAAAATTTAACTTAAAGCAAACAAGGAGAATTTTATGAAGAATCTATCAATTATGAACGAGGGAAATTAGAATTCACCCTAGATTCGTTAATCAAACTGCTACCTTGTTATATCAACTAGTGGTTATAAGGTTATTCAAGTGAGTTTAGAAAATTCTTTTTAGGGAAGTTAACCTTAAATCAATTAGTCAGCTTCCGCATCTCCAATTAACCAAGGAATCAAAATTATGTTCATACACCTCCCGATGCTACAAACAATTAATGCCCTAAATCAATTAACCCTAATCCCTTAGTGACTAATTAACAAGAAACATTGCATTGCGCCCTCCATAAACTCTAATTAAACCAATTATCGCAACTCCCGTATTAACAATCAGTCTAATTAAGAATTCCTAACAAATCCTAATCAACTCCCGTATCAAAGAATTTCTAACAATTATAATCAAAGACCAATTACAATTGAAATCAAAGGAATTGCAATCATGAATAATCCTAATAATTCCTAATCATATAACATGGCTACAATTATCCTTTTAACATTCTAAGGTTTCATCCAATTTCCCAAGGAAAAGACTTAGCAATTCATGGAGATAAAGACATGATTATGATTCAAGGAGATTCGTGCAAAAGAAATCATATTCAATAGTTGGATCAAATACTTGAATTGCATATAAGAGATAAAGTTCCGAAATCACCAATTCAACAATAAAAATAAAACCTTAATTGCAAGGAACTCCACAAATTCTTCAAAAAGGGAAATAAAAATCTCCACCAAGATCACAAAGTTTTCTCCAAGATTTGATCCCACAATTACCCCTTTAAAAAACTATTTTTAAAACTACTTTAAAAACAAGAAAAATTTACCAAAAATCCCCTACAAATCGACCTGGGGACCTATATATATGCGTGGGGAGGCGAGGAATGCAATTAAAACATGACCACCCAAAGGGCCCGGGCCCAAAAGGCCCGGGTTTGCCTTTTTAAAGGGCCCCGGCGTTTTGCAGGGAAACCCGGCCATAAAGCCCGGGCGGCTTTGAATTCTTTTTCCCGGGCCCTAAATGGCCATGGAGCTCAAAAAGTGGGTTTGGGCCCTTTTTAAAAGGGCCGGGCAGCCTTAAATTTTTCCTTTCCCCACCTTCAATTTTTTCATGCTTCAATTTGAATGCAATCTCTCCAAATTAAATTAAGCTTTGAACTCAAAGTCCTCCAATATCTGAAATGTAAAAAATAAACATGATTAAGTACCTTTTCCTTGTGATTTCTCTAAAATAAAATAATTTGAATACTTGAAAAATTGCTTAATGAATTATAAGTAAAATATACCTTTATCAACCCCCTTACACTTAAAATTTTTGCTTGTCCTAAAGCAAAATAAAACTAGAAAGAAATCCACCCTAGAAAGTAAAAAATTTTTCATTATCATACAAACTTAAACTTCTGTCATCTCTACTTCTGACTCACACTTTGTGAGGGCCCACCACTCAAACCAAAATGGGAATATGTGTTTAGAGTACAATACCCCAAAATTTAAACCCAAACCTAATCTAGAGAAAATAAACTTTAATCCAAGCATTAACCTAAAATTTTTAAATTCCCAAAAGTAGATATTAAATTTCCTAAGGAAAAACACCCATTAAATTTCCCGGGGGCAATTAAAAAAAGCATATGACCCTTTCCCATCATTTTTTAAAAAGGGGTCAACAAAAAAATAAAAGCAAAAGGGTATAAATTTCCTTTCCTAGTTTTTCCCCCCTTTTTATTATAAGCCCCAATGTAACTTATTAATGAGCATTCACAAAAACTCTTTTTTTTTTCTCTCTCTATCTCTCTCTTTTTTTTTTTACTAAAAATAAGTTCAATTTTGGGAACTTTTGCTTCTCCCCCCTTATCGCTAAAAGTGAGATCACTATTCGGCCCCCCCCCGGGCTAAAAAAACCTAAGTGACCTTTTTTTTAAAAGGGGGCCCCCATCGAACTCCCCCTAAACTCCAGCATTCAAGTTTGGAACTTTAACCAATTACCTGAGTCATTAAAGAAAGGGGCAACTTTTTTCATTTAAAATTGCTATACAAAAATAAGACTTTTTTATAAGGGATTACAAAAGGAGGATTTCCCTTACCTTTTTTCTTTAGATGTTGAAAAGCTTTCAAAGAAATTTTCCCAAGAAGATAAAACTACTAAGAAGAGCCCGAAGTCCCCCTTTTTTTAATCTTTCACAAAGGACTCAATAGACTCTTAAATTTTCAAATTAAAAAGGCAAAAAATACTGGGTAAATTTATTCTAAAGATTTTATTCATTAATTTTAACTAAACAAGAATCAAAAACAGGGGAATGAGAAAAGGCAAAATAATGAGTTTATTTTTTAATAAATCAAAACAATAAAAAAGGGCTTTTTTTTTTTTTTTTTTGGGTATAATCTTTTAGATTCCAAACAAGAATTTTTGAAAAAATTAGCCCAAAAAAATTTTTAGATAACTCCCGGGACAAATACATTCAAATAATGGAAGAGTATGATCATCAAAGCATTTGAAAAAGGCAAAACTCATCTCCCAATTTTTAAAACCTCATCCCTTCCCCCCCACTTAAGGAAAATTTTGACAGTGCCCCCCACTGTCTCACATCAATGCAAAAAAACAAAAAAGGGGAAGGGGAAAAAAGACAAAAGGGAAAGGGGACTCCCCTGGTATAACATGTAAAGCCATAAATTTAAAACCCATCAAAGTTGAATTTGGGGGAGATTGGTCCTGTGAACATTCACCTTGCATTTTCCCAAAAAAAATTGAAAGAAAACCAAAAAACACAATTTAAAATAAACGAAAAAAGGGGTGCCTCCCATAAGTGCTTGTTTTATAGTCCCTTAGCCTGACTATCAGGGTTTTTCATCTCAGCTTAAATCAAGGATTTAAAAAAAATCCCCAAAAACCAACTCTTCAGATTAGGATTCCCCAAACTTCCTTCCATGGATGGGGGCCCTTCTTTTCACTTCCCCCCAATGTTTTGTAGGTAAAATCAACAACCCTTCCCTGCTGGGTGTCTGCCCCTTTACCCCCCTGGGGTTTCCCTATGTTCATCCAACGGGGGTTGAATCTACTGCTGCAATTCCTTGTCATGGGGACTGGATTAATGTGAGGGTATGGTTTTTTCCCGAATTCAAAAACTTTATAATCAAACAATTTTATTAAAAAAACAATAGTTCAAGTGTCTGCATGGCAAATTTGTGTCGCACGGTGGCTTCTATAGTGGTCCACTTCTTGAAAGCAACAACATTTTCAGTCTAGGGGATTTTCTCACAGCCTTTGTTTTCCCTTTCTCAACTTTATCCCCCCAATCATCTATCTCGATCAAGACAGCTTCAAGAGTGGTTTGCCCTATACTTTCCCCCCACCTCCCTTTTTAGAAAATTTTAAACCCCCAAACAGAAAATGTCAAATACATTTCTTTCTCATTAAAAAAAACACGAATCATACATTTTCAAATTTTTCCATTTTATCTATGCCTAAGGTGAGCTTACCTTGTCCTACATCAAATTTTAAACTTGACCCTGTTGGGCTTTTGGAAAGGTCTACCTAGAATTTAGTGGAATGTCCTCATCTTTTTCCCCACCAGTATGAAAAAAGTCCACTAAAAAAATGAATTTATTGACCTTAAAATAAACATCCTCCACTGTACCCTTGGAAAACCCTTTAGCTCTTATCAGCTAGCTGCCCCCAAAGATTGGTCTCCTCTTTGCCCTTTTGTGGCTCATTCCAAGCTTCCTAAAAACTGAAAGTGGAATTAAAAATTTTAAAACTTGCACCAGAATCAATCAAGACCCTTCCAAAATCAATTTCCCAAAAATGAAAGGGGGTACTAAACTCCCTGATCTTTCAGCTTTCTAGGTAGCGACAGATTTCTTCTCTATGACAACTGAACTCTTGCCAAGGAAAGCAAAACTTTCCCCAACACTCTCCATGGATCTTTTGTTTGAGAGCGCTCTTTTTAAAAGAATTTGGCAAAAGGATGGAAAAGTTTTAAGGCCTCAAGAGAGGTAATTGATTTGAAGCCCCTAAATTTTATCACAAAAAACCTTCAAACTAGGCGCCAACTCCCTCTGCTTGATCTTCCCAAGAAGGGGATAAGTGGAACATAAAAGGCTGAACCTAGTGCTTTGGATGTAAGTTCCTCCTCCTTCTGCTTACCTTTCTTATCTTTCTCTTGAATTTTTACCTCCCTTTTTTTCGCTTTTTTTCACCCCCTTTTCCCAAAACCCTTAGCATGATAGCTTTGAAAATGAGGGGGTGTTCCCCTTTTTTTTTTGCTAGGCAAAGCCCCTGGGGTTTCTAGCATTTAGCTGCTGTGCAATTTGACCGAGCTGACCCTCCAAGTTTCTGAAAAAGAAGCTTATTGGTTTTGCAGGGGGGGTTTAGTCTTTTGCATGTAGCTCCTAAATGGGGCTCTTCCATTTGAGGGGTTTTTCTATTAAATAGGCATTCTGAGTAGAGTTTGTTTGGGAAATCTAGGGGGGGGGTTAAGTGCTTGATTCTCATTCCCCCAGAGAATTTTGGGATGATTGGGGCCCCCCCGGGATGAAAGTATTCGAAATGGTCCTTGATCCCTTCTTTGGGGGGTTTCCTACAAAGTTTCCCGCTCTCCACTAGATGGGTTTACAACTTTCCACCATGCGTTTCACTAGCTGAGGAGTTTCCTGAGCAAATTTCACAACTGGGAAATGGATTAGCATTAAAAGAATTTGAAGAGGGAGTCACTTACCTGAGTGGAAAGGGCAACTATCTTGAGTATCAACTGAGCCATACTGACATTGTCATTCACTGAAGCCACTCTAGTACCACTTCTCTAAATTTTCCCCAAATTTTGGGGCACTAGAGGCCATCTCTTCTATAAATTTGCACTGGCCTCTAAGTAATTTTTTCCCATTAGTGAAACCCCCAACTGCAGCATCCATAAAGACCTCAATGTCCTCATCCAGACTCAAGTAAAAGATCTCAATAAGGAGTTTTCCCTGGTAACCATATTTTTGGGGTTTTTCCCTAGTTGCTTCCTTGAATCTCCCCCAAGCCTAAAAAAGTGATTCACCACTAAACTTTGTAAAGTTATGATGTCACTTCTTAGTTTGGTGGCCTACTGGGGGGGAAAAATCACCCCCAAAAATTTTGGGTTTTGTTTGGGCCTTCCCGGGTAGTGACAGACCCCTTTAGGGCAATGAAGAAAACCAAGCCCAAAGTTTTTACCCCCTTAATGAGAAAGGGAAAAGCTGTTTGTCTTAAAGGCTCATCATGGGCACCATTCTGTTGACAGGGGTTTTTTTTTATTAAAGGAACCCAGCAAGATGATCATCAGGGCTCTCATTTGAAAAACCCTCCAAACTGACTCGATGCAAAACCCTGAATAGGCCAATTTTTAAACTCAAAATTGGGTTTGGGTTTTATAGTTTGGGCAACAATGGGGGAGTTCTTGAAACCTAGGAAAAAGAAATCTCTAAGTGCTCACGGGAAAACCCTAATCTGGCGATTTTCCTCATTCGCCATCTCTTTTTACTTATTCTCTCTGCTTGTTGTTTTCTTCTAATCTGACTAGAGTACATCAATCTCAATATCCCCCTGGTAGGGGATCAGCACTCCTACTCCTGTGCATGTAACACCTGCAAAGAGACCAAAAAACCCCAAAAAAAAAGTTTAAAAATTTCACCCCCACTACCAACAAACTACGAAATCTAATATCTATTATTTTTCCCCACAACGGGCCCAAAAAATTTATACGCTCAAATGTTTTTTAAAAAAAAAAAGCGCAATAGCACAAGGGGCACTGGCGGGTTAAGTAATAAGTTTTGAAAAGTAAGGTTGTTTGATTTCCCCCGAGGAACCCCAAAAAATACTAGATCTATTTCAATTTTTTATCAATAACTAGTGATTAAAAAGGGGTTTTTAAATGTCTAAGCTAAAAATTTAACTTTAAAACAAAAAAAGGGGGAAATTTTTTTTAAGAATCTATCAATTTTTGAAAGAGGGAAAATTAAAAATTCCCCCCAGATTCGTCAATCAAACTGCTACCATGTTATATCAACTAAAAATTTTTTAAGGTTATTCAAGTGAGTTTAGAAAAACCTTTTTAGGGAAGTTCACCTTTTAAAAAAAAATTTGTCGGCTTCCGCTTTTCCAATTAACCAGGGGGAAAAAAAAAATTATGTTTATACACCTCCCCATGCTACAAACAACTAATGCCCAAAAACAATTAACCCAATCCCTTAGTGATTAAAATTTAAAAAGAAACATTTCATTTTTCCCCCCCTAAACTCTAATTTTAAACCCAAAAATTTGCAACTCCCGTAAATTTACAATCAGTCTAATTAAGAATTTCCCAACAAATCCTAATCAACTCCCCAATCAAAAAGGGTTTCTAACAATTTTTAATCAAAGACCAATTATAATTGAAATCAAAGGGGAAATTTCAACATGAATAATCCTAATAATTCCTAAACATATAACTGGCTAAAAATTATCCTTTTAACATTTTTAGGTTTCATTTAATTTTCCCCCAAGGGAAAAAAATTAGCAATTCAAAAAAGATAAAAAACATGAATTTTGATTAAAGGGGATTCGTGCAAAAAAAATCATATTTTAATAGTTTGGGGGAAAACTTGAAAATTTCATAAAGAATAAATTCAAAAAACACCAATTCGCAATACAAAAAAAAAACCTTTTTTTTTTAAGGAACTCCACAAAACCTTCACAAAGGGGATAAAACCCCCACCAAGATCCCCCAAAGTTTTCTCCCCAAAATTTTTTTTTCCACAATTCTCCCCCTTTTAAAAAAAAATTTAAAACTATTTTAAAAACAAGAAAAATTTACTGAAGTTCCCCTACAAATCGACCTAAGACCTAGTAAATAAAAGGGGAGGCGGGGAGATGCAATTAAAATAAGCCCGGGCCCCAAAAGGCTGGCGGGCCGGGGTGCCTTCTGATAAGCCCAAAAAATCCCCTTATCGGGAGTAATAAAATTTCGGCTTTATTGTGAATTTTTAATGATTTGTTGAAAAAAGATGCTTAAGGAATAATTTTAAATTTTTTTAAAGGATCCTCAAGATTTTGGACAAAGGGGGAAGGAGTTTTGAAGATCAGAGCTTTTTTGGGGGAAGGGGAATTTTGGGATACTTTTAATTTTAAGAAAAAAATTCGGAAAGTACACAAGCGAGAACACGCCCACCCTTGCTTTGTATCAAAGTTTTGCTTTTTTTTCAATGATTTTCAAATACACGACCAAGTACCCCCCCCCCATGTTTTGCTCGGTAAATTCACATAAGGACATTTGGAACAACATGAATCCAACGAGTTTTACACTACTTGTTCCGCTTGTGTATATATCCAATTGGGGTACATGTAAAAAATAACCGTTATTTTCCCAAAAACGGGGGTTTCGAATTTTTTATTTTCTCTGACTCCTAATGCAAGGAAAAAAGATTATTAAAATTTCCCGGGAGATTGAAGACCTACAAAAAAAATTTTTTATTTTTAAAGGTTTGCAATAAAATTTTTTCTATTCTTCTAGAATTTTCTTTTTTTTTGCCCCAATTTTTTGGGGGGTTTTAAAAACCCAACCCTAGTTTTTATTTAAAAATTCTCATCAGTGATAAGTTTTGGGTTTCTTAATGAAAGGGGTTTTTGACTTTTTGTTTAAATTTGGGCACCCCCTTTAATTTTTTTCTTAATCATAGATCCGGAATAAAAATTTTGCAGATTTTCAAATTATTAAATTTGAAAAATTTTCTCATATGTTTTACTCAATGAAATTTAAAAGGATTTTTTTTTTTTTCTTCTAGAGATAGGAAACAAGAGCCCTTTGTTTAAAATCGATTTTTTTTATGAAATTTTCATTGCTTTATGCAATTCTATTTTCTTTTTTCCTAAGGGGAATCCTATTTGATAAACCAGGATTAGTGGTTAATAACTTGAGAAAGGGAAATTTAACCCTTTACTAGAGAATTCAACATATAAGAAGTCAATTACGACCAAAAATTTTTTTAAAATTTTTTAAAAATTACCATAGAGAAGGTAGAATAAGATTTTTTGGTTTTTTTTTTTTTAAAATTTTTTAAAAAATTTAGAACCCCCTTTTTTTGTGATTAATTAGTTTTAAGATTAGAGTAAAATTTAAAAATTTAAACCCCAAAAATTTAAGGGGGGGCGGTTTTTAAAAAAGGAACAAGTTAATACATAGTTGGTGTATCCTAAGGACACCTTGCGCTTACCCGCTAATTTCCTACATAGGTGCAAATTTCCATTCTTTTGTAGTAGGATTAAGAAAAAATTCCCAAATTTTTTTAAAAAAAAAATTGGGAAAAAAAACACCTTCATTTTAAGGGCCCGGGCCCTAAAGGGGCCCCGGGGTGCAAAAAAACCCGGGGCCCTAAAGGCCGACAGCTTTGAATGTCATTTTGCCAGCCTAAATGGCCAGCGGACTCCAAAGTAGGCTAGCCTTTAAAGGGCCACAGCCTTGATTTTCCTTTGCCATCCTTCAATCTTTTCATTCTTCAATTTGTATGCAATCCCCCAAATTGATTAAGCTTTGAACTCAAAGGGCCTCCAACATCTGAAATGTAAAAAATAAACATGATTAAGAAACCCTTTCCTTTTGATTTCTCTAAAATCAATAATGAATACTTCAAATTTGGGGATGAATATGGTAAAATTGCCTTTTTCACAACTATAGGGGCAAACTTTGCCATACAGCCCTCATTTTCCCGAGTTAATATTTGCGGCGACGATGTTTATAGTGATGACTAGTGCATTTGTAGTAGCAATTTTAAAAAAAGCAGCGATGATATTTGCTAGACACATTTGCAAAGACAACATTTTTCCTTTATGAATTTTGGGGATTTATTTTGTAGTGATAACGGAAATTTGTAGTGAAAAAAAAAATTTTGATGACAACCATTTACCCAAAATTTGGGGACCACAATTTTAGTGACAACATTTGCTGATGATTTTGCGAGGACTATGTTTACAATGAAGACAGGGCATTTGTAGCAAAGAAATTTGGGCTACAATAAATTTCAGTGACAACATGATGTGGGCCCAAAAGGGGGATTCAAGCACAATCAAATTGAAGGGGAAAATGGGTAAAGAAGTAACACGCCACAAGAAGGGGGAAAAACCCAATATTCCAAAGAAATTCCGAAATTGTGATGAAATTTCAGTATATCAAAAGACATTGCTAAAGGGGAAAAAGAAATGGTATTCAAATTCAAATTTAAAGGGCTTTCAAATTTCGAAATTAGAACCCTAATTTTTTATAAGAACAAAAGGGAAAAAAAAATAACAAAACCTCACCAGATATGACTCACTAGTTTGGAATTAGGAAACAACTTTTAATTTGTTGATAAAAAACACACAACAAATCCAAGTCAACTCGCCACAATTTCACTCTTTGAAAATTTATAAGACAAATGTTTTAAAAGGAACTCTCAGGGGACAAAGGGGTGTTTTCCCCCAATGTTTTAAAAAGCCCCTAAAAAAAACCCAATTTGCAAGAAATTTTTACTTGCACCCTTTAGGTTAAAATGACAAGAAAATCACAACTATGCCCCTAAAAGGGGGGCCCGGGCCTAAAGGCAAAATTACAACCAAATAAAAAGTTCCCAAAAGCTTACAAATAAATGGTTCAAACAAAATTTAAAAAAATAAAAGAAAAAAATCTTCAGCAAGCTAGTTTTTTAATGGAAATTTGTGGGGTCAACTCATCGTCGGGTTTTAGGGCGGGCCCTAGATAATCCACAAAACTGAGTCTTAAATGATTTGTCCATCGCCTTGTCAAGCCAAAAAAAACAAACCTGTTGGAATAAAAATTCATGAATAAGTAAAAGAGGTTAGTTTTAAAAATTTATTCCGAGGGTTTATCTGCTTGAAATGGGCCCTCATTGCCAAGATTTAAATCCCTTTAATTTTTCCCCCAATGAAAAGGTCTTGTCGGTTTTTGATTCCCATCACCCCTTTTGGACCTCAAAAAGATTTGACCTAAAAACTTGCAGTTAAAAAGCAGCAAGACTCTGTTTCCCAAAAGTAACCCATCTGAAGGAGTATCTCTACAGAACCCCAATATCTGAAATACTATAGTAATGATTTTTTTTCTTTCCTCCATCTCTAGGATGAAATCTCCCCCTGTAAAAAAAAACAAGGACTCTTTATCGATTGTGTTTCCTCTATCTCAACACTTCCAACGATTTTTTTTTTTCCTTTGACTCACCCCTTTATTATGCTGATCCCTAGAGCCCTTCTAAAAATTTTGGGCCCCAACTGATCACCCCCTTCAGAAACCTCTGAAGGTTGGCACAGTGGGTTTAAACATCTTTATCTGTGGAACCCTTATCTTCAAGTGAAGGCATTTGTAGCTCTGCACACCTGAGCCTCTAGGTGGTCTAAATTCCTTTTCCTGGGGGGGGTTTTTAAGTCCAAAATTCCCAACCAAACTTCTCTAAGAGCATGATAATCCCCTTTGTCTAGTGGCTCCTAAGGGTGTACCCGGGTGGTGGTGGAAATTGTCATCCATAAAACCTTTTTTGCTAATTAGTAACAAGTTTTCTAAGGTCCCGAGTTGTTCATCTAAGGCCCTCCCACCTGAAACATTAAAACCCCAAAAACCTCTACCAATTCGATTATTTCTACATCACTCATTCCTCCATTCACACTATTAATAGACTTTTTGGGTGGTTTGCAATCTATTTGATGTCCCAAAATGAATTCTAGAAATTTGAAGCACACTTGTTTCACAAAAACAATTCCCCCCAAAAAAACCAACTCACTCCGCCACTTAAAAACACTTTACATACAACACAAAAAATTTCCCACGCAACAATAAAATGTTGCAACTCTTCATTCCCGGGGGTAGCAACAAACAAAACTAACTAAAATCCCCCCTTTTAAAGGGGGCAAAAACAACAAGAAAGGGCAACAACAACTATACACCCCACTTCCACCGCAACTTACATACATACCGGGGAACAAATTCACAAGTGACAACCTTTAAAAGCCAAAAAATTTTTCCACAAAAAGGAAAAACAAATTTTAAATTCAAATGAAATATTTTTAATACCACTTTTAAAATACTTGAAGTAAATGGATGGTTTCCCAAAAAATTGTTTTCCTTTTTTTTTCCACAAAATTCAAAACGGGAAAATTTTACACTTTCAAATTCCAATTTGCACAACACAACACCATAATCCCTACTCAATCACGGTGCATTTCTCCACTTGTAAAACATTCTTCAAAAAACCCAAAAAAAACAAAGAAGCAGCCCTTTAAATTTGAAAATCGATTCACTTTAAATAATTGCAAATCCTCCACATTTGGTAAAATGCAAATTTTCAAATTCAAACAAGCACAATTAACTCCTTCACTCTTAATGCTTGTTTTGAATCAAAAAAACTTCCTTTTTTTACCCCACTAATCAAATTTTGGGAAAAATTTCAAATATCCTCCACAATTCTGAATTCAAAATGCAAAAAACAAACACAATTCCCCTTTCCCACAAAAATTTGGGGGTTCCGAAAATTTCACTACCTTCCTCTCCTTCACGTTTAAGGGGGGAAACAAAAATTTTCAACAAGATGTCCAAATTCTACAACAACAAGTTTTAACTTCCCAAGTAAGATAAATCCGCCAATTTGTACCAATACAAACAATTCAATTAATCCTCAAATTTTAACAAGGATCAATCACTTTTAAAAATCAAGGGGGCAACAACAAAAAAAAACATTCACTTGATCCAAAATTTCCCCTCCCTTGCAAATTTGGGTTTACAAAGGTAAAACCAAAAACTTTTTTTTCCCAAAAATTCAATTTAACAAAACCCTTCTCATATACCTTCAATTTAAATACGGCAAGAAAGGAAAAAAAAAGGGCAATCCTAATTGCAACAAATTTCCCCCTCTTAAAAAAAAAAGCAACTCACGGCAATAGGAAGATAACAATATAAGGATCAAAAATCTCAAATTTCCCCAAAAACCCCCCCTCTTTAAACCTTTTAAACAATTTACAAACAAGATGAAATAACCAAATTAAAATTTTTTTAAAACCCAATTGCAACAATCCCTCCCCTTTAAACCCCCGTAGCTTTGATACCAAATTAAAAGATGTCCTAAAAAGGGGGATTCAAACACAATCAAATTTAAGGAGAAAAGGCTATGAAGTATCAAAGCCACAAGAAGGGAAATACCCCAATATTCCAAATGAAATTCCCAAATTGTGTGAATTTACAATATATCAAAGACGATTGCTAAAGGAAAACGAAATGGTATTCAAATTCAATTCAAAAAAGGGGTTTTAAAAAATTTCGAAATTAGAACCCTAATTTCATAAGAACAAAAGTACATAAAATAACTAAATCCTCACCAGATAGACTCACAAGTTTGGAATTAGGATCAACTTGAAATTTTTGTTGATATAACACACAACAAATCCAAGTCAACCGCCACAATTCACCCCTTGAAATTGATAAAAAGCAAATCCCTTGAAAGAGGAGACTCTCACGGCAAAGGGGTGTTTTCCAATGTTCAAAAAGCTCCCTAAAAAACCTAATTTGCAAGTATTTATACTTGAAACCCTTTGGGGGTTAAAATGACAAGAAATCACAACTATCCCACTAAAAAAGGGGCCGGTCCTAATGGAAAAATTTTTACACCAAAAAAATGTCCCAAAAGCTTACAAAATAAATGGTTCAAAAAAAAATTTACAAATACAGAAAAAAAATTTCCCAAAAACAGCTTCATAATGGAATTCGTGGGCCCCAACTCATCGTCGGTTCAGGGGGTCCATAAAATAACCACAACTGAGTCTTAGTGATTTTTTTCCCCATCCCCTTTTGTGAAGCCAAATAACCCCTACCTTTTTGGAATATACAATTAAAGAATAAGATAAAAGGGGGTTAGATAATAATTTTTTTCCCCAGGTTGATTTTTGCTTGAAAGGGGCCTTCTTTGGCCAAGATTTGAAACCCTTTTAAATTTTTTTGTCCTAATGATAGGTTTTGTCGGTTTTTTATTCCCTCAAAAACTTTTGCTGCAATAAATTTTTTTCAAGGGGGTTTTATAGCAAAAAACAAAGACATTTGCAATGAGATATTTGTAGTGAAAATATTTATAGTAATGACATCGATAAGGGGAAAGGACAATTTTTTGCCATGATGATGAACTTTTTGTATGATAATAGTTATAGCGACAACATTTCAACATGATGTTTGCAAAGACAAAGTAAAAAATTTGTGAAAAGGGCCTTAAAATTTGAAAAACGACATTTCCATGATGATATATGCGATGACGATGTTTACAGGGACAGCCAAGACTTTTTGTGATTTTATAATTGTGACACAATATTTGTAGCAACGACATTTTTTAGTGATGAAAATTTACGGCAACGATATTTGCAGCTATGAGGGGGGCTTTTGTGGCGAAAAATTTTTTCCAACAATGACTTTTGTAGCATTGATTTTTTTGGCAATTTTTCAGTGATGACATGACACTCGCAGCAATAATAATTGCAAAGAAGACATTTGCCACGATGTTTATTTGGGGGCCCCCCCAAATATTTGCAACACAAGGAAACTTGTAGCGATGATATTTGTGGGAACAAAATTAAAATTTTTTTTAAAAATGACGACATTTATAGCAATGTATTTGGGGCGATGGGGTGTTTTTAAAAGATGGGATGACATTTACAATAATGAAGAGGGGATGTAAGTGACAATCAGGACTTTTTTTTGTGGTAGAAATTTTGGCGACAATAATTGTAACTCGATAATTTTAGCCATGATATTTTGGGGGTTTTTTATGTTTGTTATGATTACCAAACCCCATTTGCAAAGACAAATTTTTCCTGACGAGGGGCATTTGTAGCCCATGATATTTTTCGGTGACGAAGTTTTACAAAATTGATAGGGGGGTTTATGAACAATATTTTGTGGTGCCCAAAATTTCATTTATGACATTTGTAGCGAAAGACATTCCCCAGCAACCCCCATTTGCACTAATGAATTTGCAGCAAGATAGGGCATTTGCAAAATAGATTTTTCAATGACAATAACTACTACAAAGACAAATTGCAACAACCATATTTATGAGATCCATGATGAGAGTCGAGTCGGGAAAACGGAATGTGGATCCCCTTGAAGTGCCGCCGGACCGATCACAAGAAACGAGGGGAAAAAACTCTAGGAAGCACTTTTAAAAAGGGTTTTTTTTAAAAAGTTTTCCCCCAAGCCCCGGGAAAGGATTGGAGCAATTTTGAAGTTGGAACGGGTTGGGAAAAAACCCTGAGAAAAACCCTTGGGTCTTGTACAAGTTATACCCCGGGGGCGGGGGGAAAGGGCGTGTATTTACAGGCCCCGGCCGTGTAGGAATCTCAAAGTTACAAAATCATTGATAAACACATTATAACCTTTTAAAATTTTTTTTTGGACAAAAATTTAAAATTTTTTTCAATATTATAAGAAAATATAAAGGGAAAAGAAAACTTAATGGTGTTTATTGTTTAAAATACAGGTTTTGAGGACCCCAAAAATAAATTACCAATTTTAAATTTGGGGGAGTTTTTTTTACAAAATTGAAAAAGCGAGCAAGGGGTTGCACTAAAGGCCGCCGGCCTTGGGGCCGGGCCCCAAAATTCAAGGCCCCCGGGGTTTGAGCCGGCCTATTTTAAATCGGCCTTAAAAAGCATTAAAAGGGCCCCTGGGCCTTTAAGCCGACCTACATTCAAGGCCAAACCCGGGCCCTTTATTACTCCTTAGATATCCATTGCGAAAATCTTTTCCAAAATTTGTTTTCTTATTTAATTTGCTGACTCAAAACCTCAAACAGATCAAAACCCTTTTCCCCCTCCCCCTTTGGATCATAAATAGGCCCCTTGTGTGAACCTTGGGGAAAAAAAACCCCTTTTGGGTTTTTAGAATCCTTTTTTTTTAATTCTTTGTTTTTGCTCCTTTGTCTTTCTTTGAAATCTTAGAATTCCCTTAGGAACTTTAGGATTTATGTTTTCTTTAATTCCTTTACATTTTAGATTGTGTGTGGTTTAAAAACCCCCTGGATCCTATTTTTTTCTTGCCATTGCAACCAAACAAGTTTGTGGTTTTGAAGCTGATTCTAAGGCAGATTTCTTTAGAAGGCCCCCCCCCAAACATTAGCGAAGAACTGAGCAGTATGTGAAACAAGCCAACAAGGTTGCCGACAATTTGTTTTTGAACCTGGAATTGGTTTTGGGGTTCACATCCCTAAAGAGGGGGTTTTCGTACAATGTAGATCTAAAATACTTCCTAGAACCGATGGACCAATTCAAAGTCTTAGCGCATCAATGAAAAATGCAAACAACAAAGATCTACCAGGTGAGAAATCCAGTAAGTGTCATGTTTAATGTCATTGATCAAGTCCATTTGATGCAGGCAATGTTTTTAGGAAAAAATCCTTTCAAGAGGGGGGGAATGAGGGGAAACCATGTTTAAGCCAACCGGAAGAAGAAATGTGGATCCTCTTGAAGTGTTCCCCTGGACCGATCACAAGAAATCGAGAAAAAAACGTTTCAAGGAAGCACTTAACGGTTGAAAAAGGTTATCCATGAAGCCGGAAAGGATTGGAGAAAAACATGAAGTTGGAACGGTTTGGGAACAACCATTGAAAAACCCTTGTTTTTGTACTTTTTATGGGGGAAAAGGGGTTTTTAAGAAGGTAAAATTTAAAAAGGGGAAAGGGCCAGTATGGATCAAGCAAATCCATAGAAAGAACACGGCCCTGTTTTTTCCAAAAGTTGCCATAAAATACACGGTCAAAGATATGGGGGGGGTTTTTCCCCCAAAATTGCACAAGAAGTAAAAAGGCCCAAAAAGAAAAGGGGGGTGTACACAGGCCCCTTATCCCCTTTTTACCACTTTTCTTTTTCGCGTTTTTTTGTCCTTAACTAAACTACTCTTTTGGGGACTTGTTTTTACAAAAAATTTTAAACCCCAAAGTAAAAACTTGGGGTTTTAAAACCCAACTATTAACACTTTTAAAAAATAAACTTTTGAGGGGGGACCCCTTTTGGGGGCTTCAAGAACAAAACAAATTAGGGATTGTTTTCCCCGGGGGGTTTTTATCCCACTTAAAAAAGGGGTTTCCCCCCGGGATTTTGGGGTTTTTACTTTTATCCCCAAAGGGTTTTTGCCCTCGCTTTTAAAACGGGCGGGGTTTTTTTCCATTTTTAGGTTTTTGGGGGCTCCTAGGCAAAAATTTTCCCAACGTTTAAAAAAAATTTTGGGGGTTTTTTTCAGGGTTTTGGGGGTTTTTTGTACAACATATGAAGCCAAAAAAACAAACTAAAATGATCAGTTTTCAGTTTTAGGAAATTAGTTTATGCAGAATTTTATATAAAAAACCTGCTAAAATTTTGATTTTTAATTGAAATCAATGCATAGAAATGTAAAAAACCAAAAAAAATTTGGGGGTTTTTATCGGGAATTCCAAGAAATTTTTTAATAATTCGGGAAAAGCAGTGTTATTAATTTTATTTAAAAATTGACCAAAACGTTTCATGCAAATTTTTTTTAAATTTTCACAAAGGGATTAAAAAAATTTTTTTAAAGTTTTGGGGAAAATCATAAAATTTGGGGAAAATTTTTATGATTGTGAATTAAACCTCTTTTGATTTAATTAGCGGGAGCAAATAAAAAAAATTTTGATTTAACTTTTTTTTAAAACATTTGATAAAGGTTTAAGGGGTTTTTGTTAATTTTTCTTGTGAAAACCATATACTATGAGTTATTATAACATGAAGGCAATATGATTAGAAAATTTTAGGGGGGAAATTCTATTTCCATCAAAAAATTTAATCATTTTTCAAACACAATTCTTTTTTAAGCTTTTTGTATAATTCATTCAATTCCACAAATATCATTGCCTAAATAAAAAAATGATAAAGGTCATTTTTTTTAACAATCTTCGTGGTTCGACACCCCTTACCCCCCTAATTACTTGATCCTCCGGTACACCTTTTTGGTAATTTTTTACGCTCATTTTTATATTTTCCGCGTGGACCCAAAAATTTTTTTTGGGGGCCTTCCGGGGGTTTAAAAACCATCTTCAATTCTATTGTTAAAATTTTGGGGACAAAAATTTTTTTATTTATTTTTTTATTTTCTTTTTATTATTATCATTTCCCTTTTTTTTTCTTTTTAAAAGGTTTTTTTTGGCCCCAAAAATAGAAAATCGAAATTTTTCCAATTACTCTTGAGATAGAATCACCTTTCGACAACTAAAAAAGAGCAAAAAAGAAGGGGGAAAAAAATTTCCCGACAAAAAACAACCGTACTTTCAAAGTAAAAAGGGTTTCTTTCAAAAGATAAACCATTTTCTTATATTTTCTTTGGGCTTAATTAAATTTTTTTTCAATATTAAAAAATATAAAGAAATGATACTTAAGGGTTTTTTTGGAAAAAAGGTTTTTTTGGGCCCAAAGTAAATTACAATTTTTTGGGGATTTTTTCACAAAATGAAGAACGAGCAAGGGGGGCAATAAAGGGGCCCCCCGGGGCCCTTGGGGCCCCCCACATTCAAGGCCCCCCGCTTTTTTCCAGCCTATATAAAACCGCCTTAAAGCCCGCCTTGAACCGACCTTCATTACTCCCGGATATCATTGGCGAAAATCTCTCCAAAATCGTATCTATTTAATTTGCCTGACATCAAATCCCTCATCAGATCATCCTTATCCCCCCCTCCTCTTTGATCTATAACTATGGCCCCTTGTTGAACCTTGAAGCATCCCCTTTTGTTTTAGATCCCCTTTTGATTAGAATTCTTTGATTTGATTCTTTTTGTTTTAGAACATGTCTTTCTTTGAAAATATTTAGAATTCCCTTAGAAACAATAGGATTTTATATTTTCTTAATTCCTATTACATTTCATGTTATTCTAAATTTTTAGTTTTCTTTGAAGAAAGAAAGTTATTTTGCCTGAATTTGCTTCTATTGAGAAATTCGAGAAATCATTTTGGAAGATTGAAGTTCTTGAAGATTATAGCTATTGTTTCATTTACTATATTTTCTTTTTATGCATTTATATTTTATTCTTGTTGTTCAATAGAATTTCCATTGCACCTATTTATTTCATGTTTTTATGCAATTCATCCTAAATGTTCAATCATCTCTTGTGGAAACATGATGAAGCATAATTCAAACTAATATGATCATTGTATTCATGTAAAGGAAATGTATATAGGCAGAATTTTCATATAAGAATCCTGCATGAATTGTATTTGTAATTGAAATCAATGCATAGAAAAGTAAATGACACCGAAAGAGAAATTTAAGGTATTATCAGGAATTCCCTAAGAAAGATTTAATAATTCATGTGGAAGCAGCGTTATTGAATTTATTAAAATTGACCTAAGTGTTTCTTGCAATATTTTTATTAAATTTTTCACTAAGGGATTAGGAGAATTATTTTAAAGAATTAAGCAATCATATAATTGGGAAATTTATGATTGTGAATTAGAATCCTCATTTGATTTGATTAGCGGGTGTTATTAAATAAATGGGTTAACATTACTATAACACTTGATAAAGGATTTAAGTTTTGTTAATTTCTGTTAAAACATATAGCAATAGTATTATAACATGAAGGCAATATGATTAGTGGAATTAGGGTAGATTTAATTTCCCATCATCAATTCATCATTTTTCAAACACAATTCTCTTTTTAAAGAGCATTTATATCATCATCATTCTCAACAATCAAATATCATTGCCTAAATAATAGTAGAAATGATAAAGGTCTATTACTATTCAAACTTCGTGGTTTCGACACTCTTCTGCCCACTATATTACATTATCCGATCCGGTACACTTGCCGGTATTATTCACGCTCATTTAAATCTCTTTTGCGTGGATCAATCATATATGGTCATCATACACGACCAAAGAGCACGCCGTGTAATGGAGTCAAGGCAAATCCATAGAAAGAAGCACTATCAGAAGTACACGTCGTGTATATTACCATATTTTCACAGAAAAGTACACGGCCAATGTACACGGTCATGTACAAACGCCGTGTATCTCCCCGACGCTAGCCTTTGTGTTTGTTTTTTGTTATTTTACTCAGTCTTATTGAAGTGACGTTGATCACAACATAAAATGTATAAGTGAAACCGCTAGCAAGTAGACAAAGGTCGCAAACAAGTAATATAGGATGAGTAGAGTACCGTTCCCGTCGAGGACTAATAAGAGTATCCAAACCAATAATAACTTATACTAATATTTATATTCAAACAGGAATCTTTTTATATATTTAACTAAAGAGATTAAATTAAGTTTCTATGCTAATGATAATTATAAGAAACTTATAAATACTTCTATTGAATATTAGGAAATTTAGAATTCTCTCCTAGTCATAGCTAAATCAAACTACCGTTAAGTTATTGAAATCACTATATGTGTTTATTCACGTGAGTTCAACATTTTAAACCTCAAAAACAATAAGTCCACTTTCGTATCTCTAATTAATAGAGGATTCTATTATACTTTCATACATTTTCAATGCTATGATAGCCATATGCCCTAAATACAATTATCCCTAAATTCTCTTAGTGAATAATTAATTAGAACAGAAAAAGCTTTAATCTCTCTATGAAACCTAATTAAACCAATTATACGCCCGCTTTCGCATTGACTCATAGTTTAATTCAAGAATTCCTAACAAATCCTATCTCCCAACTTGCATATTGATTGCATTTCTAACAATCTAATCTATCACAATTAAATTGAAATTATAGGAATTCACAACATAAATACTCCACATATATGTCAATCTCATAACCAAACCTACACTGATCATTTAGCAAACTAGGGCTTCATCCACTATTCCCACAAACAAATTAACAGCCATACAATAGATAACATCAAGATAAAATTCAATGAAATGTTAAACAAGCACATTAAAGACATAAAAACCAATTCACAAAAATGCAAAATATGATTAGGAAAAGAAGTCACCAATATGTAGCAAATCTGAATAAGTAAATAAAAATTTTCCTTCCGCCTTCACGTTATTGTGAGTTTCATTGAGTCAGCACATCCCGGGCTTCATCACCCAAGTGACCAGGTTTTATAGGATCCCTACGAACACTTCCTCACACTAACTAATTAAGTTAGGAAACTCTTACTCACTACTTGAGTCATTGGAGAAAAGGCTCTACATATTTTTATTTTAATTTATTAATTTTTTTTTTAGTTAGGACTATTTTTTAGGAATCATTCAGTAAAAAGTTTCCTCTTCACTTTTTTCTAAGAGTTTAAAATATTCTCAACAGCACTTCAAAAACAAAATACAAGCTTATTTACTTAGAAGTAACTTGCTTGTTTTGCACTAAAGGACGCCGACCTACTTCCGAACTTTAAATTCAAGAGTCTAACCAAAGGTCAAATTTTTTCCTTAAAAAAGATTCCACTACTAAAATTGAACTATGTAAACAATTACAACAGATAATGAGTAAGGCACGAAACAAAACAATTTAGATAAAATAAAAATTTATACCCACATTTCCAGATCATATCTTAGACTTTTCCAATACAACAGTTCAAGATAATGGTGAAGTACCACACAAATTAACATCAACAGACATCAAAATTATCATAATAAATGCTTATGTTAATTTTTTCCTTCCCCCACACTTAATTCTGACAAGTCCCTATTGTCTTTCCTAATTGCAAAAGAAAATGATTCAACACATAAAAGTACTTTTGGGAATAACGAAACTTCCTTTGAGAAGAAAGTATAGCAAAGTCTCTGGAATATTTCCATCATGAAAGTGCCATTGCTTTTTCCATATGAATTGCCATTTTTTCCTTTAGTTCCTGAAGTTAGAACAAAGAAACACAAAGAGACAAAATAGATCAAGAATATTCATACAGTCACCATCACCTATAGTGTTTAAAAATGAATTATTACATTCACCAAAAAATAAATAAAAGTAATCGAAAATAACAATATGAAAAGTCTTTAAAAAAATGAACAGAATCAAGCGAATCCTCATCATCATCAAAATCATCAATCCGACTTATTACTTCATCATCAGACACTTCCTCCTACCTCGTCATCTGAACATTCCTCCTCAGAACAAGAACTTGGTTTCTTCCTCCTGAGGGTAGGATATTACTCGCTGGCAGTTGGCTGTATATTGACATTGGGATTCGCCTGGTGTGATCTACATTCGAGGCCCCACCTGTGATGAACTTGGAATAATATCATGAGAAGTTATGGTTGTGTAGGTGAAACACCTTATCTGTGCTTCCACCACATGGAGAATAGATACTCCCAGGCATCACCAAATTGTTTTAAAACACTTATACAAGTACTTCTGATGCCCCCTTAATTCTTTCTTTGTTCTCGTTAAAATTCTTTCATATCTTCTTTCAATTGCGCAAAAGAGGAAGAAATCCTCTCCTTTTCATTAACTGGAACCTCCACACATTGAGGACCTTGTTTCGTCATAAATACTAGACCCAAACCCCATAACTTGAGCACCTGCTCACTCATTGCTACAGAGAACAAACCTTATCATTAGGGTTCTAGATCAGAAACACCCCCATATTTTTTAACAGCCTAGTGATCCAGGCCCCTACATACACTCCCTTGCGTCCTTTTTTTTTCACAATTACGTCTAATTGCAAATGACTTCTAATAGCCGCGACATGTAAACGTCGTTCTGAATCATTGACCACATTTGGCAAGCAGTCAAATGCACTAACAATCCCTTCTCCAACTATCCCTTTCCACTAGTGGACCTAGCCAGGATATAGTGTAGTATTCCGTGGTTCGGATTTTTGAGTACCGATGCCCTTTGATGTGGAGGCTCATATCCCTTTTCTCCTAATTCAGACCACAACATAGAGGCCCAGATATGATCATACCAATCATATTCTAATCGTTCAGGGGGGGGGTTTGCATCAGAATCCCAAAATCTTCACTTCATATGCCCAATTCTCTTAATGAATTCACTTAAGGACAACTTAAAACACTTACCATTGAAATAGAAAGATACATTTGTTATCATCTTCATGGTCATGGGCTCTTTGAAGCTAAAATTAGCTATAAATTTGATAGAACCATTAATCTCAGATCTTATAGTATAGACATTGTGTTAAATTATTATTGAATTTATAGAAATCTATAAGTGATATGGACTTTAGTTCTATCATCGTGATAAATCAGGTTAAATGGAGTCAAGGAATGCTAAATCAAGTATTTTAAGAAAGTCCATCTACAACTTGGATCAAGACAAGATTTAAACCACCGAGGAAGCACGGTTTAGGCAACGGCCAATGTTTCCAAACCGTGTTCTACACTGGACAAGTAGGCAAAAAATGAGGACTTTGGAACGAGAGAGAGACACGGATTAATGCACGGCCCGTGGATGGAACCCATGGGAGAAACCGTGCTTGAAGCCGTGGTGGAAGCCAGACAAAGGAGACAAAGTGTGAGCATCAACCAGATGAAGGCACGACTTGAAATCTAAGCCGTGGGTGAAACCGTGGTACACACTGGATACGGATGAAGAAATTAGAAGATTAAGCACAGATGAAGGCACGACTTGAAATCTTAGCGTGTATCTAACCGTGGTTCACACAGGGCACGGATGGAAGACATGAAGAATATGCACAGAGGATGCACGGCTTTGATCCACGTCCCGGTGTGTTGAGGCGAGCCATGCAGACGAATCTTCACATTCCTCGAAATCTACATGGAAAAGGAAAGATAATTTTCGTATCTTGCTAGCAAAAGATCACATGCTACCCCCTAACAATATAAATAGAACCAACCCTAGAAGGGTAGGACAACTTTGAACTTTTGATCTAGAATCCAGGATCTTGAAGAAGAACGCGGAGGCAGAGCAGGCAACCGGTTCATTATGTTTCTATCTTTTATTTTCGTTTTATTGATGAACAGTGTAGCTAAGCTACTTTCCCAAGCCAAAGGGTCATAGATGTTTAATTCTCCACGAATTTTGTGAGGTCTAATTGACTTGTATTTATTCTATTCTTTGCCTTCGGGATTCATATATCATTGCTAATCGTTTTGTCATTTATTATCTTTGTTTGATTGGTATGAATAGAGCTCATTCTACTCAAAAAACAGATAAGAATTGTCAACTAGCACGTCAAATCCGTAATTGTATGATTGTCCCCTGTCTTAGTGGACGCAGTAAACATGTTTGAGTTATATACAGATGATCGAATTCATGTTTTTGGAGGTGGAGGTGATCATGTTTAAATAGGTTACTATAATCTACTGGCTTGATTTGTGGTCTCTCTAGATCTTAATGTTATTGATAGATTAAATCCTAACGCTTGTCTAGGGTTGTATTAATCAATAAGAAAATAATTCAAAGCGCTTGGTCTGAGGTTATCGAGGAAGTAAGAGAGATAGTTTGTTTATTGGCTTGTTAATTAACCATAACCAGTTTATCTAGAACGAAGAATATAAAACATTTGCATCTGATGATCAATTTCCTAGAATTAAACCATCTTGATTCCTTTGCCTAGGCTTTTTATCATATTACAACTTTCTTATCTTTTTTAAAAAAACTTTATTCGATTCACAAACTAAACCCCCACATTTTTCCCTTTCTTCCTTTTATTCCCTTGATAGAAATTATTAACCAATCTCTGATGGATTCGACCCTACTCACCACTATAATGCAAATCGTTGTTTTTTTATATAAAGTCTAGAGTAGTTTTTATTTTTGTTGGAATTCGATCACCCATCAAATTTTTTTGGCGTCGTTGACATGGGGATTGGTGTCAAATTTATTTCTATTCTTGTATGAACCTCGTTCTCACAGACAGGTGACTAACTTATAATCCGGAGATTTGAAAGACTCTAAAAGAGGCTTGCGATAAGAAGCTAGAATCATCCAACTAGACCCGAACTTAGTATCGGACGTTGTCTGATTCTGAAAAAAAGGACACATGGCAAATTCCCGGGAGGGAACCTTAAAGGGAGTTGGCTGCAACGGATGTGAATCAATAACCACTTTGTATTCACTATCCCGAACTAGCCGTGTAATTCGATTTGAAATCTGGGTTATTACATCTTCTACCCACCTTTCATGGTCTTGGAGAATGAAGATCCACATAAGCATTGAAAAGAGTCATATAGTGTTTTCTAGTATGAGGCCCGCAAGGAATAACCGAACGGATCAAATCAAGCTACGTTCTTTTCCATTTTCTTAAGTAACTAAAGATAAAGAGTGTTTGTTTTATTGCCTCCAAGGTTTCTATCACCACTGTACAGATATGGTTAGACTCTTTTCTTTGGACAAATTCTTCCCCGCATCCAGAGCCGCTTGTATAAGAAGAGAAATTGTGGTATATAACAAAGGACCACCCGGACACCTCATGAGTATTGGGAAGGTTCAAGCAATTGTGTGCAAGCCTGCCCACAACATGGATATCTAACAACTCCTTAAATCCAATACCTCTACGAGGTCCCTACTGTCCGAAGTGAAAGAAAGATGATGCGAAGCGCAAGAGGAGGCGCATAGTAAACAAACCCCTGTCAAAAGCTAGGGAATTGATCACCATTATGGCTGCTAATTCACAACAATTTGGGTATAGGCATTGATACGTCTTCAAGAAGGTAAATGAGGTAAAGTGTGTTTAACCTTGAACATCAGATTTCTAATCTTACCTCCCTTATGCAGCAGCTAGCCTCTTGGAAAAACGAACAGACATGAAGGCTTTGTGGAATTTGCGCTGCTCCTAGTCATCCGATCGACATGTGGTCCCACATTTGTAAGATGACAACCATGAACATGCCAATGCTGGAGGCGGATTCCAGGACAACCGCATAGGAAGTATGACCCCTATTCGAAAACTTACAATCCTGGATGAGGGATCATCCTAACTTCCGATATGGCAATAACCCTCACATGTCCATCAATTCCAAGCCAAAGCCATCAAACAAACCACGTACCCAAGCTCTTCCACTACAGGTATGCCCATGAGGATATTGTTAAGTCCATACTGTGATCTACCAAACAATTTCAGGAGGAAACAAAGCAAAGCATTCAAACTTGAGAGCATCAGGTAATCCAACTTGCTTCAGCTGTCAATAGGTAAGAAACTCAAAGGTAAGTTTACCTTTCAAACTATTCCAAACCCTAAGCAAAGCGTTATTGCCATTACCTTGAGAAGTGGAACAGAATTGCGGGGATCAAAAAAGAAAGGACAACATCTAATCTTGAAGGAAGAGACCAATAAAGAGATTTCAACTCCAGCCCCATGCGAGACCATATTAGCAACTCTCTATTTGATGCCATCGAAGGTCACATTGATACCACCTCCTTTCCCCTCCAGATTAGCGAAACCAAGAAGAAGCGGAGAAAAATAGATTCTGAAAAAACGTTTCGAAAATTCAGGTAAATAAATTCTTATACTTGATGCAATTAAGCAAATACCGTGCTATGCAAGATTCCTCAAGGACTTTGCACTAACATAAGGAATCTGAAAGGCAATGAAAAGATAAGTGTGAGTGAAAAAGTTTCATGCTATTATTGAAGAAGCTTCCTCCTAAATGTAATGACCTAGGTATGTTCGCCATTCCTTGCAAAATAGGTAGTCTAGGAATCGCTAAAGCCAATGTGTGGGATCTAGAGCTTCTATCAATGTCATTCCTTTGGTTTGTTTATCAACGATGAAAAATGTTGGTCCTTTAAAGGAAACGGTATTATTGTTTCAATCTTGCTTGATAGGTCCAATGTATAACCCTGAGGAGTTCTAGAGGATGTTTTTAGTTCAAGGTCAATGTTTGGTTTTTCCTAGCGATTTTTTAATGTGGCTTGACATGGACATTGAGATTCTCATACTTCATCACTGATAATTATTAGGCGAAACCAATCCTTAAGACTTCTAAAATTGAAATCGATGGTAAATGATGGCACCCTCAACTATGGAGTTTTTGATGGGTGAAGTGATAAATTTTCATATTTATGATCCATGAAACACCATAAACGATATCTCCCTGTTTTTGATGCGGATGTTATTAAACTCCATCTCCTGTTTTTGTGCGGATGTTATTAACCCCATTACCACAGTCACCAAGGCTGGAATCCAAATCCTTATCCGAATATATAGCCAGGAACGTCTAGCCAAAGACGTAAGAAAGGCGCTTCATGGGAGGCAACCCAAGTACAAAAAAAAAAAAAAAACAAGTTTTGTTTTGCATTAGTTTGGTTTGTGTTTAGTTTTGTTTTGTATTTATTTTAGTTTGTTTTGAATTTAGTGTAAGTCTGAACTCTTTGGATCGGCTGCAGCAAGGATACTATCATTAGATGACACTTTCCAGAGCTTAATAAGGGACACAATCAATACCAGGGAAGTACCAATATTCCTCTCCTTATTCTCTAATGTCCTTTGTTTGTTAATTCCTCTTCAATTGGGCTGAATTAGAACAGTGAGGACACCTATTCTAGCTAAGTGTTGGGGGAGAGGATAATAAATTATAGAGACTAGAGAACTAACTATACTTTTGAATGTTTGTTCTTAAGCAATTTTAAGCCAATATATTTCAAAATTACCATGAAATCTAGAGATTGAACTAAATGTTGAAATAATCAATCTACAAAAATGGTGATTGAACTTGTCAAATGCTTTACTCACCCACTGCTGTGATTAGAAAACATGTAAAATTAAGTAAAGAAATCTTTAAGAAACAAATTACCTTGGATTTAGCTTTAGAATTGGAAGTCTAAGAGTAATCGAGCCCTAAGGAAAAATAAACAAGTTTTAACTTCTAGGTCATATTAGCTACTGTAAACTCATTGAAGTTTGTTTGTAAAGCAATCATAACACTTAGAAAAAAAAATCAAGCATAGCCATTACTCCAATGATTCCAACTAATGATTAAGATTATCAAACTTGAATTTTAGAGTGAGGAAAAGTCCGTAGGGGTATCTCAAATCCCGGTCATTGAGTGATGAGCTCGGGATGTTGCCGTCTCAATGAACTCACTTAAAACGATAAGGGAAAAAGGCAAAAGTTCATGAAAAGAAGCGGGCAAAAACCCGTCAAAACGAATGCATGAATAAATCAAAAGAACAAGAATGAAAAACATCATTGAATAAAACAAGACTAGAAAAGGGAGAAAATCTATGGAAAGATTTGATACAATATGCTTTTACTTTAGTTGCAAGGATTATATGCTTTGTTACTGTCCAATGAAGTTTAATTGGGTGTTTTCTTAGTGGATTAATATTTTTTACTTTGGAATAAAAATTCTTTTGCTAAACATGAGATTAAAGTTTGTTTGTTTAGATTAGCTATTGACTTTTTTCCATTAGTAATTTGATCACAGGAAACCAAATGGGTTGAAAGTATATGACAATAAAATTACAAGTCATATTAAAAATGAATAGATCATGGAATGATAAAAGAAATCTGAAAATTTTATGACAATTTCTCATTGATTTGAATGCAATTGGCTGAGGACAAGTACGAGTTTAAGAGTGGTGAATTTGATAGAGCCATTTTATACTCAAATCTTTATAGTATAAATTGTGTTAAATTTATTATTGATTATAGAAATCATAAGAAATGGTAACTTTAATTCAATCATCGTGATAAATCAGGTTAAATGGAGTCAAGGGCTGCTAATTCAAGTATTTTAGAGAAGTCATCTACAACTTTGGATTCAATACAAGAAATACACCACCGGAGGAAGCCGGTTTGAGGCAACGGCCAATGTTCAAACCGTGTTATACACAGATAAGAAGCAAAAATGACAGGACTTTGAAACAGAGAGAGACACGGCTTAAGGCACGCCGTGGTGGAACCCGTGGGAGAAACCGTGCTTGAAGCCGTGGTGGAAGCCAGGACAAAGGAGAAGAAAAGTATGGAACATCAACTAGATGAAGGCCCGACTAAAAAATCTTAGCCGTGGGTGTAACCGTGGTTAACACACGGATACGGATGAAGACTTGAAGAGTATGCACAGATGAAAGGCACGGCTCTGAAATCAGCCATGGTTTCTAACCGTGGTTCACACTGGGGCGCGGATGAAAGACTTGAAGAATATGCACAGAGGAGAAGGCACGGCTTGATCCACGGCCGTGTGTTGAGGCGTGCCCAGGCATACTAATTTCACTTCCCGAAATCTACTTGGAAAAGGAAAGATATTTTTCGTATCTGGCTAGTAAAAGACACATGCTACCCCCTACCCTAAAATAAAATAGAACCAACCCAAGATGTAGTACAACTTTTGAACTTTTTGATCTTGGAATCTTGATCTTGAAGACGGAAATCGCGGGAGGCAGAGCAGGCAACCAGGTTCATTATATTTCTATCTTTTATATTCGTTTATTGAAGAACATGTGGTAGCTAAGCTACTTTTCTAGCCCAAAGGGTCATAGATGTTTAATTCTCAACGAATTGTGGAGGTCTAATTGACTTTATTTATTCTATTCATTGCTTCCCCGGGTATTCATATAGCTTCTAATCGTTTTGGTCATATTATCTTTGATGATTGGTATGAATAGAGCTCTTCTACTCCATTAACAAGTTAATATATTGTCACTACCCACACAATCGTAATGTTTGATTGTTCCTAGTGCCTAGGTGACGCAGAAACATGTTTTGTTATAAAAGGAAGATGATCGAATTCATGTTATGGAGGTGTGTGGATCATGTTTAGAATAGGTTATCTTATAATCTACTGGCAATGAATTTGTTGTCTCTCAAGATCTTAATGCTAATATTTTTTATTTAATAGATTAAAACCAATCGCTTGTCCTATGGTTGTTTAATCAATAAGAGAAAATAATTCAACGAGCGCTTGCACTGAGGTTATCGAGGAAGTAATGAGAGATAAGTTGTTAGAGCTTGTTAATAACCATAACAGTTTATCTAGAACAAATAGAAAACATTTGCATCGATGATCAATTCCTATAATTAAACCAATTGATTCCTTTGGCTAGGCTTTTTTATCAATATAACAACTACTTATCTTGTTTTAACTTTTATTCGATTCACAAACAAACCCCCCATCAATTCTTTTCCTTTTTATATTCCTCCTTGGATAGAAATAAAGTTTAACCAACTCTCTCTGGGATTCGACCCTACTCACCACTATATGCAAATCATATATTGTCCTAGGAGTAGGTTTTATTTGGTTGGATTCGACACCCATCAAATTCCAGGGTAGTCTTGCTGTAGATACTCTCCATTATGTCCAATAGATTTCTCTAAGCTCTATCCTAAAACAAAAGCTCAAACTCCTGCGCCAAACCCATATCTCTTCAAGCAAGTCCCAAATTCAACACTGGTTTTGGTTTAATATCATCCTTCTTCGTTAAAACCATATCATATCTAGCGTGAATTTTCTTCCTTTAATCCCACTGGATAATGATCACGCCTTTGTGGTGACGCTGGCTCACAGTGCCTTCCCTTGCGCGAATTGTTTCCCTTTGAAGAAAAGATGTTTGGGTCTCCTCGGCATCTACACAAAAAAAATTCATACTCATAATATAAAGGCATTCAGCACCAACTCAGACCAAACAGAGAAAGGTATATTGAACGTAACCGCATCATCAACAAACACGGTAACTGCAATAAAACACGCCCATGTTCCAACGGCCATGTGTAATTGTGTTGTATACATTCCGCTAAAATTTTTCTTTTAAACACCCAAAAACACACCAGAATTCCCCCATGCTGTGGATTACTTCATTTTCAAAACACCAACCCATGCAAACTTCATCTTCACAGAACTGCTTGTATTTCATAAAAATAAAAAAAACAATCCTTTATACATAAAAAACAGACACAATCTGCATGTATTGTTCGCAAAGATCCCCGCATTAATCCTCGCCTAAACACATGTTATAAACATAAGATTTGTGGCTTGCATATAAGTCAAAGAATCATTTAAAGAAATCAGTAACCCAACTATGATATGAAAACCTGAAGAAGAAAAGAAGAAAAAAAAAATTGCAAAAAAATCCACATGAATTATAAAAAGATCTTACCTTTTTCTAGTATGGAGAGGTAAAACCAAAATCTTCACAAGTACCAATGGGAGAATATGCAGACAGGGGAGAGAAAAAAAAATGAGTATTATTTGTGGATGAGAAAAGTGTGTAGCAAGGGTTTTTTCTTTTTTTATATCGCGTGGGCAAGACATAACCCATGCGTGGGTTATCTACATAGCCATTGCCACAGTTTTTTTTTTTTTTCAGACACGGCCGAGGGTGTAAGGTGTCAATTCGTAATTTCACCTTACCGTGGCATGCCGTAGACATGTGGTGGATTTAGGGCCACCACACGAACCAACGGCCACATCTCATCCCCCTAAAATCCTCGGCTTGAATTTTTTTTTTTTTTAGGATAATAAAATTAATTTACAAAAATCTTTCATCATGTCCGCAGGCCATAAGCGCTTGTTTATAGTATCAGCCTGACCTATCAGGGTTAGCTTACAACAAAGGAGTTTAAACAACTCCTCCAACAGTCCATCGTTTTCAGATTAGGATTGCTGATACTAACCACGGCTAACCGTGACGAAACCCCATACCATACTTCGGAAAATTTCGTTCTAAGACGCCCAAACACCTAAAGTGGAAACCGCGACCCGTTGTCTATAAGCGAGACAAGAACCTTGGTATAATAGAGAAGACGCCACAATCGGGATGGAAGACCCGATTGAAAAGCCGTGATGAACGCTACGAAATCAATCTCGATAAGTTCGAATTAGTATCTTGAAGAACCAAGAGGGGTGCCTCACAAAAGTGTATAATGTTCAAAGATAATATCCTCTAATGTTCTAAACTTAGAGCTTTTATACTAGGGTTACAATTTCGCGTAAAAACAAGTAAAAAATGACGTAGTTTTAGTTAAGTGACATAAAAAAACCCGCGAAACAGAAAAAGCTGGCCCGACAGGGGATACTCGGCCTGTGTACACGCCCGAGTACTTTGGGCCGTGGTACTTTTCTGTGAAACTTCGGCAACATACACGCCTGTGTACTTTGATTCCGTGAATCTTTCTTTCCGGTGCAACTCCTGCAACATACACCGCCCGTGACTTAGCCCGTGTAACTTTCTGTGGATTTGCTTGACTCCATACACGGCCGTGCCATCAAAATACACGCCCGCCCTCTTCAAAACCCGTGTCCAGTATAAAAACTTGTACAAAAGCAAGGGTCTTCCCATGGTTGTTCCAATTCGTTCCACTTACATGATTGCTCCAATCCTTCCGCTTCTTGGACAACACCTTATCAACCCGTTAATTGCTTCCTTGAATCATTTTTGCTCGATTCCTTATATCGGTCCCAGCGGCACTTCAAAGATCCACATTTTCCTTCTTCCGGCTTGCTCTCATCATGGATCTCATCATTCCCCTCCTCTGAAAAGGATTTGTCCTCAAATCGTCACCTTACATCAAAAGGACTCAGAACAGTATACATTAAATGTAGCACTTTACATGATACCACCAGGTAAATCATCTTGTATGCATTGTCGTTGATGCGCTCAAGACTTGAAAATGGTCCATCGCCTCCTAGGAAGTAGTTTAGATCGACGCTGCACGGGAAACCGCTCTTTGCGCATGTGTACCTAAACCCAATCTCCAGGTTCAAAAACAGGCTTGTCGACGACCCTTGTTGTGCTGTTTCCATACTGCTCTGTTCGTCCGTTTAAAATGTACAGTCTTGCCTTCTCAAGGATCTGTTGAACAGAATTCGGCCTTCTTCTTGCCATCTAAATTAACATACTCAGAAATAGGCACAGTGATAAATCCAAAGGAGTTAGTGGATTAAAACCATACACAATTTCGAAAGGAGAAAATTAAAGTAGCAGAATGCACTGTACGGTAAAGAAAATTCAACATGCTGCGAACAATCCTCCCAACTTTAATATTCTTTTTCATTACAAGGCCCTCAACAAAGTAGACAAAGTCGATTCACTACCTCAGATTGTGACCATCAGTCCATGTGGATGACTATAGTAGAAAACAATAACTTAGGTTCCTAACTTAGCCCGCAAAGTCTTTTTCCAAAAGAGCTTAAGAACTTAGCATCCCTACTGATACAATTGGTTCAGGCATACCATGCAACAGCACAACTTTCCCTAAAGAATAAATTAGCAATAATACAACATCATCCGTTTTAGGACGAAGGAATGAAATGTACCATTTTAGAAATCCTATCCACAACCACAAAAATAGAATCTCGACCATGCCCTAGGCTTAGATAAAACCTAACACAAAATCTAATGGACATTTCTATCCAAGGCTCATGAGGAATGAACACTAACTCAAATAACCAATCTAAGAAGTCATCTAAGCAAGAATAGTAATGACGATACTTTACGTGATGTTGTTGCGGCGCGGCAGCAAACACGCATATCCTCCATGTCCCATCCTTATTAGCACCAAAATCACAACACTGCACATTGAACTCATGCTCTCCCACACGTACCCCTTCTCTCCATAAATTCTTCAACCTGCCTTTGGAGTTTCCTTGCTCCTCCGGGGTGTTTCCAGTAAGCTGGCTTGTTTGAATCGATGCTTCGGGTACAAGGTCAATCTGGTGCTCAATACCATGAAACACGTGTAATGCCCTTTAGAATCTCCTCAGAAAGACATCTTCAAAGTCCTGGCAACTAAAAAAGACACAAACCACACCTAGCAAGAGTTAGATATTTCGTTAGTAGTCAAACATGTTTCCTTAAAAAATCCAAAACAACATAGTTAGCTCATCACTAACGCTCTGCACACTAACACTCGCTCTTGCCACACAACTCTCCATATTGCAAGGCTTGCCCTCTCCTTTTCACGCACATCACCCAAGTTGATCCCTTCAACTTGGCCTCTCACACACTTTCTCACCTTCTCTCCTTTTCCATTTGATCTTGACTTTTAAATTCCTTTTTCTTCCATTGTCTTTGCTCTCTCACTCTCATCTCTGCTTTTCACTCACCTTATGTTTTGCAAAAGACTGTTTGTAGCTGCAACTCGTCCGCCCATACACCTGCTTAGGTGTTAACGGTTAAGATTAAAGCTCTCCTTGGTGAACAAACGTATACTTGTTTAGAAAAGCCATCATGCACAACCTTCCTCTCAAATTGCCATGGCCTCCCCCAACAACACTGATCATCCTTGCAATGCACTACACACATAACACCCTCATCCTCGTACCTACCATGCGAACCCAATCAAGGCTTTCTTACTCACCTTAGTTCACCACTATCATTCAACCACTGCAATTTATACGACTAGGGTGTCTAACAGTTGTTGAGCCCCAGCCACTCAACAATAAAATTAACTCACTACAAGGTGCAACTTCCTCCATCACAATGATCAAGCCTACATATGTGATCTCCTAGATAACATCTAGTATGAAATATATTCTCCTTGCACCCTCCTCTTCTCCATCACGCTTGCACATTCAAAGCTCTCTTCACTACCCGCCACTACCTTCCATTGGCAGGCTCCTCATCAACATACAATACATCCTCTAATGTGGCATTCATCTTCTTCACTATCACCCCTACAGTCTCATACTCACTATCATCACGTAAAATCATCACAAACACCGCCTATTTGGACATTGACTAGCAATATGGCCTCTACCTTGACAATTTAAAGCATTAAATGTCACTATTTCTATAAGTAGAATATTCAGGATTACACTTTTATTTACCAGAATAAACCCTCTTGCCTCAGCTCTCCTTTTGGTTTGGTGGTAAAGGCTTTTCTTCTTTCTTCCATTGATTATCTTCCAAGCGGATGACCATTACCCTGTTTGAAATCGTGCACAGTACTACTACCCTTCCGCTTGTGCCCTGGTTTCTCAACCTTTAAAAGCCATGTGAACCATATCCTCCAGTTCCTACATAAATGCCGCATTCAAACCACATTTTGAATTTCTCTATTTAATCCATCAAGAAATCAGCCATTGTAGCCTCTCTATCCTCTATCCTACATTTCACCCAATCAATATTAGTGACTTCCATCTGCCTTGAAGTACTCATCTACACTTTCGGCTTCCCTGCCTCAGATTTTGCAACTTGTTGTGCATTCACGTATTAAATACGCAGGTATAAACCGCTTACACATCCTCTTTTCATCTCTTCCTAAGACTCAATAGTGGCTCGCACGACTCCTTCTCCTATTTCAACATTAGTTGGATCCCACCACATTATAGCATAATCGAAAACTCTGGCAGCAAGTTTTACTTTCTTTCTCCCACTATATTGTGACAATCAAACACCATCTCCAACCTTTTTCTTCCCCATTTCCAAATAAGCCTCGGGATCATTCTTCCCTTGGAAAGGGAGGAATTCTTCTCTTTATGCTACCGCAATTGATCATCCTCTCCTATTCTTATCTCCACTATCTTCCATTCCTAGTTCCCTCTATTCCGACCACTAAACACTCTATAACTATCCCGACAGACGGCTCATCAAAGTCATCACCGCCGACATTTCATCTCCACCCCTTCGGTACTCTCCTGAGAACGACTCTCCTTCTTACCCCTTGGAATACGTTTGTGGATTGCTCTAGTCTTTTGCTCCACCGTCTCAATGAATTTGTCCATTCCTTTCTTGGAACATCCTCTTCATTTCTCCCCTCAATGCCTCAATTACTAAACCTAGCATCAAACCTTTCCCCTCTCACCTTCAGGAGAATGTTTTGTCTCGACAGAGATCCTTGCAGAAAAAGATTAGTACAACACAAATAAAATATGATCAAACTCACGATACACTCCCTTACGATGTTTTCGCCTCAAATGATTAATATCACAGCAATCACTGCGTGTAATCTCACAAACAAACGAGAATAACACTCACATTTCCTTTCTCAATTCTCTTGGAACTAACCCGAACTACACCAATTCCTTTCCGTAGAATTTGAAATCCAATTCATGGTTCGTAAAATTTTCCTCTATTTTTCTATAAACGAAAATTTTTTATTGTCTTTGTTTTTGCATTTGAATCACGTTTCTCTTGCTTTTTCTTTTCCTTCTTTTTTTTTGTCGTGACTTTTTACTTTTTTTTTGTTTTTACAATCAACTAGTAATACTACACTATCAAAAGACAATTAATATTGTGGAATTGAATGCTAACAAGGATAAGAACGATTGGAGTTAAGGTTTTTGATATTACCTCCCAACCGAACTTGATGTTTTAACAAACCTAAGCTCTGATACAAACTAATACAACCACGCCAACCCGTGACGAAACCCAATAACCACTACGTTCGGAAAAATTGTTGCCTAAGACGCCCACCCACCTAAAGTTGGAAACCGCGACCCGTTGTCTATAAGCGAGATAAGAACCTTGGTATAAAAGTGAAGAACGCCACAACCGAGATGAAAGACCGATTGATAGTCGGGATGAACGCCATGGAAATCAATCCGATAAGTTCGAATTAGTTCTTAAGAACAAGAGATGTTCTCTCTCAAAAAGTGGTTTTAATGTTCAAAGAAGTAATCTCTCCTAATGTTCTAAACCGTAGGAGCTTTTAAACTAGGGTTACTAATTCCGAGTAAAAACAAGTCCAAAACGACGTAGTTTTAGTTAAGGACATAAAAACGCGCGAAAATAGAAAAAGCTAGCACGACAGGATACACGCCTGTGTACACGCCCGTGTACTACTTACTTTGGGCCGTGTACTTGTCGTGAAACTCTAGCAACATACACGCCCGTGTACTTGACCGTGAATCTTCTGGTGCAACTCTGGCAACATACACGCCCCAGTGTCTTTATCCTTGTATCTTTCTGTGGATTTGCTTGACTCCATAACAAGACGGCCGTCGCCTTGAAAAAACACCCCCTCTTCAACCCGAGTCCAGTATAACTTATACAAAAGCAAGGGTCTTCCCAGGTTGTTCCAATCCGTTCCAACTTCATGATTGCTCCAATCCTTTCCGCAACATGGACAACCTTTATCAACCCGTTAAGTGCTTCCTTGAATCGTTTTGCTCGTTTCTTATATCGGTCCCCATGCTTCACTTCAAGAGGATCCACATTTCTTCTTCCGGCTTGGCTCTCATCATGGATCTTCATCAGATTCCATCCAAGCTTCCTTCCATGGTATGTGCCCTTCTTTTCAGGATTCCACCAATGTTTTAAGGTGGATACAATAAACTTACCTGCAGGATGTCTACCCTTGACCATCCCAAGATTTCCCTATTCATCAACTGCCTTGATATGCTGCATGCAATTCCTCTTGTCATCAGGCGCTGGATTAATGTGAGGCCCAAGGATTTTTCCCTAAATTCAACACTCATAATCAAACAATTGATTAGAAAAGACATAGGTTCAGTGTCTACATGGGCATTAGTGTCGACACATGTTTTCTTCTCTCATAGAGGTCTGTTTCTCAAAAGCAACATCATTTTCAGTCTGGGTACATGCCTCACAGCCTTTGTTTTCTTGCTCATACCCATCCCCCCAATCATCTATCTCATTCTAGACAGCATCATGAGCGGTTTGCCCTACAATTACCTCCACATCATTGTAAGTAATTTACAACCCTCAGTAGATATGTCAATACCTTGCTTCTCATTGGACAAAAACACAGGATCATACATATCAAAAGTTACCTAGTCATCGAATGCTCTAAGGGTGAGCTTGCCTTGTCCTACATCAAATTTAAAAATTGACCTGTAGCTAGGAATGGTCTAAACCCCGAATGGGTGGTATGTCGTCATCTTCTTCCACATCCCGTATGAAAAAAGTCCACTGGAAATAAGAATTTTTCCCACCTTTACCCAAGAAAAATCCTCCACTATACCTTTGGAAAACCCTTTAAACTCTTAACACTAGCTGCAAAAGTGATTGGTCTCCTCTTTCACTTTTGTGGCTCTATTCCGAGCTTCCTAAAAACTAAAAAAGGGGATTAAATTAATACTTGCAAACCCGAATCAATCAAAACCCTTCCCCAAAATCAAAATTACCAATGGTGGGAAGGGATACTGAAACTTCCCTGATCTTTCAGCTTTCCAAAGGGAGCTGACAGATTTCTTTTCTTTTGATAGCTGAACTCCCCCGCCAAGAAGCATTACTTTCTCAACACTCTCCATAGATCTTTTATTAAAGAGCAGCTCTTTCATAAATTTTTGGCATAGGATGGAATCTGCTTAAAAAGGCCTCTAAGAGAGGTATAAAAAATTTGAAGCCCCTTAAATATATCAAAAAACCCCTGGAAAACTAGGTTTCCAACTCCCTTGTTTAAAGGGTCTTCCGGGGAAAGGGATAGGTGGAACAAAAGGGCTGCAAAAATGGTGCTTTGGATTGAGTTCCTCCTCCTTCACTTACCTTTCTCTGGATTTTTTCTCTTAAATTTTTACTTGCCTTTCAGTTTTCCTTCATTTCCCTTTAAACCACCCCTTAGCATGAGGGGCATTGACATGATGGATTTTCCCCCCCAGTTTTGCTAAGAAAAAACCCCGAGGGTCAAGTATTTAGCTGTTGTGAAATTTTGACCGAGCTGACCCTCCAATTTTTCTGATAGAAGCTTTTTTTGGTTTTGCGGGGAAGGGTCATTTTTTTTGATGTCTCCTCATGGGGCTCTTCTATTCTTGACTGACTTTGCTGGGGAGGGGGAATCTGAGTAGGGATTTTTTTTTTGGGAAATCCAGGTGGGGGGTTTGTTGTTTTTTTTCTCATTCCCCATGAGAAGTTTGGATGTTTTCCCGCCACCTGGTTTGTAAGTGTTGGAATATGGCCCCGATTAGCCTTTTAAAATTGTTGGCATATTTGGGACTTGCTCTTATTGGATGATGCTCAAAAGTTTCCCAATGGACTTTCCCAACGGGGGGTGTGGTCCGAACACAAGCACAACTAGCAAGAAAGTTAGCTTTAACGATTGAGAAGAAAAAGTTTGGGGGTTACCTGAGAGTGAGAGTTTCCAACTGAATGAAATAGAATCGATATCAGTAACTTTAAAGCGGCTCTTGATTTCCCTCTCTCATGTTGCCAATTAGTGCACTGGATTTTAATTTAAAACACTACTTCAGTGTATGTTTTACCCATCAATGCACCCCCAGCTGCAGCTCTACCAATGACCCCCATAGTTCATCCAAACTAAGATAAAATACCTCAATCAGGAGATTATCAGGTAACCATGGTGTGGGCACTTCCCGGGTTGTTTCCTTTAAAACGTTCCCATGCCTCATATAATGAATTTACCACTAAAAATTAGAAAAATTGGGGATTATATTTCTTAAAATTTGGGAAATACGTGATTTGGGAAAAAACTTCTATGAAACATTGATTGAAGTTCAGCCCATATGGTAACAGAATCTTGAGGTAAGGAATTTTACCAACTCTTGCCTTATCCTTCAATGAAAAGGAAAAAGTTGCAGTCTTTTGGCATCCCTCAGAAAAAACCAAATTTATCTTTTTCAAGTTAGAAAAATGAAGGAATCCTGCTATGTGCTCATCAAAAGGGGCCCCATGGATATCCACCAAACTTATTTGGGTTTCACCATCCCGTAAAAGTGCCACTTCACCCAAAAGTGTTGGCCTGAACAACTGGCCTTCAATTGCTGGCCTTGAACAGTTGGGACTAAAAATCGTGAAGTGCTCGTGGGTTTGCCTGAATAGGGAAAATTGTTATTGTCATCTGCCAGATTTCCTCTTGATTTTCTCCTCCCTGTCTATTCTCCTTCTTTTAAAAAAAGTATAGTACGCTCCCAAACCAGGATCTAGGGCAGAAGTTTAAGACTCCCACTCCTTTGCATGCCCCCACCGCAGAAAAAAAGAAAAGTAAAGACACACTATCAACAAAATAAAATGCACCTAAATTACTAACAAAGCTACAAAGTCTAATATCTATAGTCCTCGGCAAAGCGGGCCCAACCTCTCTTGGTTTTTTCAAGAATTAACTAAACTTATGGGTTTAAATTTTCCGTGGTGTTCTTTCCCGACAAAATCAATCATCTTTCACCCCGATTATGGCGTCTTCACTTTAATCCCAAGGTTCTTGCCCTTGATTAAGACAAGGGGCCCGGGTTTTTTCCATTTTAGGTTTTTTGGGCGTCTTAGTTAACAAATTTTCCGAACGTTTTTGGTTTTGGGGTTCGCACGAGTTGGCGGGGTTCGTATGGGTTTTAGTATTAGAGCTTAGGTTTGTCAAAACATAAATTTTTTTTTGGGGAAGGGTAATAAAAAAACCCTAACTCTAACCCGGTTCAAATCCATTGTTAGCATTCAATTTCATAATTTTAAATTTGTTTTTTTGATAGTGAGTATCTACTAGTCGATTTTTAAAAAAAAAAGAAAAAATCACGACAAAAAAAAAGAAGAGAAAAGAAAAAAAGACAAGGGAAACTTTGTCAAAGGAAAAAAAAAAAAAATTTCGGATAAAAAAATAGAGGAAAATTTATAACCCTAGAGTTTTTTAATTTCCCTATAGAAGGGGATTGGTGAAATTTTGGGGTTTATTCCAAGAGTTTTGAAAAAGGGAAATTGGGATTTGATACACATTTTTTGGGTAGAATACACGTGTAACTGTGTGATATCATCTTTTTCGAAAACCCCTAAGGGGTGTATCGTGGGGGTTTAATTATATATACATATTTGTTTAGTACAATTTTTTCTGCGGGGACAATGTCAAGACAACATTCTCCTAAGGTGAGAGGGGAAGGTTTGATGCTAATTTAAGTAATTGAGGCGTTGGGGGGTGAGATGAAGAGGATTTCCCCAAGAGGGAATGGAACAAATTCTGAGAGGGTAGAGCAAAGTTTAAAGAGCAATCCACAAATGTTTTCCCAAAGGGGTTGTAAGTGGGAGATTTCATTCTAGGAGAATACCGAGGGGGGAGATGAAATGCCGGATGATGACTTTCATGACCCTTTGGGTAGATTTTTCAAAGGGATTTTGTTTGGGTTTACCTAGGTCTAACAGGGCCCGAATTCTTTTTTTTGTAGTTGTTGATAGATTCTGTAAAATGGCACTTTTCTTCCTTGTCCCCAAAACAAAAAATGATGCTTTAATATTGCAAATTTTTATTCTTTAGGAAATTGTCCCAATTGCATGGTATGCCTAGAACAATTGTACCCAAAAAGGATGCTAATTTTCTTGAGCTACTTCTAGAAACCTTTTGGGGGCTAAGTTAGGAACAAAATTTATTGTTTTCTACTACATGCATCTGCAGACTGATGGTAAAAACTAGGTAAAAATTCGAACTTTATCTACCTTGTTGGGGGGGGGCTGAAAATTAAAAAGAATTTTAAAAGTTGGGGGGATTTTTTGCGCATTTTTGAATTTGCTTCAAACCGAAACAGTGCATTCTGCTACAAAATTTTACCCCCTTTTGAGATTATTATGGTTTTAATCCACTAACCCTTTGGATTTATCACCCTTTACCTGTTTCTGAGTATGGGTTTAAAATTTTGATGGCAAGAAGAAGGCCCCAAATTTTTTAAACAGATCCATGAGAAGGCAAGGGCAAACATTGACGAAGAACAGAGTAGTATGTGAAACAAGCCAACAAGGGTTTTTCGCAAGCTGTCTTTGAACCTGGAAATTTGGGGTTTTGGGTTTACATGTGCAAAGAGCGGTTTTTCCCCTGCAACGTTATCTAAACTACCTCCTAGAGGCGATGGACCATTTCAAGTTCTTGAACACTCAACGATAATGCATACAAGATAGATTTTCCTGGTGAGTATCAAGTAAGTGCACAATTTTAAAGTTTTTTTTTATCTAACCCTTTTTATGTAGGTGAGATTTTAGGACAAATCCTTTTCAAGAGGAGGGGAATGAGGAATCCATGATGAGAGTCAGTTTGGGGAAAAAGGGAAAGTGGGTTTCCTTTTTAAGTGCCGCCGGAAACCCATCACAAAATCCCAGCAAAAAAGACTCCCCGGAAACACTTAACGGGGGGATAAAGGATGTCCATGAAGCCGAAAAGGGTTGGAGCAATTATGAAATTGGGAAAAGATTGGAACAACCTTAGGAAGACCCTTGCTTTTTGTACAAGTTATACCCGGGGGCGGGGTGAAGAGGGGTGTATTTTCAAGGCACGTCGTGTAAAGGGAAACTCAAAGTTACACAGAAAAAAAACACGGCCAAAGGCAAAGGGCCCTATATGGAGTCAAGCAAATCCACAAAACTACACGGCCAAAGGGGACGGGCCCGAAGTACACGGTCGTGTATATTGCTAGAATTTGGGACAGAAAAGTACACGGCTAAAGTACACGGCCGTGTACACCGCCGTTTTATCTCCCGACGCCGGCCTTTTGTGTTGTTTTTTTTTATTTTACCACTTATTGAAGTGACTTTGTTTTGGACTTGCATTTTTACGAATTGTAACCCAATATAAAGCCCCCTATTTTTTTAAGAATGAGATAGAACAACATCTTAGAACATTAAACATCTTTAAAGAGGCTCCTCTCTTGGTTCTTAAAGAACAAACTAAAAACTTATGGATTAATTTCCGTAGCATTACCCCACTTATAAATCGGCCCTTTCATCCCGATTGTGGCGTTTTCCCATATTATCCCAAAGGTTCTTGTCTCGATTATAGCCCAACGGGCCCGGGGTTTTTCCACTCTGGGTTTTTTTGGGGCCCGTGTTAGGTAACGAATTTCCAACGTTTTGGTATTGGGTTTCATCAGGGGTTTGGGCCCGTGGTTTGAAACACATTTTTTGGGGAAAATTATTTTTTCAACGACAACAATGATATTTGCATCAATAATATTTGGGGCAACAACCCCCCCTTTGCAGCTAGGATGAGGACATTTGCAATGAAAATAATTACAACAATAACTTTTTAATAGAAAAAAAATTTTTGTGAAAAATGGTATTTGTAGGACGATGGGGGATTTATAGCAACAATAATTGTAGAATTTTTTTAACAGTATGATGCTTTGCAGCAACTATGATGACATTTGTAGTAACATTAACCTTTGTGACAAAAACGACAATTGCACCGATGATATTTGCAATGCAATATTCGCAATAGTAAAAAAATAAAATTAAAGTAGCAACAAATTTTGGGCGGTGATGATGTTTAATTGTGGCGATGATGTTTACTGTGATGATATTTGAACCCAATGACATTTGCAGCAACCACATTTACCGCGATGACTTTTTTAATAATGATTTTTTTAGCAAGGATTTTTTAAATAGTGATATAGGGGGCATTTACAATGATGATATTTATACTGACAATATTTTTTAACTCCCAAAATTTACGGTAACAACATATGTTGCAGAAACCGCTTTTAATAGTATGACATTTGTTATGATGAATTTGTAGTAACAATGTTTTTTAGTGCCCTGACAACATTTACAGAAACGAAAATTTGCTGCGACCACATTTGAAAGTGAAACCTTTACCGCGATGAAAATTGGGGTGACTATGTTTATATGACGACGAGGACATTTGCACCTAAGACATTTGTTGCAATGATTTTGGGCAATGATTTTGCAGTGAGATGAAAATTCGCAGCGATGATATTTCCAATGACAATACTTGAAGTGTGATATTATGATGCAAGGGGTTTGCAGTGATGACAAGGACTTTTTGTAACCCCCTTATGTGGCGACCACATTTGCGTGTGACATTTGCAGCAATTGAACTTGTAAAAGTCTAGGCGGCAGCAACAACGAGGACTTTTTGTAGTGATGAAAAAGTTTGTTCTAACCACTTTTAAACAGAAATTAATATTTGTGGGTATGATTTTTGCAAGGGTTTAATTTTACAGCGACAATACTTGTAGCGACAACATTTATGTGATTATTTGAAGCCATGAGGATAAATATTTGCATACAAACTTTGCCATAATGAGGGGGACTTTTGCAATGACAAAAAGGGACATTTGCAGTGATAAAATTTAAAGTGACAAAAATTTAATAGCAACAACATTTTTAGGTATGATATTTTGGGGAAATGGTGTTTAAGTGATGGCAAAAAAATGTGAAACCGCCCAAATTTTTTTCACGATGAAAAAATTTTGTAGTGTCGATATTTGGGGCGATCCCATTTGCGAAAAGATATTTGGGGCGCCCCCTTTTTTGGGGCAGAAAAATGTATTTACAAAATAAAGTTTGTAGCAACGATCTTTGTAGTGACTTTAAACAAATTATTTAGGGTGAAAATGTTTGTTGAAAAGACAATAAACATTTTCCTTTTTTTGATATGAAGGGATACGAGGGTTTGCAAAAAAGAAAAGGACATTTGTAGTGATGAGTTTGCAGTGATAATTTTTAAACAGCGATGACAACTAAAGAAAAGATATTTTGTAGGATAATAATTGTAATGATGGTGAGGACTTTTCCAGCGACAATAAATTAAAACGATGATATTTCCCAATGTGATTTTTCTAGTGAAAACGACGACATTTGCAGCGACAAACTTGCCACAACGAAAAACACAGCAATGTATTCATGGCGATGTTTTTTTGTATGACAACATTTACAGAAATTTGATGTTAGTGGCGACTACTTTTGGGCAGCGATAGTTTTAAAGGTGATGATGTTTGTTGCGACAACAAGGACTTTTGCAATGAAATATTTATGACAACAAGAATTGTAGAAAAGACAATTAAAATGATGATATTTGTGATAGGAATCAAAATCCTACAAGACCTACCCATTGGGGCAAGAACCCAAAAGGTTTTTAAAAATTTTGGGTAATGAGGGTCCTTTTTGAACAAATCAACCCAAAATTATTTAATACTAACCTTTTTTCTATTACTTATGTTTAGTATTCTAGTAGGCACACTTACCCAAGCTTAATAGGGCAATGGACAAACTCACTAAGACTCAGCTTTTTGGGTTATCCATGGACCGACCTAAACAAAAATTTTGGAGCTGGACAATGAATTCCATTGAAGAGCTGGCGTTTTAAAGACTTTTTTTAATTTTTGTTTTTTTCCCTTTAACCATTTTTTTTTTAATTTTTTGGGGAAACATTTTATTTGGGTTAGTTTTGTTTTTTTAGGACCGACCACCCTTTAGTGGCATAGTTTTTTTTTTTTTTTTAGCTATTTTAACCCAAAAAGGGAACAAGTATAAATACTTACTTAAGTAGGTTTAGGGGAAAGAGTGAAATACACATTTTTGCTCCCCAAAATTTTTCGAGTAAATTTTAGGGCTCATCCCAATTTTCATAAGACTCTTATCAATTTCATCAAGGAATTGGGGCCCAAGTAGAAACTAAGGGAATTATGAGTCATATCTTTTTCCCCTTGGTTATTTTCCTTTTCCATGTTAGTGTATAATATCTAATGTTGATTGGGTTTGGTTTTTTTGGGTTTTTAAATTCACTTTAAATTTTGTAGGATCCTTTTTGTATCATTATATTGCTTGCTTTTTAAGTGGAATCAATTCCTCTATTGAATTATCATTGTGAATTTCAATTGCTATGGGATTGCAAATTTTGGGGCTTTACTTTAAGGGTTTTACTTTTTTTAGTAGCCTTAATCATTGTAACTTCATTTTTTTTTGAAATTGAGTGCTTAATCAAATTGATACTTCATTTTTTAGTTTTAAAGGTTAATTAATTTACTAATTGGTTTCCCAAAAAGGGGTTTTTTGGGTTCACCCCTTTATTTTAGGGGGGATTGACCCAAATTTATTGAGTTGGTTTCATTGTTTATGTGTATATTACTTTTAAAAAATTTAAGGCATATCATCTTTTGGCATTAGAGCTCAAGTTTAGAGAAGGGACTTGTTTTAGCTCTTTGTGGTTATAATTGTCGTGAAAGGAAAGGATAGTAGTGTATTATTGATTCAAATTTTAGAACTTGAAAATTACTTCATTTGTGAAGAAGGGGAGGTGTTTTTTTTTGCTTAGTTTTTCGGACATAAGGAGTTTAATTGTGCATTTTTCAAAATTTTGAGTGTAAAATATGTGGAAGCATTTGATTTTAAAAACACACATTAAGCGATAGAAGTTTTTGTGTTTTTCATTTGAGTTTGAAAGGGGTTCCTTCCCAAATTGGGGAAAAGGGGTGCAAAATTGAAATCATTTGAATTTTAATTGAGCTGCCATTTTTTGTAAGTTGGGGTTTTGGGAAGTGTGTTGAAGTGGAGGAGTGCTATGTGGGGAAAGGGGTTTGTGTTGTGCACACCATGAGTAAAGGGTGTGTGTTTGGTTTTTATGTTTTGTGTTTTAGTGAAGGTAGTGTGTGTGGCATTATTTTTGTGGTTTTAAATTTAAAAGGGGGTTGCAATGGTGCATGTGGGGGTAGAGAGTGTTTGCCCCGTGAGTAAGGGAAGTGTGTAACGGTGGGAATTTACTTTGTGTGTATTGATTTACTACACTTTGGGAAATTATTGTAGTGTGAAACCATGGCAAGAAAAAAAGTTTGAGTAGTAAAATTTGAATTCAAAAACAAACATTTAAAGTGTGAAAGTAATTGAAATCTTTATTTAAACACTTGGGGTTGAATTTTTAATTTTTTAGCTACTTAAGTGATTTTGGTACTTCATTTATTGACTTGGTTTCTTGCTTTAACCGTGGAAATAGGGATATAATATAGTGTTGCTGGAAATTAAAAACAATCATGTCAAGTGAAATGTTTCTTACTAATGTATTGCGCTGAACATTAACTACTTTTACTATTAAGGATGATGACAAAGGGAAATTTTGTTCCATACTTTTTTTTTGGGGAAAGGTAACCTATAGTCCTTATTGATGGTGGGAGTTGTACAAAAGTGGGGGCACATGTTAATACGAAACTAAAACTTGCCACACTCTACACCTAAGCCTTATACTTACTTGGTTTTAAAAGATCAGGGAAAATCTTTATGTGACCCAAAGGGCTAGGGTACTTTCAGATAGGGGATAAGTACTGTGATGAGATTGAATTGGGAAATTTTTTCATGTATACATCCCAATGTTGCTTGGGAGGTCCCCGGGTTTTAAGAAAAAAGGGTCTTACATGATGGGTTTAGGAATACATAGTATTATAAAAAGAGTGTAAACGCATTATTCTGAAACCCATGTCACCTTTAGAGGTCAAAAGTTCAATAAAAAATCTATAGACCATCAAAGACTCCAAGAATCAAACCACAGAACCAACCTTTAGGGACTAAACGGGCAAAAACAGTATGCAAACTTCAAGGGGTTTTTATGAGGGCTTAGTTACATGACCCAAACCACAGAGGATAAAACTTGTCAACAAGATTTTTAACCTTCAAAGGTTCTTTAGGGTCAAAGTTAAAAAGGGCCAAACTATTAAGAGGCATTTGATAGTAACAAAAATTTTACAAGACCTTCATTAGGGGAAAACAAAGGGAAATTTAAAATTTTGGGGATGAGGGGCCCCTTTTGACGAACCGACCCCCGAATTATTTAAAAATTAACCTAAAATTTTTTAACGTTTTTTTTTTCCAACAGGGGAAATTTAAACCCCTTTTTTCTTTAAAGTATTTAAGGGCGATGGACAAACTCACTCAACCAGCTTGTGGGTTATCTATGGACCAACTTGAACCGGGGAATGACTGGGCCATGGATCCTATAGAAGACCGGGATCTTGAAGACCAATTTCTTTTATATTTTTCATTTTCAGGACTATTTATGTTGTAATCATTTTGGGACACTTTTATTTCCTTGTAATTTTCATTTGGACTAGCCCCTTAAAAGGGCAAACTTGAAATTTTTTAACCACTTTCTAACCCGGGATAGAAAGAAAAAAATATTTGCTTAGAAGAGGGTTTGGGAGGCCATGTTTTGCAAAATTGAGAGTTCATTTTCACGTGAGGATTAGGGTTCCTAATTGCTTTAACTCTTATAAATTTTAAAACCCCAAAGATTAAAATTGTGGCGAGCCGACGAAGGGGATTGTGAGTCTTTCGATTCCATCTTAGTTGAAAGTTCTTTTCTTCTCTAATGAGCAATCTGGGAAAATTTGGATTTTTCTGGACATTTTGTGGTTATATTTGGGGACAACAATCTTGTATGTTTGATTGTTTTCCTTGAGCACTTGAATTAGTAAAAATTTTTTTTGTGTTGGCGTAATTTGAAATTGAAAGGGAAAGTGGATTTCATGGTTTTTTTGCTTTCTTTGACCAATTTCCATGTGATATTTAAATCCTTATTGGGTTTACTTGGTTAATGTTACCAAATAGAGATTATAATTAAATCATTTGAAAAACATTTTCCATCAAAATTATTGGTGTCACAAAAAATTGTTTCCTTTTGGGGCCCATTTTGTATAGAGTTGAGACTGTTTTATTTGAATCTTTGATTGTGGTTTCAAAGGGGTTTTGACAAATCATTTTTTTGGGTATCAGAGCACATTTTTGAGAGAAGGGTTTGGTTTTTTTTTATTTCGGGAATTAACATCAATTGGGGTTTTTATAGTGAAAATTTGCAATTGTGTTGTTGTTATGGTTTTGAGTTTGCGAAATTCCCTTTGGCTTGGAATTTAATTTGCTTTTTTTGGGAGTTGGTTTGGGGAAAGGGTGGTAGCATCTTATATAAATAATTTTCGTGAAGGGTAGAAGCTTAGAAGTGTTGTTTAATCCAACAACTTTGGAACTTGAAAAAAAAACCAATCCTTGTTGGGGCTTGTTAGGGTGTAAAGGGGGGATGTTTAGTTGTTGTTGTGACTTCCATTGTGTTTTGTAATTAGAGAAGTACAATTTACAGATTTGCATTGAGTTTTGATTATAAGGAATTTTTTGAATTCAAACACATCCATTAAGTAGGGGTTTTAATGAGTACATTTGAATTTGAATTCATTGCTTACCAATTGAAAAGGGCCCCTTGCAATTAGTGAATGGTTTTTTTTTTAAAATTTGGGTTCTGCCATTTCTTTTGTAAAGTTACGGTTAGAATTTGGGGGGAATGGAGTACATTTTGTTGTTGCAAACATGTATAAAAGGTATATGGTGTGGAGTTGTTTTTTTTGTAAAATTAGTGAAGGGTATGTATTTTAAACGTTATTGGTTGTTGATTAAAGGGTGTTGCAACGTGGTAATTTGGGGTGTTGTGGTATGAGTGCACCGTGATTGAGGGGGGGTGTGGTGGTGTAAATTTGGGGAGTTTTGGAGAAGGTGCTGCCATTAAGATAAAGTGGAGTGTGAACCTTAGCTAAAAAGGAAGAAAGTATTAAATTTTTTAAAACCAAATAAAGCTTTAATGTGAAAGTTATTTAGTATTATTACTTAAACACTTGCTTACTTAATTCAATATCTTAACTTTTTGAAGTATTTTTTGTCTCCACTATTCTACTCTACTTGAAGTATAAAATATTTGTTGCATTGGTGAATTGTTGCACCGTGGGTTAAAATGGGGTGTTTTTTATCCAAATGTGTTATTATAACGTGTGAATGAAGGGAGTGTCATAAATTATTTGAGATTACTTTGTACTTCAAAAAAAATCCATCTACAAACAGTCATATGATAGTGTAATGGGGACATTGGCAATGAGGCCAATAGCTAAGGGGGGTACAGACCCGGTCTCGAAATACAAATGGAAAAAATCTAGTGAAAATTCGGGACCTTACCACAATTGTTGCTAATTAGCAAAAAGGATTGATAGGATGACATTGCCACCACCACCTGTATAAACCTTCAGGCACCACCTAAGTAGAAGGGGATTATCATGCTCTTAGAGAAGACAGAAAATAAATTTTAGGGTTAACCATACCGGGACGGGGGAATTTTGACCACCTCAGGACTAAGTGTGTGAAGCTACAGATCCTTCATTTGATGGTAGGGGGTTCCCCCATGATTACCTAAACTGGGAAGACCAAATTGAAGGTCTTTTCAAGTGTATGAGATTGAGAAGACCCAGGGGACCCCTTGCAGCTGTAGATTCACAGGTATGCCGCTTTTTGGGAGAGAAATATAGGATCAAAGGGGGAATGATGGAGAGACCCGAAACACACACTTTGAGAGACATGAAACAGTTTTGAGGAATAGGTTGTACCGAACCACTACAGGCATGAGTTATTTTTAAGCGTCTCCCGACACTGAGACAGGGGGGGGAAAACAGTGAGACTATGTACAGGGGTTTGAGACACTATGATCGATGTGGGGCAGTTTAACCTCCTAACAAACCCCAGAACATTTTTTATCTAGGTTGAAGAAAAAGAAAGCTTGTGTAGTTAACTTCAGAATATAGACCTTGATAACTTACATTTCCTTAAAGTGGAAAGACAAGGGAATCCTATTCATTCCAGGGTTACTAGGAGCAATACCAGGGAACCAAATGTTTAGGGTCAGCTATGTTCTCCTTTAGAGATACTAGGGGGCACGAGCTTTTGAGTAAATCATTGGGGGATTCTGAGGGTTAGAGTCAGATGAGCCCCATCATCAGAGAGACAGACGTTCAGAACAATGTGTTCACCTTCAGAGGTCTCAAAAAGGCATACAGTTAGGCTAACCTTTTGAACACCATGGGGATAGCGACAACAGATGAGTTAAAAAAGGGGGGAAAAATATCAGTGAAAGGGGTTGAGATAGGGACACCTTTAGTGGATAATGGGCCATTTTTTTGGTTGTAGATAAGATAATCTTAGAAATGGAGGAAAAAACAATCACCACCCTGGTTTTTCAGATTTTGGGATTCTGCAGTGATATTTCTTCAAGTGGCTTACTGAGGAAAAAAAGTCTCTACTGCTTTTGGGGAAAAGCCAGATTTAAGGACAAATTTTTTTGAGGCCCGGAGATGAAAGGAATCAAAATCCAAAAGACCTATCATTGGGGCAAAAAAAAAAAAGGGAAAATTAAATTTTTTGGGTGATGAGGCCTATTTTGGCAGACCGACCCCGAAATTATTTAAAATTTAAAACCTCTTTTCTATTATTCTTGTATTGTTTTTCCCAATAGGAACACTTATCATATTTAAAAGGGCGATGGACAAACTCTCTCAAACTCAGCGGGGGGTTATCCTGGACCGACCTGAACCGGTGTAGCTGGGCCATGGATCCTATAGAAACCGGCTTTTGAAGACCAATTTTTCTTTTTTTATATTTTCATTGCATGGACTATTATTTGTAACTTTTTGGGACACTTTTTTTTCCTTGAATTTTCATTTAAAACTACCCCCTTTAAAAAAGTGGAAAACTGTAATTTTGACCAATTTCAAACCCTTAGGTAGCAAGTATGAATACTTTGCTTAGAAGGGTTAGGGGGCCATTTTTTGCAGAATTGAAGTTAATTTTCACGTGAGGATTAGGGTTCCAAATTGTCATTAACTCTTATCAATTTCAATCCCACGAGTTAAAATTTTGTGGCGAGTGCAACACCTTAAAATTGTGAGTAGTATCAATTTCATTTTGTTGTGATTTTTTTTCTTCTCAGTGTGTCATATCTAGGGTTGAATTAGAAAAGTTCTTGGATGTTTTTTCTTTTTATTTTTTTTTAAAAATTTTTTGTTTTAATTAAGATCCTGCATTTGAATTGGGTTCATCCTTGAAGAATACCTCGAAACGTAAAATTTTAAAAATTTTGGAAAGGAGTTCTTAAATTGAATTTTCTTTTGAATTTTGGGGATCACACAGGGGGTTAAAATGTGTTTAGTGGGGATGTTGAAGTGTTTATTATTGTGGTATCACAATTGCCTTTGATATTTGGATTTCATTGCACCTTTCACTGGGTTCATGCCATTTTCCCCTTTTTTGGGAACTGATTTTGTTGTTGACTTGAGTTATTTTTTTGATTTTTTTAATTTATTTTCCCCAAAATGTTTACACATCACATTTGGGTTCACCTTTAGAGTTTCCAGGGGTTCAGATAGTTAAGAAAAACCCAAAAGGGCCAAAGGGTAAAAACAATATTTAATCGAGAAAGAGGACAACAACATCATGGAAAGGGTTTTAAGGGGGAGGTATTAGGGATAAGGACCTTATATGTGTTTTTAGATGAATATATCCTACCCCAAAAGGGAAAAAAAGCAATCACCCCCCGTGGTATTTTTAAAATTGGGTTTCTGCAGTGATACTTCTTCAAATAACTTGTAAGCGGATATAACTCTACTACCTTTGATTGCTAGATTTGAGGACAAATCTTTTTGAGGGCCCGAGGAGATGATGGGAAACAAAATCCTATAAACCATCATTAGGGCAAGAACCAAAGGATTTCAAATCTTGGCGATGAGGGTCCTTTTTGAACAAATCGACCTCGAAAAAAATTTTATTTCTAAACCCCTTTTCTTTCTTTTTATTGTGTATTCCAGTAGGCACACCTATCGGCTTCAAGGCAATGGCAAACCCCACTATGACTTACTCATGGGGTTTTCCCTGGGCTGACCCAACCGAAGATGAGCTGGACCGAAAATCCTTTAAAGCTGGCGTGTTGAAAACTGTTTTTATTGTTATTTTTTTAACCATTTTTTTGTAACTTTTGGGACATTTTTTTTGGTTGTATTTTAATTTTAGCCACCACCCTTTGGTGGGGTATTTTAAAAATTTTTCCATTTTTTAAACCTAAAGGGGGGAATATAAAAAATTTCTTAAGTAGGGGTTTTTTAGAAGAAAAGGGATACACATTTTTGTTGCCCAAATTTTCGTGAGAATTAGGGTTCATCCAATTTTCAAAACTCTTATCAATTTCTTCAAGGGAAATTTTGGCGATACAATTAAAGAAATTGTGAGTCATATCATTTCTTTAAATTGTTTTCCTTTTCCATGCTAGTGTGTAAAATTTAGAGTTGATTAGTTGGTTTTTTGGTTCTTAATTTTAAACAATTATAGGGTCCACTTATATCATTATACGCTTTTAATTTAGTGGAAAAATTAATCCCTTTTTTGAATTATCATTGTGAATTTCAAATTTCTAGTGGGATTGCTAATTTGCGTGAGACTTTACTAAAGGTTTTCCATCTTTTATACTTTGATCATTGTAATTTCATTTGTTCTTGTATTGATGCTTAATCCAATTGAATACTTTATTATTTAGTGTTAAGGGTTTAAATTTATTTACTAATTGGATTCCAAAAGGGTTTAGGTTTCATGCTATTAAAATTTGAGGGTTTATTTGGATTTGATTGAGTTTTTTTCATTTTTTATGTGATATCTTTATCAAATTAAGCATTTTAATTTGTACAACGATGTTTACATAATGATTTTATGGCGATGAGTTTGTAGCATTAGTAAAGACTTTGCTGCAATGATTTTTGAGGATAAACTATGGACAATGATCATATTTGCCCCAATGATTTTTTTCGGTGAAATATTTGTAGTGAAAACGAGGACATTTGTAGTTTTTTATACAATTTTTGTGTGATACCTTATAGCACCACATTTTTTAGTGATACACTTGCAGCCTGACTTTTTAAGCGATGATGTTTGCGACAACAACTTGTCATTTGCGAGATATATTTGGGCAATATATTTGTAAAACGATGTGGATTTTGCAGGGGTGAATTTTTGAGACAATATTTTCTACGATGACATTTGCACAACGATGCTTTTTGTAACAATGCAACATTTGTTGAATAAACTATGCTACGACAAGGGTTTTTTTAATGATGATTTTTTAACACGATGTTTATAGTGAGACAAAACTTTTGTTGCGACCATATTTGGGGGATAATACTTGCAGCAATGATTTTACTTGACAAAATTGCATGATATATTTCGCAATGATTTTTGCAATGACAATACTTACAAGAAAAAATTTATAGCAACGAATTAAAAAACAACAATGATTTTTGCATCGACCATTTGCAGTAGCTCATTACAAAAAATGATATTTGCAAGGACTATTTTACAACGACAACAAAAACATTAAAATAGGATTTTTGCAACAACAATTTTTGTGTGATGACATTTAAAATAATGATTTTTTGTAGCTATACATTTTATTGGAAATATTTGTGGTGGCGACATTTGCACAACATCATAGACATTTGTAGTGATGATATTTATGGCAACAAAAGTGCAGCGATGACAATTTGAGGTGATATGATGAAGTCGCATTAGGGGGTTTGGTCAAGGATGTTTAAGGAGGGGATAAGGGTTGGGAACAAAGAGTATGGGCATATTTGAATGCGGATTACGGGGATAATTTAGGGGCAGAACAAAAGGACGATAGCTTCAAAAGTTTTAAGACCGCTGGCTTTGGAGGCTTAGGCTATCGACCTTAAAAGAAAGCCCCCGGGCCTAAAATGTCCGTTGTAGAAGTGTAGGGAAACCAACTTGAAACCCATTGGCTTAATAGCTAGCGTACCCCAAAAAAAAGGGCGGGTTTTCAACCTTAAAATGTACTGCCAACTTAGATGGAAATTATAGGCCGACTTGTGTCCAATTTGGCCAAGGGGCATATATTGTTTTCCCCTATTGCAAGAAAGGTTTTTGTGACTTTTGTGTACTTTTGTTGTAAGAAATAAATATTTGTCCCCCAATTCATTTGTAAAAAAATTTTTTGAAACATTTTTTACTCATCAATTGAGAGGATTTCTCTTTGTTTCTTTAAAGAACTATCAACTTTCGGATTCTTGAATCCATGGCATTCTTCCTTAACTTACAAACGATCCTTCCAAAATCGATTGTGGCGTTATCGCGTATACCCAAAGGTTCTTACTCATTTAAGAAAAAAAGTCGCGATACCATCATTCCTGAAGATCCTAGGTTGTGAGGTTACGAATTGATTGTCGGGTTTTATCTGAGTTATAGGGGTTTGGGGCATTTGGAATCAGAGTAATCAAGTTTGTCAAGATTTCCTATCCTTTTTGTAAAAACAATTACTTGTTCTTAATCTAAGGTTTGGGGTAAAAAAAAATCATTCCTTTGTTAATTTTATCTGCAATTAGATTTGATTGATTGTTGTTAGTATTTGAAAGGAATCATACACATTTTCCTTCTGAAGAAAAAAAAAAAAATCGATAAAAAAAAGGGGAAGAAGAAAAAAAAAAACAAAATTGTTGTTAATTTGGGGGTGTTGAGTTGGGAAATTTGGGAAAATTTTAAAACTATTGTTTCGTTTTTGATTTAGAGTTTATTTTTTGATTTATAATTTAATTCCTATGTTTTTTGAATCTTGTTAAATCATGAATGAAATTTCTATTGGGGAAAATTGGGTAGATTTTTATAGTAACAAAAATTTTATTGGGGGTTTTTTTATTCAAAAAGAACCAAAAAAAGGAATTGTTGATGGGGAAGGGTTGGTGAAATAGTAAGCAATTTAATGAAGCACGTGAGTGAGTGAATTTGAGAGATTACATTTTTTTACTCCTAACATTTTTTTATGTGCAATATGTCTCAAAGAAAAAATTTCCCGAAAGTGTGATGGGGGGGGGGGGGGGGGGGGGGGGGGGGGGGAAATTGATAAAAAATTGATTATGGGAAAATTTAACAAAGAGATGAGAAAATGTTAGAGTGGAAATGGACAAATTTTTTGAGCAATGGAGAAAAATTTTTAGCAGCTCGGGTTTTCTTTTTTCGGCATGGGAGGGATAAAATGCTAAGAAAAATAGTGACATGGGGGAAGTGATGGGTAGAGAAAGTCACGCAAATCGATCAAGACTCTTTTTTGGGGTTTTAGGGGAAATTAGGGAAATAGAGGAGCTTGCATGGAGAAGATAGTAGTTTTCAGAAGAAAAAGAGAAAATCCCTTTTTTCTAAGGGAAAAGACCTTAGGTATATCTAAGTGGAAGAAGGAGGTGGAGATGATTTTTTAGTGCCATAACAAACAAAGGGCCAAAAGAAAACTTGTTGCCATTTAATTTTTTAATTATGAAATTGTTTAGTGGGGCAGTTTTTTTTTTTAATAAGAGGAGGGTAAGGAACCCCAAATAGCCATTTGGGGACATGAAGAGGATCATTAGGGGAAAAAATTTGACCCACATACTATTATAGGGAATTGTACAACAAAATTTCAAAACCTTTTAAACAAGGTAAAGTAAAATAGAGGATATCATAAGGAGACGGGGGGGGGTTATATATCAAGGAAAATATTGAGGAGGGCTACAAAACAACTATGGCTAGATTTCTACAGGGTTGAATAGGGAGATTCGCAAGTGTGGAATTTCAGCATTATGTGAAACAGAGGATATGGTTTTATATGGCCTTAAAGTTAAAAAGCAAATCAAGAGGAAAAATAGTAGCACCACACATGCACACCCAGTTTTTTCAATTGGAAACAGACACAGGGGGGGAGGGGGAGAAACAACTACATTTCCAACCCCCTACTAGAACAAACATTAGACTTTGTATTTTAGGTTAGAGGTAAAACTTTTACATTCCAAACCACAAAATTGACGATTATGTACAGGAGTTTGAGACATTGATGATTAGATGTGGGTCAGTCAAGCCTCTTACGTAACCCTAGCACAATTTGTGTTAGGGTTAAAGTATGAAATTGCCTGCATTGTAGAGCTCCAAAGGTATAACACACTTGATGAGGCCATCCACCTAGCTCTGAAAGTGGAGAGATAAAGGCGATCCAAACTTTTTCAAGCAACAAGCAATAAGTACACAACTTCTACCAAACCTCATAGGTTAGATAGTCAGCAGGGTGAACAAAAGGGAATAAGGGGAAATGATAAGACTATGGACAAAAATACAACTATTATTGATAGGGAGAGGAAAATTTTTGGAAAAGGAAAAGTAGTTGTTGGAGCTGATATTTGCAACGACAATGTTTGTAATGATGATAAAGGCATTTATAGTGACGATATTTGCGGTAATAATAAATGTAACGACGACATTTATAGAGATAAAATTTGCCATGAAGATATTTATAGCGTTGATTTTTGCAGTGATGACGAGAACATTTGTAGTGGTGATATTTGTAGTGACAACATTTGTAGCAATGATATTTGCAATGACCACAATTGTATTGACAAACAATTGTAATGATGATATTAACGGTAACTATGTTTACAACAAAGACGTGGACATTTGCAGCAGTGATTATTTGTGGCGAAAATATTTGTAGCGACAACATTTGTTGCAATGATATTTGCAACTATGATGTTTGTAGTGACCACAAGGACATTTAATGGGAATCTACCCAACGATCTTAATGGATAGGGAACTTGATTTAGATGATGATCCAAATCACTTGCATGTATACATATTTTTCTTTATCTAATAAAAGTTTGAATGATAATCTAGCAGGTACAACGATCATTCTTCATGGGATGCCACATGAACTTCACTGTTGGTTAAATTAGGGACATCATCGAATTCACATCTAGTGGCTCGCCATGATCAACATTGACTTGATGAATTGGCTCTTTAAAGATTATTATCTTTTGTACTTGTGATTTATTTCTTTGAACCATTTATTTTGTAAGCTTTTGGGACATTTTATTTGGTTATATTTTAAGGATTTGGGACCAGCCACCCTTTAGTGGCACAGTTGTAATTGTTTAGTCATTTTAACCCTAAAAGGAGAAAGTATAAATACTTGCTTTAGTAGGGTTTGTAGGGGAGGTGGAGAACATACAATTTGCTGCCAATTTTCATGAGAATTTAGGGTTCTACTCAAATTTTCATAAGACTCTTATTAATTCTTCAAGGAATTGTAGTGAGTAGCAACTAAAGGATTTGTTAGTCATATCATTTCCTTAGTTGATTCCATTTCATGCTAGTGTGTAATATCTAATTTTGATTTGGATTGTGTTCTTTTGGTTCTTGATTTCACGTCAATTTTAGGGTTAATTCTATCATTATTTTGTTTACAATTTAGTGAAAATTAGATCCTATTTTGTCTTGTTGATTGCAATTATTCAATTGCTAGTGGAATTCTTCATTTGCGTGGAGGCTTTTGTATAAGTAGTTCACGCTATTTTAGTATTTTTGCTCATTGGATTCCCAACTAATCTTATGTTGTGTGCTTAATCCATTTAAGCACATCATCTTTTGGTGTTAAGATTATTAGATTTACAAATTGGATTATAAAGGGTTAAGGGGTTTACGACTTTATGGAGGTTTGTGCCTGAATTTGATTGAGGTTGATTCAATTTGCTGTTTGTATGTGCTTTGGCCTTTTTAAGCTCATCATCGTTTGTATCAGAGCAATTTGTTCCATATAAATTAGGGTCACTTGGTAATTTGATCTTCATGCCATTTTTAGGTTTGTGCAATTGGTCCTTCAATTGGTTTTGTGTGCTTATACTTGGTTACTAAGCACATAATCTTTTGGTATTAGAGCACAAGTTAAGAGAAGGGATTAGTGTTAGTTGATTTCATGATCCTCATTATTAATCGGGGTTCTTCACTTTGATATGAAATTGTGTGTTGTGAATTAAGGTTATGTAATTGTCTTGTTGAGGAGTTGAATTTGCCACTTGTTGAAGTTAAATTGAAAGACTTATTGTAACTCCTTATTGTTAATAATTTTCTTGAAGGAAGAGGAGTAGAAGTGTATTCTTGAATTCAAAATTCAGAACTTGGAAATTACCTCATTTTCGAAAGGAGTGGAAGTATAATCCATTGCATGTTGTTTTCGGAAATAAAGAGTATAGTTGTACAATTTTTCAGAATTGAATTGTGTGGATTCTATGGAAGCTATTTGATTTTCAAAACACACATTAAGTGATAGAAGTTATTGTGTGTACATTTTAATTTGCAAGTGGCTTTTTACCAATTGTTGAAAGGTTGCAATAATTGAAATCATTTGAAATTGAATTGAGCTGCCTTGTTAAGTTACGGTTTGAAAAGTGTGTTTAAAGTGGAGGAGTGCAACATGTGGAAGTGTCTGTATGTGTGTGGCGTTGTGCTTATGTATTTAGTGAAGGGTGTGTGTGTATGGCGTTGTGTTTATGTATGTTGAAGTAAAGGGGATTGCAAGTGGTGTAAGTAGTGGTGATGAGTGTTTGCACCATGAGTAAGGGAATGAGTGGTGGTGTGGAATTATACATTTGTGTGTGTGGTGAGGTGCTGTACATTGTGATTTATTGTAGTGTGAAACTGTGGTAAGGAAGGAAGGTTTAAGTTGTAGAATTTGAATTAAAAAACAAGCATTAAAGTGTGAAAGTAATTGAACTCATTACTTAAACACTTGTTGGTTGAATTTAATTTCTTAAACTACTCGGAAGTGATTGTGTGTACTTCATTGATTTGACTTTACTTGAAGTGCCAAGAATTATTTCATTGTGTTGTTAACTTCTTGCAACGTGGATTTCATTATGTATTAGTGTGGTTGTTAAACGTTCTTGTGACTTAGTGTTGTTGAAGGAGTGTGCTGTAAATTGTGGGAGTGTACTTCATCAAATCACAATCATGTCAAATGATAATGTAAATGGGGGAATTAGCAATGAGGCTAATAGCCAGGTTGGTGGAGGTTAGGGTAATGAAATTGCAGACTTTGGAAGATCAACTTCAAGATCTTACTACTATTGTTGCTACATTAGTAATAAGGATTGATAGGATGACATTGCCATAACCACTAGTGGTAAATCCTCAAGCACCACCTCGAGTAGCTCTTCAAAATATCCATAGAGAAGGAGAAGTGGGAGTGATGAGATCCGAGATGAGAGCCAAGCCAGAAGAAGAAATGTGGATCCTCTTGAAGTGCTGCCTGGACCGATCACAAGAAATCGAGCAAAACGATTCAAGGAAGCACTTAACGTGTTGATAAAGGTTGTCCATGAAGCCGGAAAGGATTGGAGCAATCTTGGAGTTGGAACGGATTGGAACAACCATTGGAAGACCCTTGCTTTTTACAAGTTATACTGGACACGGGTTGAAGAGGGCGTGTACTTTCAAGGCACGGCCGTGTAGGACTCTCAAGATTGCCTAGAATCATACACGGCTAGATACACGGTTAAAAGGCACGGTCGTGTATGGAGTCAAGCAAATCCACAGAAAGATACACGGCTAAAGTACACGGGCGTGTATGTTGCCAGAAGTTGCACAGACAGATACACGGTCAAAGTGCACGGGCGTGTATGTTGCTAGAAGTTGCACAGACAAGTACACGGCCAAAGTACACGGGCGTGTACACAGGCCGTGTATCCCCTGTCGGCCAGCTTGCTCTGTTTCGCGTTTTTATGTCACTTAACTAAACTACGTCGTTTTGGACTTGTTTTTACACGAATTGTAACCCTAGTATAAAAGCTCCTAGGGTTTAGAACATTAGAGATAAGACATCATTGAACATTAAACACTTTTAAGAGGCACCTCTCTTGGTTCTTCAAGAACTTAATTCGAACTTATCGGATTGATTTCCGTGGCGTTCATCCCGACTTATCAATCGGTTTTCCATCCCGATTGTGGCGTCTTCACTTTTATACCAAGTTTCTTGTCTCGCTTATAAACAACGGGTCGCGGTTTTCCACTTTAGGTGTTTGGGCGTCTTAGGCAACGATTTTCCGAACGTATTGGTATTGGGTTTCGTCACGAGTTGGCGTGGTTCGTATCAGTTTGGTATCAGAGCTTAGGTTTGTCAAAACATCAAGTTCGGTTGAGGAAGGTAATATCAAAAACCCTAACTCCAATCGTTCATATCAATTATCGTGTTCAATTCTGCAATATTAATTGTCTTTTGATAGTGTAGTATTTACTAGTCGATTGTAAAAAAAAAAAAAAAAGAGTAAAAATCACGACAAAAAAAAAAGAAGGGAAAAGAAAAGAAAAGAGAAACGTGATCAAAAGCCAAAAAAAAAAAAAATCGGATAGAAAAATAGATGAAAATTTTACGAACCCTAGAGTTGGTTTTGAATTCTACGGAAGGAAATTGATGTAGTTCGGGTTAGTTCCAAGAGAATTGAGAAGAGGAAATTGGTGAGTGATATCATCGTTGTTTGTGAGAATACACAAGTGACTGTGTGATATCATCATTTGAGCGAAACACGTAAGGGAGTGTATCGTGAGGTTTGATCATATATATATTTGTGTTGTACTAATCTTTTCTGCAGGAACTATGTCGAGACAACATTCTCCGGAAGGTGAGAGGGGAAGGTTTGATGCTAGGTTAGTAATTGAGGCGTTGAGGGGAGAAATGAAGAGGATGTTCCAAGAAGGAATGGAACAAATTCATGAGACGGTGGAGCAAAGACTAGAGCAATCCACAAACGTATTCCAAGGGCATAAGAGGGGGAGTCGTTCTAGGAGAGTACCGAGGGGTGGAGATGAAATGTCGGGTGATGACTTTGATGAGCCTTCTGTTGGGAGTTTATAGAGGTTATAGTGGTCGGAATAGAGGGACTGGAGATTGGGAAGATAGAGGAGATAGGAATAGAGAGGATGATCAATTGAGTAGCATAAAGATGAAGATTCCTCCTTTCCAAGGGAAGAATGATCCCGAGGCGTATTTAGAATGGGAGAAAAAGGTGGAGATGGTGTTTGATTGTCACAACTATAGTGGGAGAAAGAAGGTGAAACTTGCTGCCATTGAATTTTCAGATTATGCTATAGTGTGGTGGGATCAATTAATGTTGAATAGAAGAAGGAGTGGCGAGCCACCTATTGAGTCTTGGGAAGAGATGAAAAGAGTGATGAGAAAGCGGTTTATACTTGCGTATTACTATCGTGAATTGCACAACAAGTTGCAAACTCTAAGGCAGGGAAGCCGAAGTGTAGATGAGTACTTCAAGGAGATGGAAGTCACTATGATTAGGGCGAATGTAGAAGAGGATAGAGAGGCTACAATGGCTAGATTCCTTGCTGGGTTGAATAGAGAAATCCAAAATGTGGTTGAATTGCAGCATTATGTAGAATTGGAGGATATGGTTCACATGGCTATAAAGGTTGAGAACCAGCACAAGCGGAAGGGTACTAATAGTGCACGATTTCAATAGGGTAATGGTTCATCCACTTGGAAGACTAATCAATGGAAGAAGGAAGAAAAGCCTTTACCTACCAAACCAAAAGGGGAGCTGAGGCAAGCGGGTTCTACTCCTGGTAATCAAGGTAACCCTAAATCTTCTACTTCTAGAAATCGTGACATTAGATGCTTTAAATGTCAAGGTAGAGGCCATATTGCTAGTCAATGTACAAATAGGCGTGTGATGATTTTGCGTGATGATGGTGAGTATGAGACTGAGGGCGATAGTGAAGAAGATGATATGCCACCATTAGAGGATGTTAGTGATGATGAGGAGCCTGCAATGGGAAGGCTAGTGGCAGTAGTGAAGCGAGCGCTGAATGTGCAGGTGAAGGAAGAAGAGGAGGTGCAAAGAGAAAATATATTTCATACTAGATGTTATTTAGGAGATCACATTTGTAGTTTGATCATTGATGGAGGGAGTTGCACCAATGTAGTGAGCAATTTTATTGTTGAGAGGCTGGGGCTCAAAACTGTTAGACACCCTAGTCCATATAAATTGCAGTGGTTGAATGATAGTGGTGAGACTAAGGTGAGTAAGCAAGCCTTGATTGGTGTTCGCATTGGTAGGTATGAGGATGAGGTGTTATGTGATGTAGTGCCAATGCAAGCATGTCATGTGTTGTTGGGGAGGCCATGGCAATTTGATAGGAAGGTTGTTCATGATGGCTTTTCTAACAAGTATACGCTTGTTCACCAAGGAAAATCTTTTAACCTTAAACCTTTAACACCTAAACAAGTGTATGAGGACCAATTGCAGCTACAACAGTCTTTTGCAAAACATAAGGTGAGTGGAAAGCAGAGTGAGAGTGAGAGAGCAAAAGACAATGAGAAGAAAAAGGAATATAAAAGTCAAGATCAAAAGGAAAAGGAGAGGAAGGCTGGAAAGAGTGTGAGAGGCCAAGTTGAAGGGGGATCAACTTTGGTGGTGAGTGAAAAGGAGAGGGCAGGCTTGCAAAAGGAGAGTTGTGTGGCAAGAGCGAGTGTAGTAAGGAGAGCGTTAGTGATGAGGCAACCTATGTTGTTGCTGGTTTTCAAGGAAACATATTTGATTACTAACGAATTATCTAATGCTTTGCCTAGTGTGGTTGTGTCTCTTGTGCAGGACTTTGAAGATGTCTTTCCGAAGGAACTCCAAAGGCCGTTTGATGAATTAATGGAGAAGGGATACGTGAGAGAAGGCATGAGTCCATGTGCAGTGCCTGTGATTTTGGTGCCTAAGAAGGATGGATCATGGAGAATGTGTGTTAACTGCCGCGCCATCAACAACATCACGGTAAAGTATCGTCATCCCATTCATCGTTTAGATGACTTCTTAGATTGGTTATATGAGTATAGTGTCATTCCTCATGAGCTTTGGATAGATATGTCCATAGATTTTGTGTCAGGATTATCTAGGCCTAAGCATGGTCGAGATTCTAATTTTGTGATTGTGGATAGGATTTTCAAAATGGTTCATTTCATTCCTAGTCATAAAACTGATAATGCTATATACATTGTTGAATTGTTCTTTAGAAAGGTAGTGCGTCTGCATGGTATACCTAGTAGCATTGTTAGTGATCGAGATGTAAAGATTTCGAGTCATTGTTAGAGAGTATTGTGGGAAAAGTGGGGAACTAAACTAATGTTTTCGACTATCTGTCACCCACAAACTGATGGGCAAATTGTTGTGGTTAACAGTACTTTAATTCAATTGTTAAGGGCAATCATAGAGAAGAACAATAGGACTTGGAAGGATTGCCTACCATTTGTGGAGTTTGCATGTAATAGGGCTTTAAATAGCATTATTCATTGTTCACCATTTGAGATTGTGTGTGGTTTTAACCCACTGGATCCTATTTATATCTTGCCATTGCAACCTAACAAGTTTGTGAGTTTTGAAGCTGATTTTAAGACAGATTTCGTAAGAAAGCTAAATATTGAGCGAAGAGCGGAACAGTATGTGAAACAAGCTAACAAGGGTTGTCAACAAGCTGTTTTTGAACCTGGAGATTGGGTTTGGGTTCACATGCACAAAGAGCAAATTCCCGTACAGCGTAGATCTAAATTACTTCCTAGAGGCGATGGACCAATTCAAATTCTTGAATACATCTATGATATAGCATACAAGAAAGATTTACCAGGTAAGTATCCAGTAAGTGTCACGTTTAATGTTACTGATCTGAGTCCATTTGATGCAGGAAATGATTTGAGGACAAATCCTTTTCAAGAGGAGGGGAATGATGAGATCCGAGATGAGAGCCAAGCCAAAAGAAGAAATGTGGATCCTCTTGAAGTGCTGCCTGGACCGATCACAAGAAATCGAGCAAAACGATTCAAGGAAGCACTTAACGGGTTGATAAAGGTTGTCCATGAAGCCAGAAAGGATTGGAGCAATCTTGGAGTTGGAACGGATTGGAACAACCATTGGAAGACCCTTGCTTTTGTACAAGTTATACTGGACACGGGTTGAAGAGGGCGTGTACTTTCAAGGCACGGCCGTGTAGGACTCTCAAGATTGCCTAGAATCATACACGGCTAAATACACGGTTAAAAGTCACGGCCGTGTATGGAGTCAAGCAAATCCACAGAAAGATACACGGCTAAAGTACACGGGCGTGTACATTGCCAGAAGTTGCACAGACAGATACACGGTCAAAGTGCACGGGCGTGTATGTTGCCAGAAGTTGCACAGACAAGTACACGGCCAAAGTACACGGGCGTGTACACAGGCCGTGTATCCCCTGTCGGCCAGCTTGTTCTGTTTCGCGTTTTTATGTCACTTAACTAAACTACGTCGTTTTGGACTTGTTTTTACACGAATTGAAACCCTAGTATAAAAGCTCCTAGGGTTTAGAACATTAGAGATAAGACATCATTGAACATTAAACACTTTTGAGAGGCACCTCTCTTTGTTCTTCAAGAACTTAATTCGAACTTATCGGATTGATTTCCGTGGCGTTCATCCCGACTTATCAATCGGTTTTCCATCCCGATTGTGGCGTCTTCACTTTTATACCAAGGTTCTTGTCTCGCTTATAGACAACGGGTCGCGGTTTTCCACTTTAGGTGTTTGGGCGTCTTTGGCAACGAATTTCCGAACGTATTGGTATTGGGTTTCGTCACGAGTTGGCGTGGTTCGTATCAGGGAGGATGAAATTTGGGTAGAAGAATTGTGGGAGATCATCACCCCTATAAGGAGTGATGAGAGCCATGATAGGAGCCAAGCCAGAAGATGGAATGTGGATCCTCTTGAAGTGCCACCTGGATTGATCATAAGAACTCGAGCGAAACGATTAAAGGAAGCACTTAACGGTTGATAAAGGATGTCCATGAAGTCGGAAAGGAGTGGAGCAATCATGAAGTTGGAAAGGATTTGAACTACCATGGGAATGTCCTTGCTCTTGTACAAGTCATAACGGATACAGGTTGAAGAGAGCGTGACTTTACAAGGCACGACCGTGCAGGAGTCTGGAGGTTACACAGAATCATACACGGTCGTATACACGGTTCAAAGGCACGGCCGTGTATGGTGTCAAGAATTTCCATAGAAAGATACACGACTAGAAGTACACGGTCGTGTATGTTGTCAAGAATTTCCACAGAAAGATATACGACTAGAAGTACATGGTCGTGTACATCTCTAACACCGGCTTCAAGGCCACCAGCCTTCATTCCCACGTTGCCGGCCTTTAAGTTATTGTTTTGTTATTTTACGCAACTTATTGAAGCTATGTCATTTTGGGGAATCATTGTTACGAATTGTAAACCCTAATATAAAGCTCTTAGGGTTTAGATACAACATAGAATATAGAATATACAACATACAATTTTGAAAACACTTTTGAGAGAATTCCTCTCTTAGTTCTTTAAAGAACTACTCTAGAACTTATCGGATTTTCTTCCATGGCATTCATCCCGACTTATCAATCGGTCTTTCATCCCGATTGTGGCGTCTACATAATATACCAAGGTTCTTGTCTCACTTACAGGTAACGGGTCGTGGTTTCCACTCGATTGTATTAGGTTTCGTCACACGTTGGCGTGGTTTATATCAGTTTGGTATCAGAGCCTAGGTTTGTTAAACCATCAGTTCGGTTTGAGGAAGGTAACATCAAAAACCCTAACTCCAATCGTTCATATCAATTGTTCGTATTCAATTTCATAATGTTAATTGTCTATTGAAAGTGTAGTACCTACTATTCAATTTTGTTATGACAAAAAAAGGGAAGAATGACGAAAAAAAAAAAAAGGAACGTGATCAAGAGCAATAAACAAAGGCAACAAAAAAAAATCTGAAAGAAAAATAGAAAAAAAAAAATTCGAGCCCTAGAGTTGTTTTGAATTCTATGGAAGGGAATTGGTGTAGTTTGGGTTAGTTCCAAGAGAATTGAGAAGAGGAATTGGTGAGTTGATATCATCATTGCTTGTGAGAATACACGAGTGACTGTGTGATATCATCCTTTGAGCGAAATACGTAAGGGAGTGTATCGTGAGGCTTAATTATATATATTTGTGTTCGTGCTAACCTTTTTTCTGTAGGAACGATGTCGAGGCAACATTCTCCTGAAAGTGAGAGGGGAAGGTTTGATGCTAGGTTAGTGATTGAGGCGTTGAGGGGTGAGATGAAGAGAATGTTTCAGGAGGGAATGGAACAAATTCATGAGATGCTAGAGCAAAGACTAGAGTAATCTAAAAACGTCTTCCAAGGGCGTAAGAGGGAGAGTTGTTCTAGGAGAGTAAAAAGGGGTGGAGATGAAATGTCGGATGATGAATTTGATGAACCTTCTATTGGGAGTTATAGAGGTTATAGTGGTAGGAATAGAGGAACTAGAGATTGGGAAGATAGAGGAGATAGGAATAGAGAGGATAATCAACTGAGTAGTATAAAGATGAAGATTCCTCCTTTCCAAGGGAAGAATGATCCTGAGGCGTACTTAGAGTGGGAGAAGAAGGTAGAGATGGTGTTTGATTGTCACAACTATAGTGGGAGAAAGAAAGTGAAACTTGCTGCCATTGAATTTTCGGATTATGCCATAGTGTGGTGGGATCAACTAATGTTGAATCGAAGAAGGAATGACGAACCACCTATTGAGTCATGGGAAGAGATGAAGAGGGTGATGAAGAAGCGGTTTGTGCCTGCGTATTACTATCGTGAGTTACACAACAAATTGCAAACTCTTAGGCAGGGAAGCCGAAGTGTGGATGAGTATTTCAAGGAGATGGAAGTTACTATGACTAGGGCGAATGTAGAGGAGGATAGAGAGGCTACCATGGCTAGGTTTCTTGCTGGATTGAATAGAGGAAATTCAAAATGTCGTGGAATTGCAGCATTATGTAAAATTGGAAGATATGGTTCATATGGCTATAAAGGTTGAGAACCAACACAGGAGGAAAGGTAGTAGTACTACACGGTTTCAATAGGGTACTGGTTCATCCGCCTGAAAGACTAACCAATGGAAGAAGGAAGAAAAGCCTTTACCCACCAAACCAAAAGGAGAGCAGAGGCAAGCGGGTTCTACTCCTGATAACCAAGGTAAACCTGATTCTTCTACTCCTAGAAATCGTGACATTAGATGTTTTAAATGCCAAGGTAGAGGCCATATTGCTAGTCAATGTCCGAATAGGCGTGTTATGATTCTGCGTGATGATGGTGAGTATGAGACTGAGGGGGATAGTGAAGAGGATGATATGCCTCCATTAGGGGACGTTAATGATGATGAGGAGCCTGCAATAGGGAGGTTAGCGGCAGTAGTGAAGAGAGCTTTGAATGTGTAGGTGAAGGAAGAAGAGGAGGTGCAAAGAGAGAATATCTTTCATACTAGATGTTATCTAGGTGATCATATTTGCAGTGTGATCATTGATGGAGGAAGTTGCACCAATATGGTGAGTAATTTTATTGTTGAGAGGCTGGGACTCAAGACTACTAGACACCCTAGTCCATATAAATTGCAGTGGCTGAATGATAGTGGTGAGACTAAGGTGAGTAAGTAAGACTTGATTACCTTTTGCATTGGTAGGTATGAGGATGAGGTGTTATGTGATGTAGTGCCAATGCAAGCGTGTCATGTGTTGTTGGGGAGGCCATGGCAATTTGATAGGAAGGTTGTTCATGATGGCTTTTCTAACAAGTATACGCTTGTTCACCAAGGAAAAAGCTTTAATCTTAAACCTTTAACACCTAAACAGGTGTATGAGGATCAGTTGTAGCTACAATAGTCTTTTGCAAAATATAAGGTGAGTGAAAAACAGAGGGAGAGTGAGAGAGCAAAAGATAGCGAGAAAGAAAAGGAACACAAAAGTCGATATCAAAAGGAAAAAGAGAGGAAGGCTGGAAAGAGTGTGAGAGACCAAGTTAAAGGGGGATCAACTTTGGTGGTGAGTGAAAAGGAGAGTGCAGCCTTGTAAAAGGAGAGTTGTGTGGCAAGAGCGAGTGTAGTGAGGAGAGTGTTAGTGATGAAGCAACCTATGTTGTTGCTGGTTTTTAAGGAAATTTGTTTGAATACTAACGAACTATTTAACTCTTTGCCTAGTATGGTTGTGTCTATTGTGCAGGACTTTGAAGATGTCTTCCCTGAGGAGATTCCAAAGGGATTACCACCTATTCGTGGTTGATAAAGGCATATTTTACTCATAATTCATTAAGCAATTTGCAAGTATTCATTATTAATTTTGGAGAAATCACAAGGAAATGGTACTTAATCATGTTTATTTTTATATTTCAGATGTTGAAGGACTTTGAGTTCAAAGCTTAATCAATTTGGAGAGATTGCATACAAATTGAAGCATGAAAAGATTGAAGGATGGCAAATGAGAGATTAAAGCCACCGGCCTTTATGGCCGGCCTTCAATGCAAGGCCGCCGGCCTTTATGGCCGGCTTAAATGAAGGTCGCCGGCCTTTATGGCCGGCTTAAAAGAAGGCTGCCGGCCTTTGGCCGGTCTTGAGTCGGCCTTGGACCGGTCTTGTTTTAATTGCATCTTCTCGCCTCCCCTTACATATATATAGGTCTTATGTCGATTTAGAGAGGAACTTTTTGTCAAATTTTAGTGTTCTTATAGTAGTTTTAACCTAGTTTTAAGGGAGAATTGTGGAGATTAAATCTTGGAGAAAACTTTGTGATCTTCGTAGAGATTATCATCCTTTGTGAAGGATTTGTGGAGTTCCTTTCAATTAAGGTATTATTTGTATTGTTGAATTGGTGATTTCTGAACTTTAATTCTTATATGCAATTCAAGCATTTGATCCAACCATTGAATATGATTTCTTTTACATGAATCTCCTTGAATCATAATCATGTCTTTATCTCCATGAATTGCTAAGTCTTTTCCTTGGGAAATTGGATGAAACCCTAAAATGTTAAAAGGATAATTGTAGCCGTGTTATATGATTAGGAATTATTAGGATTATTCATGATTGCAATTCCTTTGATTTCAATTATAATTGGTCTTTGATTATAATTGTTAGAAATCCTTTTGATACGGGGGTTGATTAGGATTTGTTAGGAATTCTTAATTAGATTGATTATCAATATGGGAGTTGCGATAATTGGTTTGATTAGAGTTTATGGAGGGCGCAATGCAATGTTTCCTGTTAATTAATCACTAAGGGATTAGGGTTAATTGATTTAGGGCATTAGTTGTTTGTAGCATCGGGAGGTATATGAACATAATTTTGATTCCTTGGTTAATTGGAGACGCAGAAGCCGACTAATTAAGTTATGGTTAACATCCTTAAAAAGGATTTTCTAAACTCACTTGAATAACCTTATAACCACTAGTTGATATAACATGGTAACAGTTTGATTAATGGATCTAGGGTGAATTCTAATTTCCCGCGTTCATAATTGATAGATTCTTCATAAAATTCTCCTTGTTTGCTTTAAGTTAAATTTTTAGCTTAGACATTTCAAAGCCCCTCTTTAATCTCCTAGATATTGATAAGAATTGCCATAGGTCTAGTACTCTATTGGTTCCTCAAGGGATCGACAACCTTACTTTTCACTACTCTATTACTTGACACGACCAGTGCACTTGCTGCAATTTACGCTCCCATTTTATATATACGTTCTGAGCGTATCAAGTTTTTGGCGTCGTTGCCAGGGAACTAATAGATATTAGATTTCGTAATTCTATTGATAGTCTAGGTGCAATTTTACGTTTTTCTTGGCTTTTGGTCTCTTTGCAAGTGTTACATGTGTCAGAGTAGGAGTGCTGATCTCCTACCTTTGGATATTGAGATTGAGCGTACTCTACGCCAGATTAGAAGAGACAACAAGTATAGAGAACAAGTAGAAGAGATGGCGAATGAGGATAATTGTCAGATTCAGGGTGTTCAGCGAGCACTTAGAGATTTCTCTGTTCCTAGGATTCAGGAACCACCCATTGTTAGACCAACTATACAAGCCAACAATTTTGAGCTTAAACCGGCACTCATTCAAATGGTGCAATCGAGCCAGTTTGGAGGGTATTCAAATGAGAGCCCTGATGATCATCTTGCCGGGTTTCTTCAATACACCAACACTGTCAAGCAAAATGGTGTTACTGATGATGCCATAAGACTAAAGCTTTTCCCTTTCTCATTGAGGGATAAAGCTAGAGCTTGGTTTTATTCATTGCCCCAGGGATCTGTCACTACCTGGGAAGACCTATCAATCAAGTTCTTGAGGAGATTCTTCCCACCAGCTAGGACTGCCAAACTAAGAAGTTATATCACTAACTTTGCAAAGTTTAGTGGCGAATCACTTTATGAGGCATAGGAGAGATTCAAGGAAGCAACGAGAAAATGCCCACATCATGGTTTACCAGACAATCTCCTTATTGAGATTTTTTTAGTTGAGTTTGGATGAGACATTGAGGTCTCTTGTGGATGCTGCAGCTGGGGGTGCACTAATGGGAAAAACTTACTAAGAGGCCAGTGCATTGATAGAAGAGATGGCCTCTAGTGCACACAATTGGCAAACTGAGAGAAGTGGTACAAGAGTAGCTTCAATGAATGACAATGTCAGTATGGCTCAGTTGACTGCTCAGATAGCTGCCCTCACCACTCAGGTAAGTAGACTCGCCACTTCAAATTCTTTTAATGCTAATCCATCTTCTAGTTGTGAAATTTGCTCAGGACCTCACTCAGCTAGTGAGTGCATGGCCGGAAAGTCATCAGCTCCATCTAGTGGAGAGCAGGTAAACTTTGTAGTCAACTTCCAGAGAGGTACTCAAGGACCATATTCGAATACATACAATCCTGGGTGGCACAATCATCCAAACTTCTCATGGAGGAATGAGAATCAAGCACTTAACCCGCCCCCTAGATTTCCCAAACAAGCCTCTACTCAGAATGCCTATTCTCAACAACAACCCACTCAGATGGAAGAGCTCATGAGGAGCTACATGCAAAAGACTGACACCCTCCTGCAAAACCAACAAGCTTCTATTAGAAACTTGGAGGGTCAGCTCGGTCAAATTGCACAGCAGCTAAGTACTAGACCCTCAGGGTCTTTGCCTAGCAAAACTGAGAAGAACACCCATCATGTCAACGCCATCATGCTAAGGAGTGGTAAGGCGGTGAAGTAAGCTGAAAGGCAGGTAAAAATTAAAGAGAAAGATCCAGAGAAAGGTAAGCAGAAGGAGGAGGAACTCACATCCAAAACACTAGTGTTGCAGCCTTATGTTCCACCTATCCCCTTCCCAGGAAGACTCAAGCAGAGGGAGTTGGAAGCCCAGTTTGCCAGGTTTTATGACATATTTAAAGGGCTTCAAATCAATATACCTCTCTTAGAGGCCTTGAAGCAAATTCCATCCTATGCCAAATTCATGAAAGAGCTGCTCTCTAACAAAAGATCCATGGAGAGTGTTGAGAAAGTAATGCTTCTTGGCGAGAGTTCATCTATCATAGAGAAGAAATCTACTCAGCTACCTAGAAAGCTAAAAGATCAGGGAAGTTTCAATATCCCTTGCACCATTGGTACTATTGTTTTTGAGAATGTTTTGATTGATTCTGGTGCAAGTATTAATTTAATGCCACTTTTAGTTTTTAGGAAGCTTGGAATAGAGCTACAAAAGTGCAAGAGGAGACCAATCACTGTGCAGCTAGCTGATAAGAGCTTAAGGTTTTCTAAGGGTACAGCGGAGGATGTCTTAGTCAAGGTCGATAAATTCATATTTCCAATGGACTTTGTCATACTGGATGTGGAAGAAGATGAGGACATTCCACTCATTTTTGGTAGACCATTCCTAGCCACAGGTCAAGCTCTAATTGATGTAGGATAAGGTAAGCTCACCCTTAGAGCACTAGATGACCAGGTAACATTTGATATGTATGATCCTGTGTTTTTGTCTAATGAGAAAGCAATGTATTCTAACATATCTGCTGAGGGTGAAATTACTAACAATGATGTGGAGGAAGATGTAGGGCAAACCATTCTTGAAGCTGTCTTGAATGAGATGATGATTGGAGGGATGAGGATGAGCAAGAAAACAAAGGCTGTAAGCAAGTACCCCAGACTGAAAATGTTGCTGCTTTTGAGAAGACAGACCACTATGAGAAGCCACCAGTGCCGACACTAATGCCTATGCAGACACTTGAACCTAATGTCTTTTCTAATCAATTGTTTGATTATGAGTGTTTGAATTCAGGAAATCCATGGCCTCACAATAATCCAGCGTCTATGACAAGAGAATTGCAGCAGCAGATTCAAGGCCAGTTGGATGAACATAGGGAAATCCTGGGGTGGTCAAGGGCAGACATCCAGTAGGTAAGTTTATTGATATCCACCTACAAAACATTGGTGAAAGCTGAAAAGAAGGGCACCATACCATGGAAGGAAGCTTGGAATCCAAATCTGAAGATGATGGTATTGGAGGAGTTGTTTAAACTCCTTGATTTAAGCTGAGATGACAAACCCTGATAGTCAGGCTGATGACTATAAAACAAGCACTCTATGGGAAGCTGCCCATATTTATGTTTACTTTATTGTGTTTTGTTGGTTTTCTTTTAATTGTTTTTAGGAAAATGCAAGGTGAATGTTCACAAGGACTAATCTCTCCAAGTTCAACTTTGATGGAATTTAAATATGGCTTCTATATGTTATACCAGGGGAGTACTAGTTCCTTTTTTCTTATTTCCTTCCTATTTTGTTATTTGCATTGATGTGAGACAGTGTGGATACTGTCTATTTTAAGTGTGGGGAAGGGAATGTAGGTATTAAAGTTAAGATGAGTATTGCCTGTTCTGTGCTTTGATGATCATACTCTTCCATTATCTTGAACTGTATTTGTCCCTAAGTTATCTGACAATTTTTAAGCCAATTTTTTTCAAAACTTTTGATGGAAATCTAGAGATTATACAAAAAATAAAAAATAAAAAAATAAAAGCCTTTTGCATCTGTTTATGATTTATTAAAAATAATAACTCATTATTATGCCCTACTCACCACTGTTGTGATTCTTGTACTTAGTTAAAATTAATAAATAAAATCTTTAGAAATTAAATTTACCTAGTTTTTAGCCTTATAATTTGAAGTTTAAGAGTCTATTGAGTCCTCTTGTGAAAGATAAACAGGTCTACTTCGGGTCTCTTTTCTAGCTAGTGTATCTTCTTGAAAGTTGCTTTGAAAGCTTTTCAACATCTAATAAAAGAGGTAAGGGAAACTCCACACTTAGTGATCCCTTATAAAAAAGTCTTAATTCTGTATAGCATTCAAATGAAATAAGTTGCATTACTCCAATGACTTAGGTAATTGAGTTAAGAGTATCTAAACTTGAATGATAGAGTGAGGGAGAGTTCGATGGGGTCCCTTTAAAACCTGGTCACTTGGGTGATGAGCCCGGGATGTGCCGAATCAGTGATCTCACTATAGCGATAAGGGCGGAGAAGCAAAAGTTCAATACACGAACTTATTTTATAGTAAAAAAAATAAAGAAAAAAAGAAAAAGAAAAAAAAAAGAAAAGAAAAAAGAAAAAAGAAGAAGTAGAGTTTTAGTGAATGCTCATCAACAAGCTACAGGACTTATAATTAAAAGGGAGAAAATCTAGGAAAGGAATTGATACCATATGCTTTCATTTTATGTTGACTTGTTTAAAGAAGTAATGTAAAGGATCATATGCTTGCTAATTGCCAGTGAAGTTTAAATGGGTGTTTTTCCTTTAGGACTGAATATCTACTTTTGGAATAAGAATTCTTAGGTTAAACACTTGGATTAAAGTTTTTTTTTCTCTAGATTAGTTGGTTAATTTTCAGTATAGTACTCTAATCACATATTCCCAGTTTGGTTTGAGTGGTGGGCATCACAAAGTAGTGAGTTAGAAGTAGAGATAACAGATGTTCAAGTTTGTATGATAATAAAAAAAAAAATTTGTACTTTCTAGGATAGATTTCTTTCTGGTTTTATTTTGCTTGAGGACAAGCAAAAGTTTAAGTGTGGGGGAGTTGATAAAGGCATATTTTACTCATAATTCATTAAGCAATTTGCAAGTATTCATTATTGATTTTAGAGAAATCACAAGGAAATGGTACTTAATCATGTTTATTTTTATATTTCAGATGTTGAAGGACTTTGAGTTCAAAGCTTAATCAATTTGGAGAGATTGCATACAAATTGAAGCATGAAAAGATTGAAGGATGGCAAATGAGAGATTAAAGCCACCGACCTTTATGGCCGGCTTAAATGAAGGCCGCCGGCCTTGGATCGGTCTTGTTTTAATTGCATCTTCTCACCTCCCCTTGCATATATATTGGTCTTATGTCGATTTAGAGAGGAACTTTTTGTTAAATTTTAGTGTTCTTAGAGTAGTTTTAACCTAGTTTCAAGGGAGAATTGTGGAGATCAAATCTTAGAGAAAACTTTGTGATCTTCATGGAGATTATCATCCTTTGTGAAGGATTTGTGGAGTTCCTTTCAATTAAGGTATTATTTGTATTGTTGAATTGGTGATTTCTGAACTTTATTTCTTATATGCAATTCAAGCATTTGATCCAACCATTGAATATGATTTCTTTTACACGAATCTCCTTGAATTATAATCATGTCTTTATCTCCATGAATTGCTAAGTCTTTTCCTTGGGAAATTGGATGAAACCCTAAAATGTTAAAAGGATAATTGTAGCCGTGTTATATGATTAGGAATTATTAGGATTATTCATGATTGCAATTCCTTTGATTTCAATTATAATTGGTCTTTGATTATAATTGTTAGAAATCCATTTGATACGGGAGTTGATTAGGATTTGTTAGGAATTCTTAATTAGATTGATTATCAATACGGGAGTTGCGATAATTGGTTTGATTAGAGTTTATGGAGGGCGCATTGCAATGTTTCTTATTAATTAATCACTAAGGGATTAGGGTTAATTGATTTAGGGCATTAGTTGTTTGTAGCATCGGGAGGTATATGAACATAATTTTGATTCCTTGGTTAATTGTAGACGGGAAGCCGACTAATTAAGTTAAGGTTAACATCCTTAAAATGGATTTTCTAAACTCACTTGAATAACCTTATAACCACTAGTTGATATAACATGGTAGCAGTTTGATTAATGGATCTAGGGTGAATTCTAATTTCCTGCGTTCATAATTGATAGATTCTTCATAAAATTCTCCTTGTTTGCTTTAAGTTAAATTTTTGGCTTAGACATTTCAAAGCCCCTCTTTAATCTCCTAGATATTGATAAGAATTGCCATAGGTCTAGTACTCTATTGGTTCCTCGAGGGATCGACAACCTTACTTTTCACCACTCTATTACTTGTCACGACCAGTGCACTTGCTGCAATTTACGCTCCCATTTTATATATACGTTTTGAGCGTATCAGTGGTATTGTGCACCAGATTGACCTAGTACCCAGAGCATCGATTCCAAAAAAACCGGCTTATAGGAGAAATCCAGAGGAGACAAGGGAACTCCAAAGGCAGGTCAATGAATTAATGGAGAAGGGGTACGTGAGAGAAAGCATGAGCCCATGTGCAGTGCCTGTGATTTTGTTGCCTAAGAAGGATGGGTCATGGAGAATGTGTGTTGACTGATGCACCATCAACAACATCACGGTAAAGTATCGTCATCCCATTCCTCGCTTAGATGACATGTTAGATGAGTTACATGGGCCTAGTGTATTTTCGAAAATTGATTTGAAAAGTGGATATCACCAAATTAGAATGAAAGAAGGTGATGAATGGAAAACCGCATTTAAGACAAAATATGGATTGTATGAGTGGTTAGTAATGCCTTTCGGTTTAACTAATGCTCCTAGTACTTTTATGAGACTTATGAACCATGTTTTGAGGACTTTTATTGGAAAATTTGTGGTTGTCTATTTCGATGATATCCTCATTTACAGCAAGAGTTTGGAGGACCATATATCTCACTTGAGGGATGTTTTAGAAGTGCTTCAAATGGAGCAATTATATGCTAACCTCAAGAAGTGCACTTTTTGCACAGACAAACTTGTGTTTCTTGGTTTTGTTATTAGTGCACAGGGAATACAGGTTGATGAAGAAAAGATTCGTGCGATCTAAGAATGGCCTAGTCCAACTAATGTAAGTAATGTGTGGAGTTTCCATGGACTAGCGAGTTTTTATAGGAGATTTGTGAAGGATTTCAGCACCATTGCAGCACCACTTACTGAGGTAATTAAGAAGAACGTGGGGTTCAGATGGGGAGAGCAACAAGAGAAGGCCTTTTAGACGCTTAAAAATAAGCTAACTCAGGCACTGTTACTTGCTTTACCTAATTTCTCTAAAACATTTGAAATTGAGTGTGATGCTTTAGGATTAGGTATTGGAGTAGTGCTAATGCAAGAGAGAAGACCAATTGCATTCTTTAGCGAGAAGCTAAGTGGGGAAACCTTGAACTACCCTACTTATGACAAGGAGTTATATGCCTTGGTTCGAGCACTGGAGACTTGGCAACACTATCTTTGGCCAAAAGAGTTCGTGATCCACACTGACCATAAATCGTTGAAGTACTTGAAGGGACAACATAAGCTAAACAAAAGGCATGCTCGTTGGGTGGAGTTCTTCGAAACATTTCCCTATGTCATCTACTACAAGCAAGGTAAAGAGAATGTCGTTGCTGATGCACTTTCTGGAAGGTATGCTCTTATCTCTACTCTTAGTTCTAGACTGCTTGGTTTTGAGCACATTAAGGAATTGTATGCTACGGATCGAGATTTTTGTGAGGAGTATGTGCATTGTGAGAAGAGTGGTCATGGTAAGTTTTATAAACATGAAGGATTCTTATTTAGGGAAAGCAGACTATGCATTCCAATTTGCTCTTTAAGAGAATTACTAGTGAGGGAGTTTCATGGAGGAGGTTTAATGGGACATTTTGGAGTAGCTAAAACCTTAGGGGTATTGTAGGAACACTTCTATTGGCCTCACATGAAACGAGATGTTGAGAGAATACATGGTATGCCTAGAACAATCGTATCGGATAGAGATGCTAAGTTCTTGAGCTACTTCTGGAAGACCTTGTGGGCTAAGTTAGAAACTAAGTTATTGTTTTCTACTACTTGTCATCTACAGACTGATGGTCAAACTGAGGTAGTAAATCGAACTTTATCTACTTTGTTGAGGGCTGTCATTAAAAAGAACATTAAAAGTTGGGAGGATTGATGGGTGTCGAATGCAACAAAAAAAAACCTACTCCTAGACAATTATATGATTTGCATATAGTGGTGAGTAGGGTCGAATCCACAGAGATTGGTTGAACTTATTTCTATTCAAGGAGAATAAAAGGGAAAAGAAAAATGGGGGGGTTTTGTTTGTGAATCAAAATAAAGTAAAACAAGGTAAGAAAGTTGTATATTGATAAAAAGCCTAGCCAAAGGAATCAAGATAGTTTAATTCTAGGAATTGATCATCGATGCAAATGTTTTCTATTCTTATTCCTAGATAAACTGGTTATGGTTATTAACAAGCTCTAACAACCTATCTCTTCTTACTTCCTCGATAACCTCAGACAAGCGCTTTGAATTATTTCTCTTATTGATTAAACAACCCTAGACAAGCGCTTAGGATTTAATCTATCAATAGCATTAAGATCTAGAGAGACCACCAATTCATGCCAGTAGATTATAAGATAACCTATTTAAACATGATCACACACCTCCATAACATGAATTCGATCATCTCTTTTATAACCAAACATGTTATTGCATCACTAAGACTAGAACAATCAAACAATTACGGATTTGACGTGCTAGTTGACAATATATTAACTTGCTAATTGAGTAGAAGAGCTCTATTCATACCAATCAACAAAGATAATAATGACAAAACGATCAGAAGATATATGAATACCCGAAAACAAAGAATAGATTAAATACAAGTCAATTAGACCTCACAATTCGTGGAGAATTAAACATCTATAATCCTTTGGCTAGAAAAGTAGCTTAGCTACTCATGTTCATCAATAAAACGAAAAATAAAAATAAAAACATAACAAGCCTCTGTTTCCGGTTGCCTACTCTGCCTCCTCCTTTCCTTCTTGTCTCCAAGGTGATTCCAGATTCAAAGATTCAAAAGTTGTCCTAACCCTTTAGGGTTGGTTCTATTTATATTGTTAGGGAGATGGCATGTGATCTTTTGCTAGCAAGATATGAAAATATCTTTCCTTTTCCAAGTAGATTTCGAGAAGTAAATGTTCGTCCGCCTGGCACGCCCTACCACACGGTCGTGGGTCAAGACGTGCCATCCTCTGTGCATATTTCATGTATCATCTTCCGTGTCCAGTATGTAACACGGCTCCACCCACGGCTAGATTTCCAATCGTGCCTTATTCTGTGCATAATCAACAAGTCTTCATCCGTGCCCAGTGTGTACCACGGTTACACCCACGACCAGATTTCAAGCCGTGCCATCCTCTGGTTGATGTTCCACAATTTCTTCTCCTTGGCACGTCTAGCTTCCACCACGGCTCCAAGCACAGTTTCTCCCACGGCTTTCCACCACGGCCGTGCCCTAAGCCGTGTCTCTCTCTGTTCAAAGTCCACATTTTCGTCTTCTTGTCCAGTGTGTAACACGGTTTGAACCTTGGCCGTGCCTCAAACCGTGCTTCCTCCGGTGGTGTAATTCCTTGTCTTGATCCAAGTTGTAGATGACTTCTCTAAAATACTTGAATTAGCATCCTTGACTCCATTTAACCTGATTTATCATGATGATAGAATTAAAGTACCATTTCCTTATGATTTCTATAAAATCAATAATAATTTAACACAATTTATACTATAAAGATTGAGTATAAAATGGCTCTATCAAGGATTGTTTGCCGCATGTTGAATTTCCTATAATCGTACAATGCATTCTGCTACTAAGTTTACTCCTTTTGAAATTGTGTATGGTTTTAATCCACTAACTCCTTTGGATTTATCACCTCTGCCTATTTCTGAGTATGTTAATCTAGATGGCAAGAAGAAGGCAGAATTTGTTAAACAGATCCATGAAAAGGAAAGGCTAAACATTGAGCGAAGAATAGAGCAATATGTGAAACAAGCGAACAAAGGGCGTCGACAAGCTGTCTTTGAACCTAGAGACTGGGTTTGGGTTCACATGCGCAAAGAGCGGTTTCCTGTGCAGCGTCAATAAAAACTACTTCCTAGAGGTGATGGACCATTTCAAATTCTTGAGCGCATCAATGATAATGCATACAAGATAGATTTACCCGGTGAGTATCAAGTAAGTGCTACATTTAATGTTACTGATTTGAGTCCTTTTTATGCAGGCGATGATTTGAGGACAAATCCTTTTCAAGAGGAGGGGAATGATGAGAGCCATGATGGGAGCTAAGCCAGAAGATGGAATGTGGATCCTCTTGAAGTGCCACCTAGACCGATCACAAGAACTCGAGCGAAACGATTAAAGGAAGCACTTAACGGGTTGATAAAGGATGTCCATGAAGTCGGAAAGGAGTGGAGCAATCATGAAGTTGGAAAGGATTGGAACAACCATAGGAATGCCTTTGCTCTTGTACAAGTCATAACGGATACGGGTTGAAGAGGGCGTATCTTTACAAGGCATGGCCATGTAAGAGTCTGGAGGTTACACAGAATCATACATGGTCGTATACACGGTTCAAAGGCACGACCGTGTATGGTGTCAAGAATTTCCACAAAAAGATATACGACTAGAAGTACACGGTCGTGTATGTTGTTAAGAATTTCCATAGAAAGATATACGACTAGAAGTACACGGTCGTATATGTTATCAAGAATTTCCATAGAAAGATACACGACTAGAAGTACACGGTCATGTACATCTCCAACGCCGGCTCCGAGGCCGTCGGCCTTCATTCCCACGCTGCCGGCCTTTAAGTTATTGTTTTGTTAATTTACACAACTTATTGAAGCTATGTCGTTTTGGGGCATCATTGTTACGAATTGTAAACCCTGATATAAAGCTCCTAGGGTTTAGATACAACATAGAATATAGAATATACAACATACAAGTTTGAAAACACTTTTGAGAGAATTCCTCTCTTGGTTCTTTAAAGAACTACTCTAGAACTTATCAGATTTTCTTCCATGGTGTTCATCCCGACTTATCAATTGGTCTTTCATCCCGATTGTGGCGTCTACATAATATACCAAGGTTCTTGTCTCACTTATAGGCAACGGGTCGCGGTTTCTACTCGAATGTTTGGCATCTTGGGTAGCAATTCTGAATGTATTGGTATTGGGTTTCGTCACACGTTGGCGTGGTTCGTATCAGTTTGGTATCAGAGCAAACCGATTTCATATCAAGGAGGAGAGGGATGATAATTTTGGGGTTAATCCTTACCTAAAAAGGGATTTCAAGCCACCTCGGGGATTAGAGTATGTGAAGCTGCAAATGCCTTCCTTTGATGGCAGGGGTTCAGTAGATGATTATCTAAACTAGGAGGATAAGGTTAAAGGCCTTTTTTAATGCTATGAAATTGATGACAATACCCAAGTTCGACTTGCTGTTGTTGAGTTCATAAGGTATGTCGCCTTATGGTAGAAGAATTTAGTGATCAACAAGCATAGGGATGGTGAGGCTAAAATTCAAACGTGGAGGGATATGAAGAGGGCTTTGAGGAAGAGGTTCATTCCTAAACACTACAGGTAGGAACTATTTATGTGTCTTCAGACTTTGAAGTAGGGAGGCAAAATAGTGGATGATTATGTGCAAAAATTTGAAACCGTAATGATTAGATGTGGATTAATAGAGCCTCTAGAGCAAACCCTAGCACGCTTTATATCAGGGCTAAAATATGAGATCGCATGTATAGTTAAGTTATAGAGATACAGTATACTTGATGAGGCTATTTAGCTAGCCTTGAAAGTTGAAAGGTAAAGGTGATCTAACCTATTCAAGGTTACTAGTAGCAGGCTTAGTGTTACGACCAAGGCTACGAGTGCTGATGGTCGATTGGGAGGACCAAAGGTAGTAAGTGAGTCAGTTAGGGTAGTGGACAGAGCTACCCCCAGTATAGATAGGGAGAACATGACCTCTAGCAAAGGTAAAGAGGTAATAGTACCTTATGTTAGGTAGACTGTACTAGGAACCACCAGTGGGAAATTGTGCTAAATTAAATGTTTTAACTGCATGGGATTTGGGCATAAGGCGGCACAGTGTCCTAATAAGAGAGTCATGACAGTTATGGAGTGTGCTGGAGAAGAGGATGAGCATGAGAAGGAACCAGTCGAGCCTACAAACCTGTCTATAGCATTGCAGGAGTATTATGATGGTCAGACTACTGAAACACATGAGGAGGGAATGGGTGATTAGTATTTACCAATTAATGTGTTGTGCATGGTTTTGACTTTATCTCTTGATGCTAGGGACAAATAGAAGGAGAACATATTCTACACTTCTTATAGGATCAGAGGTAACCTTTATGTACTAATCATAGATCGTGGTAGTTGTACAAATGTCATATCTACTACATTGGTAGATAAATTACAACTGTCTACTAGTCCACACCGTAGCCCTTATAACTTTCATTGGTTGGACAATCAAGGTAGTATGCATGTTACACAAAGGGTAAAGGTGCTAGTGAGTGTTGGAAAGAAATATCATGATGAGATCCTGTGTGATGTGATCCCTATGTGTGCCTTTCATTTACTATTGGGTAGACCTTGAATGTTTGATAGAAAGGTGATGCATGATGGCTTCAGAAACACCTACATGTTTTGAAAGGGAGGGTTTCAAATAATATTGATACCTATGTCTCCATCAGAGGAGCACAATTTATAAGAGAAAGTCAGGATTACTTTGTTTTCATCTAATAATCGGGAAAACAGGGTGACAAAGGCATCCAGGCTCAGTCTAAGAAGTGACCATCTAGATTTGAAGGCAAATCTTTTAGAGGCCCGAGGAGATGATGGGAATCTACCCAGCGATCTTGATGGACAGGGAACTTGATTTGGATGATGAACCAAATCACTTGCATGCATACATATTTTTCTTTATCTAATAAAATTTTGAATGATAATCTAGCAGGTACAACGATCATTTTTCACGGGATACCACATGAACTTCACTGTTGGTCAAATTAGGGATATCATCGGATTCACATCCAATGGCCCACTGTGATCAACATTGACTCGACGAATTGGCTCTTTAAAGATTATTATGTTTTGTACTTGTAATTTATTTCTTTGAACCATTTATTTTGTAAGCTTTTGGGACATTTTATTTAGTTATATTTTGAGGATTTAGGACAAACCACCCTTTAGTGGCATAGCTGTAATTGTTTAGTCATTTTAACCCTAAAGGGAACAAGTATAAATACTTGCTTAAGACTCTTATCAATTCTTCAAGGAATTGTGGCGAGTAGTAACTAAAGGATTTGTAAGTCATATCATTTCCTTAGTTTATTCCATTTCATGTTAGTGTGTAATATCTATTTTTGATTTGGATTGTGTTCTTTTGGTTCTTGATTTCACATCAATTGTAGGGTCAATTCTATCATTATATTGTTTACAATTTAGTGGAAATTGGATCTTATAGTGTCTTATGGATTGCAATTATTCAATTGCTAGTGGAATTCTTCATTTGCATGGAAGCTTTTGTATAAGTAGTTCATGCCGTTTTAGTATTGTAGTTCATTGGATTTCCAATTAATCTTGTGTTGTGTGCTTAATCCATGTAAGCACATCATCTTTTAGTGTTAAGATTATTAGATTTATAAATTGGATTATAATGGGTTAAGGGGTATACACCTTTGTGGAGGGTTGTGTCCGGATTTGATTGAGGTTGATTCAATTTGTTGTTTGTTTGTACTTTGGCCTTTCTAAGCACATCAGAATTTGCAACAATGATGATGTGCTCAAAACCAAGTCCAAGCACAATCAAATGACTCAAGAAAAACAATTCACAATCAATCATAAAAACCGGTCCAATGGGTTCACAAATCACGTAAAACCCCTATGAAATTTGGATGGAAAATGTAGATCAAATGATGTAATTGCAATCCCTATTTGTAATCTTCACCAAGTGACAACAAATGGAATGAGATCCACTTGAAAATCAGATCAAAAAGGAAGCAATAAAACCGTGATTTCCACTCTTCCTCCAATTCCAATTCACGCCAACACTAAATTGAGATATAGTTCAAGTACTAAAAGAACAATCAATCTTAACATGACAATTGTTCATGAATTACACTCACAAATAAGTCCAAGAAAGCTTCAAATCCACCCTATATATGACTCACTAGAGAAGAAATGAAAAACAATAAAGAAGAAATCGATATGACTCACAATTTCCCCTTGTCGCACTCGCTACAATTCCAATTCTTGGGTTAAAATTAATAAGAGATCTTGAACTAGGATGAACCTTAATTCCCACACGTGAAGTGCTATGTTTAATTTGCAAAAATGGCCTCCTTAAACCCTACTATAAGCAAGTATTTATACTTGCTACTCCTAGGGTTAGAAAATGGTCAAAATTGCAAGTTTGCCACTTTTAAGGTGGCTAGTCCTAAATGAAAATTACAATCAAAATAAAAGTGTTCCAAAATGATTACAACATAAATAGTCCATGCAAATGAAAAATATATAAAAGAAATTGGTATTCAAGATGCTAGTCTTCTAGATGATTCATCGGCCCAGCTCATCGCCGGTTCAGGTCAGTCCATGGATAACCCACAAGTTGAGTCTGAGGGAGTTTATCCATTGCCCTATAAAATATGATAAGTGTGCCCGTTGGAAAACATAATACAAGAATAATAGAAAAGAGGTTAATTTATAAATAATTCTAGGGTCGATCTACTCAAAATGGGACCTCATCGCCAAAATTTGAATTCCTTTAGTTCTTGCCCTAATGATAGGTCTTGTCGGATTTTGATTCCTATCAAATGATATTTGTAGCGATGATGTTTGCAATGATGACATTGATAAATGTAGTGATAACCTTTGCCATAATAACAACATTTGCAGCGATAATAATTGTAGTGACAACATTTATGACATGATATTTGCAGAGACACCTTTGACATTTGTCGTGACAAAGCTTACCGCGATAACAACATTTCCTGTGATGATATATGCGGTGACGATGTTTGCAGCAACAACTAGGACATTTGTGATACAATAATTGCGGCGATAATATTTACAACGATGACATTTGTAGTGATGATATTTACATCGATAATATTTGTGATCTACGCAAAAAGAGATATAAAATAAGCATGAATAAATACCGGCAAGTTTACCGAATCAGATCAAGCAATATAGTGAGAGAAGAGTGTCGAACCATGAAGATTGATTAAGTAATAGACCTATATTAATTTCTACTATAATTTAGGTAATGATATTTGATGAGAATAAAATGTGAATGAATTATACTAAATGTGTAAAAAGAGAATTGTGTTGAAAAAGGATGAATGGATGGCGAGAAAATAGAATCCACCCTAAATTTTACGAATCCTATTGCCTTCATGTTATAATAACTTATAGCTGTATGGATTTTTACAAGAAATTTGACAAAACCATAATCCTTTTTTAGGTTTTAAAGTATCAAAACCCCAATTTAATTTAATAGCACTTGCTAAATAAAATCACTGGAGGATTCTAATTTACGATCATAAATTTCCCAATTATATGATTGCCTAATATCTTTAAAATAATTTCTCCTAATGCCTTAGTGAAAAATTAAATAAAAAATATTGCATGAAACACTTAGGTCAATTTCTAATAAAATTCAATAATGCCGCTTCTGCATAAATTATTAAATCTTACTTAGGAGTTCCTAATAAATCCTAAATTTTTCTTTCGAGTTATTTAAATTTCTATGCATTGATTTCAATTATAAAATACAATTCATAGTAGAAATTCTCATATGAAAATTCCACATATCCATATGTCCTATAACATGAATACAATGATCATTTTAGTTAAATTATGGCTTCATCATGTTTCCCACAAAGATGATTTAGAACATTATGGTGTGGATTGCATAAAAATAATTTAAATGAATAGGTGCAATGGAATTCATATTGAATAATAAAAATAAACTAATAAATTGCATAAAAGAAAATAAAATAAATGAAACAATTGCTATAATCTTCAAGAGTTTGTAGAACTTTAATCTTCCAAAATGATTCCTAGAATTCTTCAATTGAAAGCAAACTTCAGCAAGGTAACATTCTTTCTTCAAACTAAAATTTGGAATAACATGAAATGAAAAAGAATTAAAGAGAAGATAAAATCCTCGAAACAAGAATGAAATCCTAGGTTCATTGAAGGGGTCTATTTATAGATCTAAAGAGGAGGAGGATAAAGCTGATTTGATGAGGAATTGAGTCAGCAAATCAATCAAGATAAGGTTTTGGAGAGATTTTCGCATGGACATCCCATAAATAGTCAAGGTTGGTGGCCTTTAATGCAATTCTTCACTTGCTTCTTCAATTTTGTGAAAAACTCCTCCAATTATCTTGTATTTTAGTTTTAGGTCCTCAAAACCTAAATTTTCACAATAAATTCCATTAAGTATCATTTCTTTATATTTTCTTATAATATTGAAATAAATTTAATATAAATCCCAAAAGAAAATATAAGTATAGTGTGATCTTATCAACATCCCCACACTTGACTTTTTGCTTGTCCTCAAGCAAAATAATTGAAATGAATAAGAGAAATCCATCATTGAACTTTTGGTGCCCATTGCTCTAACCATACTGAAACTTGTAATTAGAATAATCTAGTTGAAATTTAGTAGTTAATCTAAATAAAACAGATTTTTAATCCAGTGTTTAACAATTGAATTCTCCTTCAAAAGAAGAATACTTAGTCCATATGGAAAAACATTCATTTACTTCATTGGTTATTATCAAGTATAATCTCCCTCAATTTTACTTCTCTAAACAAGATAACAAAAAGTGAAACCATATGGAATCCATTTTTTTCCCTAGAATTTCTCCCTCTTCAATTTAGTCTTTATTTCACTTATTGCCCTGTATTTAACATTTTCTTTTTAATTTTCCTTAATTGACAGTGGAGTCAGCCTTCACTCTTCTGAGGGACTAAAGCTCGCCCATGTCAACCTGGCTTTCATTAAGGTACTAAAATTTTTGCCTTTCCGCCCTCTCGTTATTGTGAGTTCATTGAGTCGGCATATCCTGAGCTCATCACCTAAGTGACCAGGTTTTAAAGGGACCCCTACGAACTCTTCCTCACACTAACATTTAAGATTGGATACTCTTAACTCACTTACCTGAGTCATTGGAGTAAAGGCTCTAATTGCCATTTTTTTTTTATGAATGAATATTAGTTAAGACTATTTTTATAAGGGATCACTAAGTAAAAGATTTCCTTTACCTCTTTCACTAGGTGTTAAGGTGTTCTCAAAGAAATTGCAAGAGAAATTTATCCCAACCAATTTTTCCATGAAGTAAACCTGCCTGTTTTTTCAACTTAAGGACTCAATTTTTTTTTTTTTTTTCAAATCTCAACTTCAAAAGCTAAACATAGGGTAAATCCGTTCTCTAGGGACTTTACTATTAAATTTTAACTATGTAAACCAATCACAATAGTTGGTGAGTGGGGCACCAATCTAAGTTAATTTCAAGATTTTACTGATGATAAACACTTAAGGACATAAAGAAAGCATAGGAATTGCAAGCTTATGATGTGTGCAATCAATCATTATACTTCTATATTTATAATCCCTTCCCCACACTTCAATTAGACAATGTCCTCATTGTTCCTATAATAGCATAAACTTAGGGAAAAGAATGTCAATGCAAAAAAAAAAGGAAAAAAATTGAAAAATTGGTACTTCCCTATTGTTAAGTTTTTCATCAGTAAGAAAATGCCTCCAAAATGTCTATCATCCATGAGGGTATATCAGTGGAAGGGATCTCATGAATTCCCTCCTCATTAATGGGAGGATTAGGCCTGTGGATTACCTTGGTGAGTCCCCAATCTCTTTCAATAAGGCAGTTATATATCCTCCATACAAAATGAATTGTGTCCTTATATCCTCAATCTGCCTGCTCATAAGATTAGTTACCTATACACCAATGTCAAGTTTGTAATCATTAATTATGCAAAAGAGGTAAAACATATCAAAACTAATCACCTTACTATGATTAGTTTTCTTACAGTAGATTATGTGGGCAAAGATGTGGTGGAGCAACTTGTGCTCCACAGCAACAAAACTAGAAGCCAAAGACTTTGAAGGCACGAAATCATCTTGTATAGGATGAATCATCTGAAACCACATCCTTTTAGCACTCATTCCTTTAGACCAAGCGTTAGTTGACTTTTCTTCAGGTTCTGGGTCATCATGAAATTTCAAAAAAACTCGATTTGATTCAATTGTATTCCATGAATCTCTTCATAGGCTTGAAACGTCATGGTGATCCTGTCATCCTTCTCTATCTACATAGTGGACAAAAGCTCAATTGTAACATCTTTATAAACTGGCTCCTTTATCTCAAAGAGCTGAAACTAAGTCTTATTCGCCACCATCTGTTGCAATATTTCATCTATGTTATATTCCTGCAAAACCGTCCAATCTAGATATTGATGATTTAAGATTGTCATCTTGTTAAACCTTTTTCTTCCTTTTCTTTGCATATTCTTGATTAGTAGGAACTTTGGTTGAGTTCTTGAAGTTGATGGTTCAGGGGTCTTTTGCTTCTTCCTCCTAGACTAGAACTTTTTGGGTGGCATTCTTAGAGTATCTGTATGCTACCGACCTTGAATTCGAATTCTTTTTTTTTTTTTTTTGTAAATATCATTAGAAATAAAACACTAGTGTATACAAATATTTGGCATGGGCTACCTCCCATGAAGTGCTTAGTTTATAGTCGCTAGCTCGACTTTTCCATTTCATGTCCTCAAATCTCCTAAATCCACAACTGTAGCATCTCTATCAACATTTTCCCCTTCATAGTAATGTTTGAGAAGATAACTGTTTACTTTGAAAGTACGATTGTCTTCTGCCGTCAACTCAATTGCACCATAAGGAAACACATTAACAATTCAAAGGGTCTAGACCATCGTGACTTCAACTTACTTGGGAACAGCTTCAAGCGGGAGTTGTATAGTAAGACCTTCTGACCAGGGAAGAATTCTCGCCTCACAATGTTCTTATCATGCCATCACTTTGTTCATTCTTTATAAATTTTGGCATTTTCATATGCTTCTTCTCTCATTTCAGCCATCTGATTTAGTTGAAGCAATCTTTTTTTACTTGCATCTTCCTCATCAAAGTTAAGGTATTTAATAGCCTAGTATGCCTTGTGCTCAAGTTCTACTGGTAAGTGACATGATTTACCAAAAATAATCTTGTAGGGGGACATTCCTATAGGGGTTTTAAACATTGTTCTATAAGCCCATAAAGCATCATCGATTTTTAAAGACCAATCTTTCCTAGTTGCATTGACAGTCTTCTTTAGAATTTGCTTAATTTCCCTATTGGATACCTCAACCTATCCACATGTTTGTGGATGATAAAGGGTGGCAATTTTGTGAGTAACTCCATATTTTAATAACAATTTCTCAAGTTGTTTGTTACAGAATGTGTTCCCCCATCACTTATTATAGCTCTAGGTACCGCAAATCTTGAAAATCTATTCTTTTTCAAAAATTTAATAACAACCCTGCTGTCATTAGTTTGTAAAGCAATTGCCTTTACCCATTTTGAAACTTAATCAACAGCTAAAAGAATGTATTTGTTTGAAAAAGATGATGGAAAAGGACCCATAAAGTTGATTCCCCAAACGTCAAAAAGCTCAATTAAAAGTATATTGTTTTGTGGTAATTCGTGTCTTCTAGAAATGTTTCCAGTCCTTTGACATTGAGCACAAGACATGATGTAGTTCCTACAATCACTGAACAACCTAGGCCAATAAAATCCACACGATAAAATTTTAGCTACTGTTCTTTCTACACCAAAGTGGCCTCTTGCCTCCTTAGAATGACAATGTTGTATAATGCTAAGCTGTTCACTTTCAGGCACGCACCGTCTAATTATTTGGTTAGCACAATTTTAAAAGAGATATGGTTCATCCAAAAAATAAAACTTCACATCATGTAAAAATTTCTTTTTTCTGTTGGTAAGATAGACCATATGGAGTGATTTTGCTAACCAAATAATTAACGATATCAGCATACCAAGGTAATCCTTTGACTTCTACTGCATGCAATTGTTCATCAGGGAACTTTTCATTAATAGGTGAATCAAAACAATTAGATTCTAAATGGGATAAATGATCAGCCACCACATTTGCAGTTCTCTTCTTATCTTTAATTTCCAGGTTAAATTCTTGTAGTAATAGAATCCATCGAATTAACCGAGGTTTAGCATCATTTTTAGCAAATAAATACTTAAGGGCAGCATGGTCAGTATATACTATGATTTTAGAACCTATCAGATAAGGCCAAAATTTATCAAATGCAAATATGACTGCTAAAAGTTCTTTTTCAATTGTGGCATAATTCCTTTGGGCCTCATTTAAGGTTCTACTTACATAGTATATTACATGAAATGACTTATCTTTCCTTTGCCCAAGTACTGCTTCTACAGCATAGTTGCTGGCATCACACATCAACTCAAATGGAAGCTCTTAATCAGGTGCAACAATCACTGGTGCGATAATGAGCTTCTCCTTCAATAGATTGAATGCTTGCCAACAATTGTCATCAAAGACAAAGGTAGAATCTTTTTTGATACGAACCACGCCAACCCGTGACGAAACCCAATACCAATACGATCGGAAATTCGTTACCTACGATGTCAAACACCTAAAGTGGAAACCACGACCCGTTGTCTATAAGCGAGACAAGAACCTTGGTATAATGTGAAGATGCCATAATCGGGATGAAAGACCGATTGATAAGTCGGGATGAACGCTACAGAAATTAATCTGATAAGTTCTAGTTAGTTCTTGAAGAACTAAGAGAGGAGCCTCTCAAAAATGTTTAATGTTCTAAGATGTATGTTCTATCTCTATTCTAAACCCTAGGAGCTTTATACTAGGGTTACAATTCGTAAAAATACAAGTCCAAAACGACGTCACTTCAATAAGTGCGTAAAATAACAAAACAACACAAAAGGTCGGCGTCGGGGAGATACACGGCCATGTACTTTTCTATGCAAATTCTGGCAATATACACGACCGTGTACTTCTGGTCGTGTATCTTTCTGTGGAATTGCTTGACTCCATACACGGCCGTGCCTTTGGTCATGTATATGACCGTGTATGATTCTGTGTAACTTTGAGATTCTTACACGGCTGTGCCTTGTAAATACACGCCCTCTTCACCCCGTATCCGGTATAACATGTACAAGAGTAAGGGTCTTCCCATGGTAGTTCCAATCCGTTCCAACTTCATGATTGCTCCAATCCTTTCCGGCTTCATGGACATCCTTTATCAACCCGTTAAGTGCTTCCTTGAGTCATTTCGCTCGACTTCTTGTGATCGGTCCAGGCGGCACTTCAAGAGGATCCACATTCCTTCTTCCGACTCGACTCTCATCATTTCCCTCCTCTTGAAAAGGATTTGTCCTCAAATCATCACCTACATCAAAAGGACTCAGATTAGTAACATTAAATGTGGCACTTACTTGATACTCACCAGGCAAATCTATCTTATATGCATTATCGTTGATGCGCTCAAGAACTTGAAATGGTCCATCGCCTCTAGGAAGTAGTTTAGATCAATGCTGCACGGGAAACTGCTCTTTGCGCATATGAACCTAAACCCAATCTCCAGGTTCAAAGACAGCTTGTCGACGACCCTTGTTGGCTTGTTTCACATACTGCTCTGTTCGTCGCTCAATGTTCAGCCTTGCCTTCTCATGGATCTATTTAACAAATTCGACCTTCTTCTTGCCATCTAAATTAACATACTCAGAAACAGGTAAAGGTGATAAATCCAAAGGAGTTAGTGGATTAAAACCATATACAATCTCAAAAGAAGTAAATTTAGTAGCAGAATGCACTGTACGGTTATAAGCAAATTCAACATGTGGCAAACAATCCTCCTAACTTTCAATATTCTTTTTAATTACAGCCCTCAACAAGGTAGATAAAGTTCGATTTACTACCTCATTTTGACCATCAGTCTGTGGATGACAAGTAGTAGAAAACAATAACTTAGTTCCTAACTTAGCCCATAAGGTCTTCCAAAAGTAGCTCAAGAACTTAACATCCCTATCTGATACAATTGTTCTAGGCATACCATGCAATCGCACAACTTCCCTAAAGAATAAATTAGCAATATTACAAGCATCATCCGTTTTGTGACAAGGAATGAAATGTGCCATTTTAGAGAATCTATCAACAACTACAAAAATAAAATCTCGACCATGTCTAGACCTGGGTAAACCTAATACAAAATCCATAGAAATATCTACCTAAGGCTCATGAGGAATGGGAAGTGGGGAGTAAAGCCCTTGAGGTTGGACTCTAGATTTCGCTTTCTTACACGTGACACATCGCTCACAAATCCTCTCAACATCTCATTTCATGTGAGGCCAATAGAAGTGTTCCTGCAATACCCCTAAGGTTTTAACTACTCCAAAGTGTCCCATTAAACCTCCTCCATGAGACTCCCTCACGAGTAATTCTCTTAAAGAACAAATTGGAATGCACAGTTTACTCTCCCTAAACAAGAATCCTTCATGTTTATAAAATTTACCATGCTTACTCTTCTCACAATGCACATACTCCTCACAAAAATCTCGATCAGCAGCATATAATTCCTTAATGTGCTCAAAACCAAGCAGTATAGAACTAAGAGTAGAGATAAGAGTATAACTTCTAGAAAGTGCATCAGCCACGACATTCTCTTTACCTTGCTTGTAGTGGATGACATATGGAAATGTTTCGATGAACTCCACCCAATGAGCATGCCTCTTGTTCAGCTTATGTTGCCCCTTCAAGTACTTCAAAGATTCATGATCAATGTGGATCACGAACTCTTTTGGCCACAGGTAGTGTTGCCACGTCTCCAGGGCTTGAACCAATGCATATAACTCCTTATCGTAAGTAGGGTAGTTCAAGGTTGCCCCACTTAGCTTCTCGCTAAAGAATGCAATCGGTCTTCGCTCTTGCATAAGCACTGCTCCAATACCTAATCCTGAAGCATTACACTCAATTTCAAACGTTTTAGCAAAGTTAGGTAAAGCAAGTAATGGCGCCTGAGTCAGCTTATTTTTAAGCGTCTGAAAGACCTTCTCTTGCTGCTCTCCCCATTTGAACTCCACGTTCTTCTTAATTACCTTAGTAAGTGGTGCTGCAATGGTACTGAAATCCTTCACAAATCTCCTGTAAAAGCTCGCTAGTCTATGGAAGCTCCGCATATTACTTACATTGGTTAGACTAAGCCATTCTTGGATCGCACGAACCTTTTCTTCATCAACCTGTATTCCCTATGCACTAATAACAAAACCAAGAAACACAAGTTTGTCTGTGCAAAAAGTGCACTTCTTGAGGTTAGCATATAATTGTTCCTTTCGAAGCACTTCTAAAACATCTCTCAAGTGAGATATATGATCTTCCAAACTCTTGTTGTAAATGAGGATATCATCAAAATAAACAACCACAAATTTTCCAATAAAAGTCCTCAAAACATGGTTCATAAGTTTCATAAAAGTACTAGGTGCATTAGTTAAACCGAAGAGGATTACTAACCACTCATACAATCCATATTTTGTTTTGAATGCAGTTTTCCATTCATCACCTTCTTTCATTCTAATTTGGTGATATCCACTTTCCAGATCAATTTTGGAAAAGACACTAGACCCATGTAACCCGTCTAACATATCATCTAAGCGAGGAATAGGATGACGATACTTTACCATGATGTTGTTGATGGCGCGGCAGTCAACACACATTCTCCATGACCCATCCTTCTTAGGCACTAAAATCACAGGCACTGCACATGGACTCATGCTTTCTCTCACGTACCCCTTCTCCATTAATTCATTGACCTGCCTTTGGAGTTCCTTTGTCTCCTCCGAATTGCTCCTATAAGCTGGCTTGTTTGGAATCGATGCTCCGGGTACAAGGTCAATCTAGTGCTCAATACCACGAATAGGTGGTAATCCCTTTGGAATCTCCTCAGGGAAGACATCTTCAAAGTCTTGCAAAAGAGACACAACCACACTAGGAAAAGAGTTAGATAGTTCGTTAGTAGTCAAACATGTTTCTTTAAAAACCAGCAACAACATAGGTTGCCTCATCATTAACGCTCTCCCCACTACACTCGCTCTTGCCACACATCTCTCCTTTTGCAAGGCTGCCCTCTCCTTTTCACTCACTACCAAAGTTGATCCCCCTTCAACTTGGTCTCTCACACTCTTTCCAGCCTTCCTCTCTTTTTCCTTTTGATCTTGACTTTTGTATTCCTTTTCTTTCTCATTTCTTTTGCTCTCTCACTCTCCCTCTGCTTTTCACTCACCTTATGTTTTGCAAAAGACTGTTGTAGCTGCAACTGGTCCTCATACACCTGCTTAGGTGTTAACGGTTTAAGATTAAAGCTTTTCCCCTAGTGAACAAGCATATACTTGTTAGAAAAGCCATCATGAACAACCTTCCTATCAAATTGCCATGGCCTCCCCAACAACATATGACATGCTTGCATTGGCACTACATCACATAACACCTTATCTTCATACCTACCAATGCGGAAACCAATCAATGCTTGCTTACTCACTGTAGTCTCTCCACTATCATTCAACCACTGCAATTTATATGGACTAGGGTGTCTAACAGTTTTGAGCCCCAGCCTCTCAACAATAAAATTACTCACTACATTGGTGATACGAACCACGCCAACCCGTAACAAAACCCAATACCAATACGTTCGGAAATTCGTTGCCTAAGACGCCCAAACACCTAAAGTGGAAAACCGCGACCCGTTGTCTATAAGCGAGACAAGAACCTTGGTATAAAAGTGAAGACGCCACAATCGGGATGGAAAACCGATTGATAAGTCGGGATGAACACCACGGAAATCAATCCGATAAGTTCGAATTAAGTTCTTAAAGAACCAAGAGAGGTGCCTCTCAAAAGTGTTTAATGTTCAATGATGTCTAATCTAAGTTGTTCTAAACCCTAGGAGCTTTTATACTAGGGTTACAATTCGTGTAAAAACAAGTCCAAAACGACATAGTTTAGTTAAGTGACATAAAAACGCGAAACAGAACAAGCTGGCCGACAGGGGATACACGGCCAGTGTACATGCCCGTGTAAATTGGCCGTGTACTTGTCTGTGCAACTTCTGGCAACATACACGCCTGTGTACTTTGACCATGTATCTTTCCGTGCAACTTCTGGAAACCCATACACGTCCGTGTACTTTAGCCGTGATCTTTTGTGGATTTGCTTGACTCCATACACCCTGCCTTTTAACCCTATATCTAGCCGTGTATGATTCTAGGCAATCTTGAGAGTCTACACGGGCTGTGCCTTGAAAGTACAGCCTCTTCAAACCCGTGTCCGGTGTAACTTGTTAAGAGCAAGGGTCTTCCCATGGTTGTCCCAATCCGTTCCAACTTCATGATTGACCCAATCCTTTCGGCTTCAGGGACATCCTTTTCAACCCGTTAATGCTTCCTTAAGTCGTTTCGCTCGACTTCTTGTGATCGGTCCGGCGGGCATTTTTCAAGAGGACCCACTTCCTTCTTCCAGTTGACTCTCACATGGATCTATCATTTTGTCTTAAAGCAGTTTTCCATTCATCACCTTCTTTCATTCTAATTTGGGATATCCACTTTCAGATCAATTTTAGAAAAGACACTGACCCATGTAATATCTAACATATCATCTAAGCGAGGAATGGGATGACGTTTACTTTACCGTAATGTGTTGATGGCGCCAGTCAACACAATTCTCCTGTCCATCCTTCTTAGGCACCAAAATCATCGGCACTGCACATGGACTCATGCTCTCTCTACGTACCCCTTCTCCATTAATTCATTGACCTGCCTTTGGAGTTCCTTTGTCTCCTCCGGATTGCTCCTGTAAGCTGGCTTGTTTGGAATCGATCCCTCCGGGACAAGGTCCAATCTGGTGCTCAATACCTCTAACAGGTGGTAATCCCATTAGAATCTCCTCAGGGAAGACATCTTCAAAGTCCTGCACAAGAGACACAACCCATAGGCAAAGAGTTAGAAAAGGGTCGTTGTAGTCAAACATGTTTCCTTAAAAACCAGCAACAACATAGGTTGCCTCATCATAACGCTCTCCTACTACACTCGCTCTTGCCACACAACTCTCCTTTGCAAGGCTGCCCTCTCCTTTTCACTCACCCCAAAGTTGACCCCCCTTCAATTGGCCTCTCACACTCTTTCCAGCCTTCCTCTCCTTTTCCTTTTGATCTTGATTTTATTTCCTTTTTTTCTCATTGTTTTTTGCTTCTCTCACTTCACTTGCTTTTCACTAAACCTGGTGTTTTGCAAATGACTGTTGCAGCTACAATGATCTCATACACTTGTTTAGGATTTTAAGGGTTTAAGATTAAAGCTTTTCCCTTGGGAAACAAGCGTATACTTGTTAGAAAAAGCATCATGAAAAAACCTTCCTATCAAATTGCATGGCCTCCCCAACAACACATGACTTTGCTTGCTTTGGCACTACATCCCCATACACCTCATCCTCATACCTACCAATGCGAAAACCAATCAAAGCTTGCTTACTCACCTTAGTCTCCCCACTTTATTCAACCACTGCAATTTTATGGACTAAGGTGTCTAACAAGTTTTGAGCCCAGCCTTCAACAATAAAATTGCTCACTACTTGGTGCAACTCCCTCTCAAAAATCAAACTACAAAGTGATCTCCTAGGATAACATCTAGTATGAATATATTTCCTTTGCACTTTTTTTTTCTCACCCGCACATTCAAAAGCTCTTTCATACCACCCAAGCCTTCCCATTGAGGTCCATCATACAGCACCTCTAATTTGGGATATCTCTTCTTCACTATCCCCTCAAACCCCTCACCTCATCAGCAAAACTCACACGCCGATTTGGACATTAACTGCAAATGGCCCCCTTCACCTTTACAAGAAACTAACCCCACTTTCTAGGAATGAAATCAGGATTCCTTTATTACCAGAAGAGAAAACCCGCTTGCCTAGCCTTCTCCTTTGTTTAAAGGGGAAAAGGGTTTTTTTCTTTCTTCCAATTCCCCTTGTCTCCAAGTGGTGAAACCATTACCCTGTTGAAATCGTGCTACTACACCCTTGTTAGTTGGGGTTTTCAACCTTTATAAGCATGTGACCTATCCTCCAATTCTACATAATGCTGCAATTCAACCACTTTTGGATTTCTCTATTCAACCCAGCAAGGAATCTAGCCATTGTAGCCTCTCTATTTTCTTTACATTCGCCCTAATCATAGTGACTTCCATCTCCTTAAAATACTCTCCACACTTCGGGTTCCCTCCTCAGAGTTTGCAACTTGTTGTGCAAATTTACGATAGTAATACGCAGTATAAACCGCTTTCTCATCACTCTCTTCATCTCTTCCCAAGAACTCAAAAGGTGGCTCGCCACTCCTTCTTCTATTCAACATTAATTGATCCCACCACACTATAGCATAATCTGAAAATTCAATGGGAGCAAGTTTCACCTTCTTTTCTCCCACAAGTTGTGTAATCAAAACCACTCCACCTTTCTCTCCCATTCTAAAAACCGCCTTGGGTCTTCTTCCTTGGAACGGAGGAAACTTCTCTTTATGCTACCAATTGATCATCCTCTTATTCCTATCTCTATCTTCCCATTCTCTAGTTCCTATTTCGCACTTTTAACCTCTATAACTCCCAACAGAAGGCTCATACAAATCATCATCCCTCATTTCATCTCCACCCCCCGGTACTCTTCTAGAACGACTCTCCCTCTTACGCCCTTGGAAAACATTTGTGGATTGCTCTAGTCTTTGCTCTACCGTCTCATGAATTTGTTCCATTCCCTCTTAGAACATGTCTTCATTTTTCCCCTCAATGCCTCAAATTTTAACCTAGCATCAAACCTTCCCCCTTCCCTTCGGAGAATGTTGCCTCGACATAGTTCCTGCAGAAAGATTAGTACAACACAGATATTATATGATCAAACCCTATGATACACTCCCTTCGTGTTTTCGTCAAATGATGATATCACACAATCACTCGTGTATTCTCACAAACAACGATGATATCACTCACCAATTTTCCTTTTCTCAATTCTCTTGGAAAAAACCCGACTACACCCAATTTCCCCCATAAATTCAAAACCAATATGGGTTCGTAAAATTTTCCTCTATTTTTCTTCCAATTTTTTTTTGTTTGTTTTTGGCTTTATAAAGTTTCACTTTTTTTTTCTTTTCCTTCTTTTTTTTTTTTTTTTTTACATCGACTAGAAAAAAATACACATCAAAAGACAATTAATATTGCGGAATTAACACAAATTGTATGAACAATTGGAGGGGGGGTTTTGTATTCCTTCCCCCAACCCCAACTTATGTTTTGACAAACCCCAAGCTTGTACCAAACTGATACGAACCCCCCAACCTGACAAAACCCAAACAAACGTTAGAAATTCGTTCCCTAAGAGCCCAAACACAAAAATAAAAAACGCGACCCGTTGTCTAAAAGCGAGACAAGAACCTTGGTATAAAAGTGAAGATGCCCAATCGGGGGGAAAAACCATTGAAAAGTCGGGATGAACCCCCGGGGGAAAAAAACCGTAAGTTAAAATTTTAAGTCTTGAAGAGCAAGAGAGGTGCCTCTAAAAAGTGTTTAATTTTCAATGATGTCTAATCTAGTTTTCTAAACCCTAGGGCTTTTAAAAAAATTTCAATTGTGTAAAACAAGTCAAAAAGACATATTTGTTAAGTGAAAAAAAAGCGAAAAAAAAAACTAGCCACGGGGGATAAGGGGCCTGGTACACGCTTGTAAAAATTGGCCGTGTACTTATCTGTGAAATTTTGGAACAACACCCCGTTATTTTTTGTGAATTTCTGGCAACTACCCCCCCTTATTTAGCCGTGTATCTTTCTGTGGATTTGTTGCTTATACACCCGTGTTTTAACCGTGTATCTACATGTTGTTTCGGGGCATCTTGAGAGTCCTACCGGCCTGCCTTGAAAGTACAACCCTTCAACCCGGCCCGGTGATTGTATAAAGAAAGGGTCTTCCCATGGTTTTCCAATCCGTTCCAACTTCAGTTTGACCAATCCTTCTGGTTTTCATGGACATCCTTATAAACCCCTTAAGTGTTCCTTAAGTTTTCGCTCGACTTTTTGGAGGGGCGGGCACATTTCAAGAGGACCCCATTCCTTCTTCCAAAACTTGACTTATCAGGGAAATCTATAATTGGTGAAACCCCCCTCCTCAAGATCAACTAAAAAGTGATCTCCCAAAAACACTGTAGAAAATTTTCTCTTTTGCCCCTCCTCTTTTCCCCTTTCCCTTTACATTCAAAGTTCGTCACTACTACCCTAGCTTCCCCATTGCAGCCCTATTTCACTACATCCTCTAAAGGAGGATTCTTTTCTTCACTATACCCCCCAGTCTCTACTCTCCATCATCACGCAAAATCATCAACCCCTTTTTGGGCTTTTATAGCAATATAACCTCTACCTTGGGATTTAAAACTCTAATGTTACGATTTTAAAGAGATGAAACAGGGTTACCTTTTGGGTTCCGGAGTAGACCCCTTGCCCCCTCCCCCTTTTGGTTTTTTAGGTAAAGGCTTTTTTCTTTCTTCCATTTGGGTTTGGCTTCAATGGGTGAACCTTACCCTGTGGAAACATCATTATTACCCCTTTTCCCTTGTGCTAGTTCTCAAATTTTTAGCCATGTGAACCAATCCCCCAATTCTAATAAGCGATTAACCCATTTTTGGTGTCTTATTAAACCCCGCAAAAACCTAGCCCTTTTAGCCCTCTCTCCCCTCTACATTGCCCAATCAAGTGATTCCTCCCTTTTAAAATCTCTAACTTGGCTTTTTCCCCCTAGTTTAACTTGTGGGGCAATTTACGATAGAAATACGCAGGCACAAATAGCAGGCACAAACCCTTCTTCATCACTCTTTCCATCCTCTTCCAAGACTCAATAGGTGGGTCGCCATTCCTTTTCTATTCAACATTAATTGATCCCACCACACTTAGCATAATCCGAGAACTCAAGGCAGCAAGTTTTACTTTCTTTCTCCCACTTTAATTGTGACAATCAACACCTTCTCCCCTTTTTCCCCTCTAAGTACGCTCAGGGTATTCTTCCTTCGGATAAGGAGGAATCTTAATCTTTATGTACTAATGTCATCCTCTCTATCCTATCTCCTCATCTTCCTAATCCCTAGTTCTCTATTCAACCTATATCCTCTTAACTCCCCAAAAAGGCATCAAGTCATCATCTAAATTTTATCTCCACCCCTCGGGACTCCCTAGAACGACTCTCCCCCTTTCGCCCTGGGAAACATTTGTGGATTTCTCTAGACTTTGCCTTTCCATCCCCATGAATTTGTTCCATTCCCCCTTGGAACATCCTCTTCTTTTCACCCCTCAACACCTCAATGACTAACCTTTGCATCTAACTTCCCCTCTCACCTTTAGGGAATGTTGTCTCGACATTTTCCCTTTCAGAAAAGGGTAGTACTAACCAAATATATATATAAAATTAACCCCACGATACACCTGTTGATTGAATCGCAATCATCAAATTAAAATCCCTTTTTACGACTCTCTGTTACGATCAAGTAGGCAAGTGCACCTATCGATTATTATAAATATAGAGTTGAGTTCGGGTATCGTCTCCTCAAGTGATCAGCACAGTATTAATACTAACTCTAACCAACATATCTAACCGCAACAAATTCGAGAGGTTTCAGATTAAATTAAGATACTTAACAAAACATTTAGCAATTAAAAATAATACTATAACTTGATTATTAATCTGAATAACTAAGAATATACCCTACCCTTACTACTCCTGTATTGTCATGTAACTTTGCCCTTTCAATAAACTAGTTAACAAACAATGGTTATCTCTAAACCGCGGAGTATCTAACACTAAGCTAATGTTTTCCAGAACCATTAGCTCCTAACCCTAATCGCTTTGATAAAGATCTCTTCTATCAAAATCAATTAGAATTGCATTAACACTCTTGAACCCTCAATTAGATCAATTATCTAATTTAACTAATTCAGAAAATTCACGTTCTCTATCCTAGATTACATACGAATTCCTTTATTCATGTAAGAACTATTCAAACAAGAGATTTCCCAATCATCTTCTAGAAATCAATGCAAACACAATGTTGGTCATACATCAAATTAACAACACTACACGAACAACATAAATAAATTCAGAGAATTCCAATATTCATTAACTATGCAATCAATCCCATATTACATGACAATTAGAATTCACAAGGTTCGGGAATGAAACAACTAGCTGATAAGATCACATTATACTTATATTTTCTTTTGGACTTATATTAAATTTATTTCAATATTATAAGAAAATATAAAGAAATGATATTTAATGGTGTTTATTGTGAAAATTCAGGTTTTGAGGACCCAAAAGTAAATTACAAGTTAATTGGAGGGAGTTTTTCACAAATTGAAGAGCGAGCGGAGGATTGCACGGAAGGCCGCCGACCTATATTAAACCGGCCTCAAAAAGCATTAAAGCCGCCGGCCTTAAAGCCGGCCTTGAGCCGACCTTCATTACTCCCCAGATATCCATTGCGAAAATCTCTCCAAAATCGTATCTTAATTAATTTGCTGACTCAACTCCTCATCAGATCAAGCTTATCCCCTCCTCTTTGGATCTATAAATAGGCCCCTTGTGTGAACTTGGAAGCATCCCTTTTGTTTGAGAATCCTTTTGTTTTGATTCTTTGTTTAGCATCCTTTGTCTTTCTTTGAAATCATTAGAACTCCCTTAGGAACTTTAGGATTTTATGTTTTTCTTTAATCCTTTACATTTCATGTTATTCCAAATTTTAGTTTGAAGAAAGAAAGTTATTTTGTTGAAGTTTGCTTTCAATTGAAAATTCGAGGAATCATTTTGGAAGATTGAAGTTCTTGAAGATTATAGCTATTGTTCAATTACTTTATTTTCTTTTATGCCATTTATAGTTTATTCTTGTTGTTCAATATGAATTCCATTACACTATTTGTTTCAATTGTTTTTATGCAATCCATACTATAATGTTCTAAATCATCATTGTGGGAAATATGATGAAGCCATAATTCAAACTAAAATGATCATTGTATTCATGTTATAGGAAATGTAGATATGTGGAATTTTCATATATGAAGTCCTGCTATGAATTGTATTTTGTAATTGAAATCAATGCATAGAAATGTAAATTACTCGAAAGAGAAAATTTAGGTTTTATCAGGAATTCCTAAGTAAGATTTAATAATTCATGTGGAAGCAGCATTATTGAATTTTATTAGAAATTGACCAAAGTGTTTCATGCATATTTTTATTAAATTTTTCTCTAAGGGATTAGGAGAAAATTATTTTAAAGATATTAGGCAATCATATAATTGGGAAATTTTTTATGTGAATTAGAATCCTCATTTGATTAGAATTAACGGGAGCTATTAAATTAAATTGAGGTACATTACTTTACACTTGATAAAGGATTAAGGTTTTGTTATTTTCTTGTGAAAATCCATATAGCTATGAGTTATTATAACATGAAGGCAATATGATTAGTAGAATTATGGGTGGATTCTATTTCCCATCATCAATTCATCATTTTTCAAACACAATTCTTCTTTTTATAAGCATTTAGTATAATTCATTCAATTTTCATCAAATATCATTGCCTAAATAATAGTAGAAATTGATAAAGGTCTATTACTTAATCAATCTCGTGGTTCGACAGTGCTTCTCCACTATCTTACTTGATCTGATCCAGTACACTTGCCGGTATTTATTCATGCTCATTTTATATTCTTTTGTGTGGATCAAGTTTTTGGCGCCGTTGCCGGGGATTGATTTTTTAATATTAGACCATTCTTCAGATTCTATTGTTAATTTAGGCGCAATTATTTTGTTATTTTATTTTATTTTATTTTCATTGTGTGATCGTTTCCTGTTCTCTTTGAGGTTCTTTTTATGCGCAAGAGTAGAAGTGCTGAACTTCTACCAATTAATCTTAAGATAGAACGCACCTTGCGACAACTTAGAAGAGAGCAGAGATGAAAGGAAGAAAGAACATGGCAGATGAGAACAACAATCGGATTCAGGGTGTTGGTAGAGCACTTCGGGAATACACGATACCTGTTGTTTCAGGTCTTGCAATATAGAAAGACCGACAATTCAGGCTAACAATTTTGAGATAAAACCAGCACTCATTCAAATGGTTCAATCAAATCAATTTGGAGGATATCCAAATGAGAGTCCTGATGAGCATATTGCAGTATTTCTTCAATATTGTAATACAGTGAAAATGAATAATGTATTTGATGATGTAATTAGGCTACAACTTTTTCCGTTTTTCACTTAGAGAAAAAGCTAGGGCTTGGTACAATTCATTACCACAAGACTCTGTAACCACTTGGGTTGATCTCTCATCTAAATTTTTAAGGAGATTTTTTCCACCTTCTAGAACTGCTAGGTTAAGAAATGACATCACAAACTTCACTAAGTTTAGTGGTGAATCACTGTATGAAGCATGGGAAAGATTCAAGGAGGCAATTAGAAAATGCCCCCATCATAGGATTACCAGATAATCTCCTTATTGAGATATTCTATCTCAGTTTAGATGATACATTGAGATCTCTAGTAGATGCTGCTTCTGGTGGTGATGTGCCTAAAGGGGGTCAAGCACAATCAACTAAAAAGGGATGAATTGAAATGATCAACCACGCCACAAACAAAGGAAATGACTCAAAATTCCTCAAGAAACCGAAATATTGATGAACAACAATATATGATATAACGTTGATTGCAAGAATGAAAATGAAATGGGATTCAATTTCAATTCAAAATTCCTTCAAATTCCGAATCTTAGAACCCTAATTTCATAAGAACAAAAAGTACATAAAAGTAACTAAATCCTCACCAGATATAACTAAGTCTTAGTGAGTTTGTCCATCGCCTTGTGAAGCCAAATAAGCATACCTGTTGGAATATACAATTCATGAATAAGATAAAAGAGGTTAGATAATAATTAACTCCAAGGTTGATCAGCTCGAAATGGGCCCTCATCGCCAAGATTCGAAATCCATCAATTTTTGTCCTAATGATAGGTCTTGTCGGATTTTGATTCCCATCATCTCCTTGGACCTCAAAAGATTTGACCTCAAATCTTGTAGCTCAAATGCAACAGAGACTCCATTTTCCAAAAGCAATCCATCTAAAGGAGTATCTCTACAGAATCCCAATATCTGAAATACCATAGTAGATGATTGTTTTCTTTCCTCCATTTCTTGGATGTATTTCTTCTGTAATAAAAACAAGGACTCATTATCTATTGATGTTTCCTCTGTCTCAACCCATTCCATCAAGTTTGTTTCCTCTTTTTCTGACTCATCTATATGATGTTGATCCCCAGGGTTTTCTAATGGTTGACCCAACTGATCATTATCCTCTGAAACCTCTAAAGGTTGGCACAATGGTGTTTGACATCTTTCATCTGTGGAACCCTTATCATCAAGCGAAGGCATTTGTAGCTCTGCACACTCTGAGCCTCTAGGTGGTCTAAATTCCATTTCTGGGAATGGTTTAAGCCCAAAATTATCAACTCTATCTTCTCTAAGAGCATGATAATCTCTCTTTGCTCTAGGTGGCTCCTGAAGGTGTACCACTGGTGGTGGTGGTAATGTCATCCTATCGATCCTTGTTGCTAATGTAGTAACAAGTTTTCTAAGGTCCCGAAGTTGTTCATCTAAGGTCCTCCCACCTGCAACATTAGAACCCTGACCTCCACCAATTCGACTATATGCTACATCACCCATTCCTCCATTCACATTATTAATAGACATTTTTGTGGATGCAATCTATGTGATGTACCAATGTAATGTCTAGTAATTGTAGCACACTTGCTTCACAAAAACAATTCACGCCAAAAACCAACTCACTCCGCCACTTGCACACTACACACACAACACACTAAATTCACGCAACAATAATATGTTGCAACCTTTCACTTCCACGGTAGCAACAAACAAAAACTAACTAAGATGCTCCTTTAAATGGCAACAACAACAAGAAACGGCAACAACAACTAAACACTGCCACTTCCACCGTAATTACACACATACACGACAACAAATTCAAATTTGACACTCCTTAATGCAACTTTGCCACAAATGGTAAGAATCAATTTCAAATTCAAATGAAATATAATTAATACCACTCTTTAACTACTTGAAGTAAATGGATGTATTTCAATTCAAATTATTTCCTCTTCTTCCACGCAAACTCAAATCTGGAAATTATACACTTCCACTTCCAATTTGCACACACAACACCATATACACTCTTACACACTCACGGTGCACTATATCCACTTCAACACAATTTTTTTTTTAACCGAAATAAACACAACAAAGGCAGCATTTAAATTTGAAAATCAATCCACTTCACTAATTGCAACTCCTCCACATTTGGTAAGATGCAAATTTTCAAATTCAAACAAGCACAATTAACTCCTTCACTCTTAATGCTTGTTTTGAAATCAAATAACTTCCTTTCTTACACACTAATCAAATCTGGAAATTGCACATATCCTTCCACAATTCCGAATTCCACAATGCAATACAAACACTCTTAACTTCCTACACAATTCCGAATTCAACAATGCAAAATAAATACAATTCCCTTCCTACACAATTTGCACTTCCGAAATTGCACTACCTTCCTCTCCTTCACGGTGAAGTCAAGACAAAAAAAATTACAACAAGATATCCACTTCTACAACAACAAGTTTCAACTTCCCAAGTGAGATACTCACGCCAATTAGTACTAATACAAACAATTCAATTAATCCTCAAATTCAACAAGGATCAATCATGTAAACATCAAGGTAACAACAACAAAAATTACATTCACTTTGTTCCGAATTTCCACTCCCTTACAATTCGATTAACAATGGTATGACAAAAACTTCAATTCTCAAACTTCAATCAACAAAACCCTTCTCATCAACCTTCAAGTAACTCACGGCAAGATGAAATTAAAACAATCAATTTCCGAAAACTCAATTGCAACAATCCTCCTCTTAACCATAAGCAACTCACGGCAATAGGAAGATATCAATATAAGGATCAAAATCACAAATTCAACAATCCCTCCTCTTAAACCTTAAGCTCTGATACCAAAAGATGATGTGCCTAAAGGGGGGACAAGCACAATCAACTAAAAAGGGATGAATTGAAATGATCAACCACGCCACAAACAAAGGAAATGACTCAAAATTCCTCAAGAAACTGAAATATTGATGAACAACAATATATGATATAACGTTGATTGCAAGAATGAAAATGAAATGGGATTCAATTTCAATTCAAAATTCCTTCAAATTCCGAATCTTAGAACCCTAATTTCATAAGAACAAAAAGTACATAAAAGTAACTAAATCCTCACCAGATATGACTCACTAGTTTGGAATTAGGATCAACTTGTAATTTGTTGATATAACACACAACAAATCCAAGCCAACTCGCCACAATTTCACTAAGGAAATTGATAAGAGCAAATGCTTGAAAGAGGCACTCTCTCTCACGGCACAAAGGGGATGTTTTTCTCAAATGTTCAAAAGCTCCATAAAAAACCTAATTTGCAAGTATTTATACTTGCACCCTTTAGGGTTAAAATGACAAGAAAATCACAACTATGCCACTATAAGGTGGCCGGTCCTAAAGGCAAAATTACAACCAAATAAAAATTCCCAAAAGCTTACAAAATAAATGGTTCAAACATAAATTACAAATACAGAAAATAATCTTCAGCAAGCTAGCTTCATAATGGAATTCGTCTGCTCAACTCATCGCCGGTTCAGGTCGGTCCATAGATAACCCATAAGCTGAGTCTTAGTGAGTTTGTCCATCGCCTTGTGAAGCCAAATAAGCATACCTGTTGGAATATACAATTCATGAATAAGATAAAAGAGGTTAGATAATAATTAACTCCAAGGTTGATCAGCTCGAAATGGGCCCTCATCGCTAAGATTCGAAATCCATCAATTTTTGTCCTAATGATAGGTCTTGTCGAATTTTGATTCCCATCAGGTGGTGCACTAATGAGTAAGACATATGAAGAGGCTAGTGCTTTGATAGATGAAATGGCCTCTAGTGAACATAATTGGCAACATGAAACAGGTAAGTCTAGAGTAGCATTTGTCAATGACATGGACACCTTAACAGCTCAGATTTGTGCTCTTACCGCTCAGGTAAGTAAACTCACCTCTGCACCATCTTTTAATGTTAATCAAATTTCCTGTTGTGAGTTATGCTCAAGACCACACTCAACTCTTGAGTGCCCATCTGGAAACTTTTCCTCCTCTTCCCATAGAGAGCAAGTAAATTTTATCAACAATTTCCAAAGAGGAAATCAAGGACCTTATTCAAACACCTACAATTCAGGGTGGCGTAATCATCCAAATTTCTCATGGAGAAATGATAACAATGCACTTAAACCCCCTGGATTTCAAAAGCAAGGTCCTAATCATAATACTCCCCATCAACAATATCCTAATCATAATACCTCTTCTCAGCAAGGTCAGTCTAAAATGGAAGAACTCATGATAAGTTATATGCAGAAGACTGACACAATGTTGCAAAATCAACAAGCCACCATTAGGAATCTTGAAAATCAGCTTAGTCAAATGTCTCAACAGTTGAGTAATAGACCATCTGGGTCTTTACCTAGCAATACTGAGCAGAATCCTAGGGGTGTGCATGCTATTATGCTAAGAAGTGGTAAGGAATTGGTTGATAAGAAACTTGAGGAAGAGGAGGTTAACCTAGAGAAAGATAAAGGGAAACAAAAGGAAGAGGAACCAAAGAAAAATTCACCAAAAGTGCAAGCATATGTTCCTCCTATTCCTTTCCCAGGAAGGCTGAAGCAACAGCAATTGGATTCACAATTTGCTAAATTTTTAGAAGTCTTTAAAAAATTGCAAATTAACATTCCTTTTGCAGAGGCACTTCAGTAGATGCCATCATATGCTAGGTTCATGAAGGATTTACTCACAAAGAAAAGGAGGATTGAAGGGAATGAACCAGTAATGCTTATAGGGAATGTTCTATGATCTTACAAAAGAATTTATCCAATTTTCCAAGAAAACAAAGAGATTAGGGAAGTTTTACTGTTCCTTGCACTATTGGTAATTTTCATTTTGATAAAGTATTTATAGATTCTGATGCAAGTATAAATTTAATGCCTCTGTCCATTTTCAGAAAACTAGGACTTGGAGAATTTAAGGAGACGCACGTCACCTTACAACTTGCGGATAGAAGTGTCAAGTACCCAAAGGGTATAGTGGAGAATGTTCGAGTAAAAGTAGACAAATTCATCTTTCCAGTTGACTTTATAGTCTTGGAAATGGAAGAAGATAGAGAGGTACCCATGATCTTAGGAAGACCATTCCTGGCAACAGGTAAGGCATTGATTGATGTGGAACAAGGTAAGCTTACTTTGAGAGTTATGGATGAACAAGTCACGTTTAATGTGTATGAGGCTACAAAGAAATTTGATGACTGTAAATCCTGTTACACTATTGATAGTGTTGATGAGCTTTCCTTTGAGTTCATGGAAGAGAATGTAGGTGTGGACACGATGGAGTCAGTCCTTAGGGATTTAGATAATTGGAGTGATGATGAGGATGAACCCCAAGAAGAACATACTAAACAAGTTTATGAATTCAAGACTCGACACTATGAGGAGCTAGGCACCACTGAGAAGAAACCGATGCCGTCATTGACACAACCCCCGGTGCTTGAACTTAAACCTTTGCCTGGTCATTTAAAGTATGCTTATCTTGGAACAAATGATACTTTGCCAATAATCATTTCTTCTTCTTTGACAGGTGATCAAGAGCAACAACTTTTGGATGTTCTAAGAGAACATAAGGAAGCTATCAGGTGGACCATTGCTGATATTAAGGGAATTAGCCCTTCAATTTGTACTCATAGGATATTTCTTGAAGCTGAGTGTAAACCTACAGTACAACCACAAAGAAGACTTAACCCAACTCTTAAGGAAGTTGTAAAAAAAGAAGTGCTTAAATTGTTAAATGCAGGCATTATTTTTCCAATTTCTGATAGTAAATGGGTTAGTCCTGTCCAAGTTGTACCAAAAAAAGGTGGTATGACTGTAGTACAAAATGAGGCTAATGAATTAATTCCCACTCGCATTGTAACTGGTTGGAGAGTCTGTATAGACTATAGAAAACTGAATGATGCTACCCGCAAAGATCATTTCCCCCTCCCTTTTATAGATCAGATGTTAGAAAAACTTGCAGGGCATGATTATTACTGCTTTTTAGATGGTTATTCTGGTTACAATGAAATTCATATAGCACCCGAGGACCAGGAGAAAACCACCTTTACTTGTCCCTATGGCACATTTGCTTTTAGGAGAATGCCCTTTGGTCTTTGTAATGCACCCGCTACATTTCAAAGATGCATGATGTCCATATTTTCTGACATGATAGAAAATTTCATTGAAATATTCATGGATGATTTTTCTGTTTTTGGGAAGTCATTCGAAACATGTCTGACAAATTTAGGATGTGTGCTTAAGAGATGCAAGGAAACTAATCTGCTTCTTAATTGGGAAAAATGCCATTTCATGGTAAGAGAGGGAATAGTCTTAGGGCACAAAGTATCTAAGTAGGGAATTGAGGTTGATAGGGCAAAAGTAGAGGTGATAGAGAAGCTACACCACCTACTACAGTGAAAGGAATCAGAAGCTTCTTGGGACATGCTGGCTTCTATAGGAGATTTATCAGGGACTTCTCTAAAATCTCAAGACCTCTTTGTAATTTACTAGAAAAAGATTCTGCCTTTATTTTTTATGATAATTGTTTGCAGGCATTTAATCTATTGAAGGAGAAGCTCACTACTGCACCAGTGATTGTTGCACCTGATTGGGAGCTTCCCTTCGAGTTGATGTGCGATGCCAGCGACTATGCTGTAAGAGCAGTACTTGGGCAAAGGAAAGATAAGTCATTTCATGTAATATACTATGCGAGTAGAACCTTAAATGAGGCCCAAAGAAATTATGCCACAATTGAAAAAGAACTTTTAGCAGTCATATTTGCATGCGATAAATTCCGGCCTTACCTAATAGGTTCTAAAATCATAGTATATACTGACCATGCTGCCCTTAAGTATTTATTTGCTAAAGCTGATGCTAAACCTAGGTTAATTCGATGGATTCTACTATTGCAAGAATTTAACCTGGAAATTAAAGATAAGAAGGGAACTGAAAATGTGGTGGCTGATCATTTATCCCGTATGGAATCTAATTGTTTTGATTCACCTATTAATAAAAAGTTCCCTGATGAACAATTGCATGTAGTAGAAGTTCAAGGATTACCTTGGTATGCTGATATCGTTAATTATTTGGTTAGCAAAATCACTCCATATGGTTTATCCTACCAATAGAAAAAGAAATTTTTACATGATGTGAAGTTTTATTTTTGGGATGAACCATATCTCTTTAAAAATTATGCTGACCAAATAATTAGACGATGCGTACCTGAAAGTGAACAGCTTAGCATTATACAACATTGTCATTCTAAAGAGGTAGGAGGTCACTTTGGGGTAGAAAGAACAGCAGCAAAAATTTTATCTTGCGGATTTTATTGGCCCAGTTTGTTTCATGATTGCAGGAACTTCATTATGACTTGTGCTCAATGCCAAAGGACTGGCAAAATTTCAAGAAGACATGAATTACCACAAAATAATATACTTGTAATTGAACTTTTTGACGTTTGGGGAATCGACTTTATGGGTCCTTTTCCCTCATCTTTTTCAAACAAATATATTCTTTTAGCTGTTGATTATGTTTCGAAATGGGTAGAGGCAGTTGCTCTACAAACTAATGACAGTAGGGTTGTCATTAAATTTTTGAAAAAGAATATATTTTCAGGATTTAGGGTACCTAGAGCTATAATAAGTGATGGGGGAACACATTTTTGTAACAGGCAATTTGAGAAATTATTATTAAAATATGGAGTTACTCACAAAATTGCCACCCCTTATCATCCACAAACGTGTGGACAGGTTGAGGTATCCAATAGGGAAATTAAGCGAATCTTAGAGAAAACTGTCAATGCAACCCGAAAGGATTGGTCTTTAAAACTTGATGATGCATTGTGGGCTTATAGAACAACTTTTAAAACACCTATTGGAATGACCCCCTACAAGATTGTTTATGGTAAATCATGTCACCTACCCGTAGAGCTTAAGCACAAGGCATACTGGGCCATAAAATACCTTAACTTTGAGTTGCAAGCTGCTGGTGAAAAGAGGTTGCTCCAATTGAATCAAATGGCCGAGATGAGAGAGGAAGCATATGAAAATGCGAGAATTTACAAGGAGAGAGCAAAGCGATGGCATGATAAGAACATCCTACAGCGAGAGTTTTTGCCTGGTCAAAGAGTTTTATTGTACAACTCTCGATTGAAGCTGTTCCCAGGTAAGTTGAAATCACGATGGTCTGGACCATTTGAAATTGTTAATGTGTTTCCTTACGGTGCAGTTGAATTGAAGGCAGAAGACAACCGTACTTTCAAGGTAAACGGTTATCTTCTCAAACATTACTATGAAGGGGAACATGTTGATAGAAATGCCACAACTGTGGATTTAGGAGATTCAAGAACTTGAACTGGAAAAGTCGGGCTAGCGACTATAAACTAAGCACTTCATGGGAGGCAGCCCATGCTCAATAAGTATATACACTAGTGTTTTAATTTCGTTAAAAAAAAAAAAAAACTAATTCAAGGTTAGATAAGAGCCGCCGGTGCATTCAAGACACTCCAAGGATGACAGACATTTTAGGAGGAATTTTCTTCCTGATGAATAATTTTACACTAGGGAAGTACGAGTATTTCAATTTTTGCATTGATATCCTTTTCCTTAATTTTGTGCTATATTAGGAACAATGAGGACATTGTCCAATTTAAGTGTGGGGAAGGGATTATAAATGTAGAAGTATAATGATTGCACACATCATGAGCTTACAAATCCCATGCTTTATTTATGTCCTAAAGTGTTTATCATCAATGAAATCTTGAAATTGACTTAGATTGGTGCCCTACTCGCCAACTGTTGTGACTAGTTTACATAGTTAAAATTTAATAGTAAAATCTCTAGAGAACGGGGTTTACCCTATGTTTAGCCTTTGAACTTGAGATTGAGTCCTTAAGTTGAAAAAAACAAGCAAGTTTACTTCAAGGAAAAATTGGTTGGGATAAATCTCTCTTGAAATTTCTTTGAGAATACCTTAACACCTAGTGAAAGAGGTAAAGGAAATATTTTACTTAGTATCCCTTAAAAAAAAAAAAGAAAGAGCCTTTACTCCAATAACTCAGGAAAGTGAGTTAAGAGTATCTAATCTTAAATGTTAGTGTGAGGAAGAGTTCATAGGGGTCCCTTTAAAAACCTGGTCACTTAGGCGATGAGCCCAGGATGTGCCGACTCAATGAACTCACAATAACGAGAAGGGCGGAAAGGCAAAAATGTAGTACCTTAATGAAAGCCAGGTTGACATGGGCGAGCTTTGGTCCCTCAGAAGAGTGAAGTCTCACTCCGCTGTCAATTAAGGCAAATAAAAAAAAAAAAAGGGAGAAATTCTAGGTAAAAATGGATACCATATGCTTTCACTTCTTGTTATCTTGTTTAGAGGAGTAAAATTGAGGGAGATTATACTTGCTAATAACCAATGAAGTTTAAATGAATGTTTTTCCTTAGGGACTAAGTAATATTTTTCATTGTTAAACACCGGGATTAAAAATCTGTTGTATTTAGATTAACTACTAAATTTCAACTAGAAATACTAGTTACAAATTTCAGTATGATCAGAACAATGGGCACTAGAAGTTCAATGATGGATTTCTCTTGTTTAAATCAATTATTTTGCTTGAGGACAAGCAAAAGTTCAAGTGTGAGGATGTTGATAAGATGACATTATACTTATATTTTCTTTTGGACTTATATTAAATTTATTTTAATATTATAAGAAAATATAAAGAAATGATATTTAATGGTGTTTATTGTGAAAATTCAGGTTTTGAGGACCCAAAAGTAAATTACAAGTTAATTGGAGGAGTTTTTCACAAACTTGAAGAAGCGAGCGGAGGATTGCACGGAAGGCCGCCGGCCTTGAGCTGGCCTCAAAAAGCATTAAAGCAGCCGACCTTAAAGCCGGCCTTCATTACTCCCCGGATATCCATTGCGAAAATCTCTCCAAAATCGTATCTTAATTAATTTGCTGACTCAACTCCTCATCAGATCAAGCTTATCCCCCTCCTCTTTGGATCTATAAATAGGCCCCTTGTGTGAACCTTGGAAGCATCCCCTTTTGTTTTGATTCTTTGTTTAGCATCCTTTGTCTTTCTTTGAAATCATTAGAATTCCCTTAGGAACTTTAGGATTTTATGTTTTCTTTAATTCCTTTACATTTCATGTTATTCCAAATTTTAGTTTGAAGAAAGAAAGTTATTTTGTTGATGTTTTCTTTCAATTGAAAATTCGAGGAATCATTTTGGAAGATTGAAGTTCTTGAAGATTATAGCTATTGTTTCAATCACTTTATTTTCTTTTATGCCATTTATTAGTTTATTCTTGTTGTTCAATATGAATTCCATTACACCTATTTGTTTCAGTTGTTTTTATGCAATTCATACTATAATGTTCTAAATCATCATTGTGGGAAATATGATGAAGCCATAATTCAAACTAAAATGATCATTGTATTCATGTTATAGGAAATATAGATATGCGGAATTTTCATATAAGAAGTCCTGCTATGAATTGTATTTTGTAATTGAAATCAATGCATAGAAATGTAAATGACTCGAAAGAGAAATTTAGGTTTTATAGGAATTCCTATGTAAGATTTAATAATTCATGTGGAAGCAGTGTTATTGAATTTTATTAAAAATTGACCTAAGTGTTTCATGCAATATTTTTATTAAATTTTTCACTAAGGGATTAGGAGAAATTATTTTAAAGATATTAGGCAATCATATAATTGGGAAATTTATGATTGTGAATTAGAATCCTCATTTGATTTGAATTAGTGGGAGCAATTAAATTAAATTGAGGTAACATTACTTTAACACTTGATAAAGGATTAAGGTTTTGTTAATTTCTTGTGAAAATCCATATAGCTATGAGTTATTATAACATGAAGGCAATATGATTAGTAGAATTAGGGTGGATTCTATTTCCCATCATCAATTCATCATTTTTCAAACACAATTCTCTTTTTAAGCATTTAGTATAATTCATTCAATTCTCATCAAATATCATTGCCTAAATAATAGTAGAAATTGATAAAGGTCTATTACTTAATCAATCTTCGTGGTTTGACACTCTTCTCTCACTATATTACTTGATCCGATCCAGTACACTTGCCGGTTTTATTCACGCTCATTTTATATCTCTTTTGCGTGGATCACTAGCCACTAAGGATTTTCAAGATATAACTCAATGAAATAGAATGAAAAAGAAAGAGAAAACCCCTGTGCATGAGTCCTTCAGTGTCGTCTTCTTCCTTTCTCATCCTTTCATCTTTTCTTTTCTGTCCCTTTGGCCTCCTCGGCCTCCTCGGCCTTTCGGCCTCTTGGCCTCGTCTTTTGAAACTCTCCTTGTTTTTCTCTCTCAAGACGACTATTTATACCTAGGGTAGCTTCCTCTCTAGCGTGTAGGAGATATCCTTTAAATATGGACGAAAGATTTAAAATCGATTTGAAGATATCTTTCCTTCGATAGACACACGGTCATACTACATGGGCGTGTAGATAAACCATGTATCTCTCTAAATCAGTGAACTCTGGGTGTGTATATCCCACACGACCGTTTGTAATAGCCGTGTATTCCTCTGTCTTCTTTGTTCTTCATACACGGTTGATTACACGGGTGTGTATTCCAACCGTGTACTGGTCTGTCCTGAAAACTCTTCTTCCACGCTGATACACGGTTGGATACATGAGCGTGTATCCGAACCGTGTAGTCTCCTGATTCCTTCACACAGCCGTTTGTAAAAACGTGTGACTTCCTTTAACTTCAAAGCATTCCCTTTTTACTTGTGTTTATCTCCAATTCGTCTTGAATTTAAATACTTTTCATCAAATCCTCCTTTTCCACACCTAAACATGAAATATAAATCAATTAAGCATCATAATCTTATATTTTCACGCCCAATTATCTCAAAAATTGACTTAATCATCTCCAATTATAAGAGTTAAAATAGATTTATCACACTCCCTTACGTGTTTTGCTCAAATGATGATATCACACAGTCACTCGTGTATTCTCACAAACAACAATGATATCAACTCGCCAACTCCTCTTCTCAATTCTCTTGGAACTAACCCAAACTACACCAATTCCCTTCCGTAGAATTCAAAAAAACCAAATCTTGGGTTCGTAAATTTTCCTCTATTTTTCTATCCAAATTTTTTTTTGTCTCTGTTTTTGCTTTTGATCACATTTCTCTTGTCTTTCTTTTCTTTTCTCTTCTTCTTTTTTTTTTGTCGTGATTTTTACTTCTTTTTTTTTTGTAACAATCGACTAGTAGATATTACACTATCAAAAGACAATTAATATTACGAAATTGAATGCTAACAATGGATATGACCGATTGGAGTTAGGGTTTTGATGTTACCTTCCTCAACTGAACTTGATGTTTTGACAAACCTAAGCTCTGATACCAAACTGATACGAACCACGCCAACCCGTGATGAAACCCAATACCAATACGATCGGAAATTTGTTACCTACGATGCCAAACACCTAAAGTGGAAACTGTGACCCGTTGTCTATAAGCGAGACAAGAACCTTAGTATAATGTGAAGACGCCACAATCAGGATGAGAGACCGATTGATAAGTCGGGATGAACGCCACGGAAATTAATCCGATAAGTTCTAGTTAGTTCTTGAAGAACCAAGAGAGGAGCCTCTCAAAAATGCTTAATGTTCTAAGATGTATGGTCTATCTCTATTCTAAACCCTAAAAGCTTTATACTAGGGTTACAATTCGTAAAAATACAAGTCCATAACGACGTCACTTCAATAAGTGCGTAAAATAACAAAACAACACAAAAGGCCGGCGTCGGGGAGATACATGGCCGTGTACACGATCGTGTACTTTGGCCGTGTACTTTTCTGTGCAAATTCTGGCAATATACACGACCGTATACTTTTGGTCGTGTATCTTTCTGTGGAATTGCTTGACTCCATACACGGCCGTGCCTTTGGCCGTGTATATGACCGTGTATAATTCTATGTAACTTTGAGATTCTTACACGGCCGTACCTTGTAAATATATGCCCTCTTCACCCCGTATCCGGTATAACTTGTACAAGAGTAAGGGTCTTCCCATGGTTGTTCCAATCCGTTCCAACTTCATGATTGCTCCAATCCTTTCCGGCTTCATGGACATCCTTTATCAACCCGTTAAGTGCTTCCTTGAGTCGTTTCGCTCGACTTCTTGTGATCGGTCTAGGCGGCACTTCAAGAGGATCCACATTCCTTCTTCCGACTCGACTCTCATCATGGATCTCATCATTTTTCTAATAAATTACAAAGAGGTCTTGAGATTTTAGGAAAGTCCCTGATAAATCTCCTGTAAAAGCCAGCATGTCCCAAGAAGCTTCTAATTCCTTTGACTGTAGTAGGTGGTGGTAGCTTCTCTATCAGCTCTACTTTTGCCCTGTCAACCTCAATTCCTTGCTTAGAAACTTTGTGCCCTAAGACTATTCCTGATAGAAATCAAAATCCGATAAGACCTATTATGAGGGCAAAAACTAAAGGAATTTGAATTTTGGCGATGAGGGCCCATTTTGAGCAGATCGACCCCGGAATTATTTATATATTAACCACTTTTCTATTATTCTTGTATTGTGTTTTTCCAACATGCACACTTATCATATTTTATAGGGTAATGGACAAACTCCCTCAAACTCAAGTTGTAGGTTATCCATGGACCGACCTGAACCGGTGATGAGTTGGCCGATGGATCCTATAGAAGACCGGCATCTTGAAGACCATTTCTTTTATATATTTCTTCTTTTATGAAATATTTTTGGTTGTATTTGGTTTTGGGACACTTTTATTTCCTTGTAATTTTCATTTAGGGCTAGCCACCTTAAAAGTGGCAAACTTGTAATTTAACCACTTTTTGACCTTAGGAGTAGCAAGTATAAATACTTTCTTAAGAGAGGGTTTGAGGAAGCCATATTTTGCAGAATTGAGAGACACATTTTCACGTGTGAATTAGGGTTCTTTCCTTAGTTCAAAACGTTTGTCAATTTCAACCCGAGAATTGGAATTGTGGCGAGTGCAACGAAGGGGAATTGTGAGTCATATCGATTCCATCTTAGTTGTATGCTCATTTCTTATCTAGTGAGTCATATCTAGGGTAGATTTGGATCTTTCTTGGACATATTTGTGGTTATATTTCATGGACAACAATCTTGTAAGTTTTATTATTTCCTTGAGCACTTGAATTACATATTTCATTTTTAGTGCATTGGCGTGAATTTGTGATTGAAAGGGAAAATGGATTTCATGGTTTTATTGCTTTCTTTGATTTGATTTTCACGTGAATTGTCAATCCTTATTGTAGTTACTTGGTTAAAGTTACAAATAGAGGTTATAATTAAATCATTTGATCAACATTTTCCATCAAAATCTACAAAGTATTCAAGTAATTGCTTCCTTGTTGGATCGGTTTTGTATGAGACTTGAGACTTGTTTTCTTGAGTCATTTGATTGTGCTTGGAAGTGGAATTAGGCACATCATCTTTTGGTATCAGAGCACAAGTTGAGAGAAGGGATTTAGGTTGTTTCATTTCGTGATATTCATCTTCAATTAGGTATTCAATTTGAACCGCAAATTGTGTTGTTTGTAATTTGTGAGTTGCGAAATTACCCCTTGATTGGAATTTTTAATTTGCTGTTTATTAGAGTTTGGATTGGGAAAAATGTTTTGTGTCCATCAAATTGATGTGCCTAAATCCAAGTTTAAGAACAATTAAAAAGATTCAAGAAAACAATCTCAAATCAATCCCAAAACCGGTCCACCTAGTTAGCAATTCTTGTAACACCTTTGAAGATTTTGATGGAAAATGTTGTCCAAATGATTTAATTGTAATCTCTAATGATAATTTAACCAAATAACCACAATAAGGCTTGAGAATCACGTGGAAATCAGATCAAAATGAAGCAACACAAACCTTGAATTTCCACTTCCCCTTTCAATACCAAATTCACGTCACAATGCACTAAAAATGATAGTAAATTCAATAACTAAAAGAACAATCAATCTTACAAGATTGATGTCCACGAATTACAATAACCAATAAGTCCAAGAAAGATTCAAATCTACCCTAGATATGACTCACTAGAGAAGAAATGAACAACAACAAAGATGAATCGATATTACTCACGATTTTCTCCTTGTTGCACACGCCACAATTCCAACTTCTTAGGATTGAAATTGATAAGAGAATTTTGGAATTAGGAAACCCTAAGCCCTCCCACGAAAATGTGAAGTGTTTTTCTGCAAAATTAAGCCTCCTCAAACCCTCTCTTAAGTAAGTATTTAACTTGCTACTCCTAGGGTTAAAAAGTGCTCAAAATTACAAGTTTGCCACTTTTAAGGTGGCTAGCCCTAAATGAAAATTACAAGAAAATAAAAGTTTCCCAAAACCAAAAAACAACCAAAAAATTTTTTATAAAATGAAAATTAAAAGAAAGGGGTCTTCAAGTGCCTCCTTTTATGGGGTCCATCGACCCAACTACGCCGTTAGGTGGGTTTTCCAAAAAAACCCACAATTTGATCAGGATTTTTGTCCATTGCCCTAAAAATTTTGAAATTTGGGCCTGTTGGAAAACAAATACAAGAAAAAAAAAAAGAGGTTAAATTAAAAAATTTTCCGGGGGGCAACCTGCCAAAAGGGCCCAAAAACGCCAAATTTGAAATCCTTCCCCTTTTTTGCCCTAATGAAAAGGTTTTGGGTGGATTTTTTTTCCCCAAAATCCCTCGACCTAAAAAAAATTTTTGCCTTTTAAATCATAGATAAAGCAAGAACTTTTTCCTCAACAAGTCACCGAAAAAATATCCTAAAAAACCCCAATCTGAAAACTAAAGTGGTGTTGCTTCCTCCCCTTTCAAGTACTCTTCTGCAACAAAAAAAAGCCCCATTATCTACTAAATTTAAACCCCTGTATCACCTTTTCCACTAAAACGTTTCTTTTTTTTCTAACTCACTGTATCTGCTCTCCCATTTTTCAAAAGGGTTGGCCCAACTGCATTTCCCCCTAAAATTTTTGAAGGGAACATAATTTCCCGAACATCGGGCTTTTCTGGGGGTCTGCTCTTGATATAATCATCGGGACTTCAAAAAGGTTGGAATTTGGGTTTTGACAAATTTTATGTCTAAGGTTGGGGGGGGGTTCCTAATCTCAAAAACCCCCTTTTAAGGTTGGCATACTTCTCTGCAAATTTGGTCCTCCCATCTAGGTAAATCTGTGGAACCCCTACCATCAAAAAAGGGGACTGTAGCTTGACACTTTGGCCCCCGAGGAGCAAATTCCCGTCCGTATGGTTTAAACCCAAAATTATATCTTATTTTCCCCAAAGCTATAACTCCCTTTCCTAGGGGGCGTTGAATTTTTTCCATAGGGTTGGGGAATGCATCCATAAAAACCCTTGTTGCTAATGGGGGAAAAAATTTGCTAAGGTCCTAATTGTTCATCTAGAGTTCTTTCCATTTTATTTCGATGACTTTTTCTGCTACCCACTTCTTTTGGGCCCATTTGATAAAAAAATCCACAAGACCTCATTAGGCAAGAACGAAGGTTAAATCTTTCGTTGGGGGCCCATTTTAGCAATTGCCCCCCAAATTATTTTATATTAACCTCTTTTCTATTATTTTTTGTATTTGAATTCCCGGGACACTTATCAATTTTTAGGGCAATGGACAAACCCCTCAGACCGCTTGTTTTTTATCCAAGGGCCGACCTAACCCCCATGGCTAGGCCGTGGATCCATAGAAACCGGCACTTGAAGACCATTCTTTTTAAAAATTTTTTCTTTTATGAAATTTTTGGTTATTTTTTTTTTGGACACTTTTTAAAAAAACCGTATTTTCATTTGGGGTAGCCCCTTAAAAGGGCAAATTTTTAATTTTTTTTTTTAACCCAAAAAGAAAAATAAAAACAAAATTAAAAGGGTTTAAAGGGGTTTTTTTTTTCAGAACAACACCCTTTTCAGTGGAATTAGGGGCAAACCTTGTTCCAACCTTTTTCAATTTAATTCCAAACTTTTTTTTTGGCGATAACATCTTGAAATTGTGGTTTTTACAATTTCTTTTTTTGTGATTTTTTTTCTTCTCTGGTTTGTATCAGGTTTATTTGAGATAGTTCTTGGGCAAAATTTCACTTAAAGTAAAATTTTTTTTTTGAATTCAAATTCTACATTTTTAAAATTTTCCCTTTTTCTTGCCAGGGTTTCAACCTAAAATTTGATTTGGGGTGCCCCTTTAAACCCCCAAAACAAACCCCCAAAAAAGGGGTTAAAATTTTTTTTAAACATTTTTTTAAAAAATTTCCATTAAATGGTAATAACAAATTTCAATTTCAAATGGAAAAAACAAAAAAACCACTTAATAACCCTAAACTTAATTTTTTTTGGGTTTTTTTTAAAAAAAATTTTTCCCTTTTTACCCACAAAAAAAAATTTTTCTAAAAATTTGTACATTCCATTTTAAAATTTTGGGGCAAAACCAACCCCCAAACCAAACCCCTTTAAACACAAACTGAAATTCCCCCACTTCTAAAAAATTTTATCCCGCAACTTACAACAACATAACGTCACATAAAACAAAAATTTTTCAATTCTTTACCCCTTTCCCAAAAAAAAATTTTTTCAAGGATAATCCGTCGCAAAATTCTTCATTAAAATAAAAAACCAATCCGCAACTTACTGAAGGCGAAAAAATTTTAAAATTTTTAAAATCAAACCATTTTAAAATTTGAAAAACCCCTTTCCCCATTTCTAAGATGAAAATTTTTCAAATTTTCCAAAAAAACACATTTTAATTCCCACTTTTAAAAAGCTTTTTTAAAAAACAAAAAAAATTTCCCCTTTTACACATTTAAAAAAATTTGGGGGAAATTGCAAATGTTTTCCCCCAAAACCAAAAATTCAAACAATGTAAAAACCAAAAAACTCTTCCCCCAAAATTTTCACTTTCAAAAGAAACTAAAAAATGCATTTTTTTCCCCTTTTCCCCTTTAGGGGGAAATCCACAAAATAAAACTTCAACAATCTTTCAAAATCACCCCCAAAATGCGAAAATTTAAAATCCTATCAAGAAAAATTCCCCACTTCAAAAAAACCACAAAAAAAATTTTAATTTTTTCCCGTTTTTTTGGGGAAATTATGTTTAAAAACAAAAAACCCCCAAATTTTTCCCAAAAATTTAAAGCAAAAAACCCCTTTTCCACAACCACAAAACTCTAAACCCCCAAAATAAAATTTTCCCAAAACCAAAAACAAAAATTAAAAGAAAAAAAACAACTAAAAATAAAACCAAAAAAACCCGGGCCCCCCTGAAAGGGAAATTTCTAAAAAACCCCTTTTTTGGATTTTGGGGGAAAAAAACCCCCCAAATTTTTTTTAAATTTTGAACCCCCTTTAAAAAAATTTTTAACCAAAAACCACAAAAAAGGTTTGGGAAAACACTTTTTAAACAGATCAAAATGAAAAAAAACCCCAAACCGGGAAATTTCCCCATTTCCCCCCCCTTTCAATCCCAAAAATTCACGTCAAAAAACCAAAAAAAAAAGATGGTTTAAAAAACCCCCCAAAAAAAAAACAATTTTTAAAAAATTTTTTTCCACATTAAAAAAACCAAAAGTCCAAAAAAAAAAAACCCCTAAAAAACCCCTAGGGGGAAAAATGAAAAACAAAAAAGAGAATCAATTATCACTTTTTTCCCTTTTGCCCCGCCACAAACCAAACCCTTTTGGGGAAAATTAAATTTTTAAAAAAATTTTTGGAATTGGAAACCCAAACCCCCCACAAAATTTAAGTTTTTTTCAAAAAAATTAAGCCCCTCAAACCCTCTCTTAAGTAATTTTTAAAAAAATTTTGCTTTTTCCTAGGTTAGAAAGTGGAAAAAATTTAAATTTGCCATTTTTAAGGTGGCTTCCAAAATGAAAATTTAAAAGGGAAAATGAAATTTCCCAAAAACCAAATAAAACCCAAAAAGTAGTTCATAAAACAATTACAAAATACAAAATATAAAAAGCCCTTCATGATCAAGCCCCGGAATGGAAAACAATCGCACGGGCTTTGATTGTCACCTTGAAAATTTTTTGTCCATCAACTTGTAGGACATAAGGGTGTCATGGAGAATTTTTCATTTAAAATTGAAAAAATTTTTCTCAAATTTTATTGAATAAAAGACATAAAGAAAAAAGATGATTGGGTCACATCCCAAAATTTGGGTTCTTAAAATTCGACGGCTAGAAATTTTCCCCTCAAGTACGATAAACTTGATACCAAAAGATGATTGCTTTAAAACCAACGAAAGCAATGCAAACAAACAAATGGAACAACTCCTAAACAACATCCAAAAAATGGATCAAAATCATTATGCGTGAACCCTAAAAAAATTTCTTTATAAATTTGTTGATTAAACAATCTTAACACCAAAAGTGTTGTTTAATGGAATTAAACGCCCAATAAGATCAAAGAGATTCCAAATCACTAATCAACACAAAAGGACATGAACTCCTTACAACAAAGGAAATTCACGCAAATATAAAGGGAAATTTTGGATAATTGAGTCCCAAAAACCCAATTTTTAAGCACAATCAAATGACTCAAGAAAAAAAGTCACAATTCAATCACAAAACCGGTCCCCAATGTAGGGAAAAATCACGTGAAACTGAGCCAAAACACACTTTTTAAAACAACCAAAAAGACTTTAAAATCAACTACTCAAAATCTAGGCAAAATGGGATCCAAAAATGGCACTTTTCAAATGAAACCAAAGTTTGGGAAAGATGAAATTAATCAACCAATTATAATAGAATCCCAAAGAAAATGCCCTTTTAACAAAACTCTAATTTTATATAATCACCAAATGAAGCCCAATTTGACAAAAAAAAGTAAATAAGTCCCTTCCCAATGGTGAAAAACACTTTTCAAGGGAAAAACCCAAAGGAATGGAATCAATTTTATAATTTCCTTCAAATAATCACAAAATTGTGAATAAAACATGTTTAAATTTACCCAAAAATTCTCAAATCAAACCCAAAACAATACACTAGAGAAGAAAAGAAACACAACAAAATGAAATTGTTTAAAAATCCAATTTCAAGATTTTCACTCGCCAAAATTTTCCAAGTCGGGAATTTAAAATTGAAAAATTTGGCCCAAGGGTAAAAACCCTAATCAAAGTGAAAAGGGGTGAAATTTTCTGCAAAAAAAAATCCCCTTAAAACCCTCTTTAAAGCAAGATTTTTACTTGCACTTCTGGGGTTTAAAAAAGTGAAAAATTAAAATTTGCCACTTTTAAGGTGGCTAAACCCTAAATAAAAAGTTCAAAAAAAAAAATGTCCCAAAACCAAAAACAACCAAAATAGTTCAAAAAAAGAGTAAATTAAAAAGAAATGGTCCTTCAAGACCGATTTTAAAGAAGCTTTTGAATCAGTTTCAGTTAAAAACCCTGATTCCTCAGAAAAAGGGGTTTTTTTTTGCATCCTGAAAAGATGAAAAAATAAACTTGCTGAAATGCATCAAAATTATAGTGCAAAAGTAAAAAGTGAGTTAGACTTCTAAAGGTTAGGTTTCTCTACAAAACCTCATAACAAATTTTGGAGCCCCTTAGTCGGGCCCCGGTTGGGTCCGGGAAAAAGTTTTGATTCCTATCATCTCCTGGGGGCTTCTGGAAATTTGCTCCAAATTGATGGATCTTTGTGAAAGCCATCTGCTAAATAAGGTAAAAGTTTGAAACTTTAAAAAAGGGGCTAATACTAAAAAAATCCCTGGAAACCATGCGATAAGCATTGTTGTTGTCGTTTAAGACCCCTGAATGGTCCTTTTGATCAGGAGATAGCTTCTGTGATTTTTGTGTGGAAACCATCCCATAAGTTTAATCTAGACAAAATCACCTGGTTACAGAGATTTTTTTTCTGTGCCTGTTTCCCTGGACCTCTGTTTTTTCCGGGGCCTTCTAAGGGGTTTTCGTGGTCCAAATCATGTATGTGTTGAATCTGTTGTGCTGGGTAAACCCCACAAAGACTTTCTTCCTTTGTCGCTGGTCCAGCTATAAAATCCAATGGAATAAAAGGGGTTTTTCCAAAAACCCAACTTCAAAGGGAGATCCGGGTTGAATTTGAGTAGACCTATTTAAGCGAACTCAACAATAGGAAGACACAAGTCCCAATCAGTAAGGTTCTTGCCAACTTTTGCTTGAGAAGATTCCCAAGCGTGCGGTTGAAAACCCTATTTGCCGTCTCTGGGATGCAAGGGGTACTATACATCATTTTATCCCCCCAGTCTTTTTTTAAGTGTTTTCCAAAGAAACTAAGAACTTTTATCTCTGTCTGACACTTGCGGTGGAATCCATTAACTTGACAATTTTCCCTGCAAAAAAAGGGTTTTGAAATTAAAAAGCATCATTGTTTTGTGGCAGGGCACAAAACGTGACTTTTTGCTGAATCGACAACAACCACCAAAATAGTTCTTTCCCTCTTTTGTTTTAGGTAATCCCAACACAAACCATGCTAAATTCAGTCCAAGGCCAGATGGTTTTGGAAAAGGAAATTATTCACCTGTGCGCCTTTCCCCCCTTTTGGCTCTCTTACAAAACCACACCTTTCAAATCCCATGGACACCCCTTATCATCCCTTTCCATAGAAATTCTCCCTCAATAGGCTAAGTTTCTTCTCACCAAAACCCCTAACAAACCCCACATTGCTTCCCTTCACAGACCCAAGGGAATACAAAGTTTTCCAATTTATAAAAAAGCCATCTATCAAAAAATAACCATCATACATCCCCCCCCCCAAACACCTCTCCATGACAATTTAAATTTCCTCATCACATCTATTGTTCCCAACATTTCGAAACCCAGAAATTTTTTGAAAAAAGGGAAAAGTGATTTAAAATGTCGTGATAAAGCGTCCAACAATTTTTGTTTGCCCTTTTTGTACTTAAATCACATAAGCAAAACCCTCCAAAAATTCCACCACTTAGGCCTTAAAAATTAGTTGACCCCTGAAATTTTTCAAAGATTCATACTGTATAAAAAAAAACCCCTTTGGGAGGAAAATGCTGCCCCGTCATGAGAGCCCTAACTAAGGAATAAATTTCCCTTTTTATATATAGAATTTCAAAGTTGCCCACTCAAATTTTCAAAAATATGCAATAGGGCCCCTTTCCACATTATACAGCAAACCCAATTTCCAATCCTGAAGCATCCATTCCAATTAAAAATTTTGTTAAAAACAGTAAACTAATGGGGCACAAGTGATTTTTCCTTTAAACTCTTAAAACTCTCAGCCTTTTCACCCAGATGAAAGGGCATCTTCTTAGTCGTTCTGTGAGAGGGGGTGACAATGCTATTAAAAAATTGGATAAAGCGCTATAAAAGTTCAAGCCCTGAAAAAATTTTTTCCACAGTAACTGAAGTGGGTGTTGGCCATTCCTTAAAGCCCTCACTTTCCCTCATCCCCCCTTAACTCCGCACCCCCGAATAACAAAACCCAAAAAATTTCCCCCGTTTGAAAAAAAAACACTTTTGAAAATTCGCAAATAACTGTTGTGCCTTTAGTATGAGAATCTGCCCGAAGATCCCCCATGTGTTCAGGTCTTTGCTGTAAATTAGAATATCATCAAATAAACCATAACAAATTTTCCAAAAACTCCTTCAATACATGGGTTTATCAATTCAAAAAAGGGTTTGGAGCATTACTCAAAAAAACCAAAGGCAAACCCAACCATTCGTAAAGTCCATGGCGTGTTTTAAAACGGCTTCCATCATCCCCTTTTCCCTCATCCGAATCTGGGGATTCCGCTTTTAAAATCAACTTTGGAGAAAATCGTGAACCTACAGCTCATCCAAATATCTCAAAATCTGGATAGGATACCGTATTTTAAAGGGATTTTGTTGAGGGCCCGCTTCATGCACATTCTCCAAGTTCCACCTTCTTGGGAAAAAAAGGGGGGGAACACGCATGGCGAACTCTCTCTAAAAAAACCCCTTTTACCAACTCTCACCCGACGTTTCAATTTTTCCTTAGCCCCCTTTAGGATTTATGCGATTGCGGGGGCGGTTTTTGGTTTAACACTGAACCGGGCATAAGTCAATGGCATGCTCTATCCCTCTCAAGGGGGTAATCCTCTGGGAAATCATCAGGAAAATGTCATATACTCATTAATACCCTTTAAAACTACTGGAGGTAAGGCTGGATTCCCCTAGCCCTAAGACAAATTAGGTAAATATTTTGGGGCCCCTCATGATTAAAACCTCCATTCACCCCGTCCCTTTTAACAAAACCTTTTTTCCCCCTCAGAAACGTTTTTTTGAATAAAAACCCTTTTACCTGATGGTCGATTAAATTTTTGCTAGACTTATGGACCTTTTAAGGGGGAAACAAAAAATTTTTGTTTTTGAAACATAATGTTTTTTAAAACCCTCCCGTCATTAAACCAAGGTTTGCCAAGCAAAATAAGAGACACGGGGGAAGATTCACACTCAAATTTTATCACAAAACTTGCCCCAACTGAAAGGGGACCCTAGCTCTTTTGGGAACAAAAACTCCCTTGTTCTTAAGCCAATGAGTTTGAAGGTTTGGATATGGAATGTTGAAAGCTTTTGCTTTTATACCAACATTTTTACAACATTAGTACAACACCACCATCTATTATTAGGACACACAAATTTCCTTGTATCCTACAAGAAGTCTGGAACAAATTTTCCCCTTTTTTCTTCCCCTTACTACAAGTGTACTTAATGAACGTCGCAATACATTACAATTGAAGCTTTTACTAGACAATGTGAAATTAACTCAAACAACACGTGTACAATATTTCCCCCCTCCCTTTTTAAAATCACGGTGCAACAATTTTCAATTTTCCCCAAGTTCCTTTCCCCGGGAAAACACAAGAAAAAATAAATTAATTGTAACACTTCCACGACAACAACCAGGGGAAAAAGAATACAATAATCTTCAACTTCCCCACAAATAATGAAGACAAAAAGATTAATAAATGCTTTTCCCCAAAAGAATTCCGAAATCCCACTATAGGGGCAACTTTCAATTTGAATTTCAAAAATTCATTATGCAAAGCCTTCCCAATTTGTCAATGAATTCAAATTCAAATAGCAATCATTTAAATCCCACAACTTAATTGCATCTATTTTAATTGATAAGATCACATTTTACTTAATTTCTTTGACTTTTATTAAATTTATTTTTAAATTATAAAAAATATAAAAAATGATATTTAATGGTGTTTATTTGAAAAATTTAGGGTTTTTAGGACCCAAAAGAAATTACAAATTAATTGGGGGAGTTTTTCCCCCCAAAATTGAAGAAGCGAGCGGAGGATTGACGGAAGGGGCCCCCGGCCCAATTAAAAGGCCCTTTAAAAGCTTAAAGCCCCGGGGCCCTTTAAACCAACCTTGAGCCACCCCTTATTACTCCCGGGTTTCCATTGCGAAAACTCTCCAAAAAAACGTATCTTAATTAATTTGCTTACCCAAGCCCACAGATAAGCTTATCCCCCTCCTCTTTAGATCAAAAAATAGGCCCCCTTTTGTGAACCTTGGAAACATCCCCTTTTTTTTGAGAATCCTTTTGTTTTGATTCTTTTGTTTAGATCCTTTGTTTTTCTTTGAAATCATTTAAAATTTCCCCTTGGAACTTTAGGATTTTATTTTTTCTTTAAAATCCTTACATTCAGTTATTTTAATTTTGGTTTGAAGAAAGAAAATTATTTTGCTGAAGTTTGCTTTTTAATTGAAAGTTCGAGGAATCATTTTGGAAGATTGAATTCTTTAAAATTATAGCATTGTTTCAATTACTTTATTTTTTTTATGCCATTTATTAGTTTATTTTGTTGTTCAATATAAATTCCATTGCACCTATTTATTTCAGTTGTTTTTATGCAATCATACATAATGTTTTTAAATCATCCTTTGGGGAAACATGTGAAGCCATAATTAAAATAAATGATCATTGTATTCATGTTTATAGGAAATGAGATATGCGAATTTCAAAATAAGAAGTCCTGCTATGAATTTATTTTGTAATTAAATCAATGCATAGAAATGTAAATGACTCGAAAGAGAAATTTAGGTTTTATCAGGGAAATTTCCCAAGTAAGATTTAATAATTCATGTGGAAGCAGCGTTATTGAATTTTATTAGAAAATTTACCCAAGTGTTTTCATGCAATATTTTTTTTTAAAATTTTTCACTAAGGGATTAGGAGAAATTATTTTAAAGATATTAGGCAAATCATATAATTGGGAAATTTATGATTGTGAATTAGAATCCTCATTGATTTGAATTAGCGGGGGGCTATTAAATTAAATTGAGGTAACATTACTTTAACACTTGATAAAGGATTAAGGTTTTGTTAATTTCTTGTGAAAATCCATATAGCTATATTATTAATAAACATGAAGGCAATATGATTATAGAATTTTGGGGGGGATTCTATTTCCCATCATCAATTCATCATTTTTTCAAACATAATTCTCTTTTAAGCATTTAGTATAATCATTCAATTCTCATCAAATATCATTGCCTAAATAATAGAGAAAGTGATAAAGGTTTTATTACTTAATCAATCTTCGTGGTTCGACACTCTTCTCTCACTATATTACTTGATCTGATCTGGTAAAACTTGCCCGGGATTTATTCACGCTCATTTTATATCTCTTTTCCTGGATCAAGTTTTTGGCGCCGTTGTCGGGATTGATTAATTTTTAGACCATCTTCAGATTCTATTGTTAATTTTGGACAATTATTTGTTATTAATTTAATTTTTATTTTTTTTCTTGTGTGATGTTCCTGTTCTCTTTGGGGTTCTTTTTATCGAAAGAGTAGAAGTGTTTGAACTTCTACTAATTAATCTTGAGATAGAACGCACCTTGCGACAACTTAGAAGAGATCAGAAAAAGAAAAGGGAAGAAGAGAACATGGTGGATGAGAACAACAATCGGTTTCAGGGTGTTGGTAGAGCACTTCGGAATACACATATTTGTTGTTTCAGGTCCTACAATAAGAAGACCAACAATTCAGGCTAACAATTTTCAATTAAAACTAGCACTCGTTCAAATGTTTAATCAAATCAATTTGGAGGATATCCAAATAGAGTCCTGATTTAGCATATTGCAAGTATTTCTTCAATATTGTAATACAATAAAAATGAATAATGTATCTGATGATGAAATTTAGACTAAAACTTTTTCCTTTTTCACTTAAAAAAAAAGCTGGGTTTGGGTACAATTATTGCCACAAGACTCTGTAACCATTTGGGGGTTTGACCCCTTCATCAAAATTTTTTAAGGAGATTTTTTCCACCGTAGAATGCTAGGTTAAAAAATGACATCACAAAACTTCACTAAGTTTAGGGGTAATCACTGATAAAGCAGGGGAAAGATTAAAGGGAGGCAATTAGAAAATCCCCCATCAGGGATTACCAATAATCTCCTCATGAGATATTTATCTCATTTAGATGATACATGAGACTCTAGTGAGCTGCTTTGGGGGGTGACTAAGAGTAAACATATAAAGAGGCTGGGCTTTGATGATGAAAGGCCTCTAGGCACAAAATTTGGCAACATAAAAGAGGAAAGTCTAGAGTCATCTGCAATGCATAGACCCCTTAACAGCTAGTTTCTGCTCTTATCGCTCAGGTAAGAAAAACTCCCCTCTTACCATTTTTTTAATGTTAATCAAATTTTTTGGTTGTGAGTTATGCTCAGGACCACACTCAAACTCTTGAGTGCCCATCTGGAAACTTTTCCTCCTCATCCCAGGAGAGCAAGAAAAAATTTTGTTAAAAATTTTCCCAAAAGAGGACAAAAGGGCCCTTAATTCAAACACCTAAAATCCGGGTGGCGAACAACCCAAATTTTCTCAGGGAAAAATATAACAATGCACAAACCCCCCAGATTTCAAAAAAAGGTCCTAATCAAATACCCCCCCTCAACAATATCCTAATCATAATACCTCTTCTCAGCAAGGTCATCTAAAATGGGGAACTCATATATTTATTGCAGAAGACTGACAAATGTTTTCAAAAAACAACAACCACCATTTGGGGCTTGAAAAACAGCTTATCAAATGTCTCAACAGTTAGTAATGGACCATCTGGTCTTTACCTAGTAATACTAAACGAATCCTAAGGGGGTAAATGCTATTATGCTAAAAGTGGTTTAAAGGGAAATTGGTTGATAAGAAACTTGAGGAAGAGGAGGTTAACCCAGAGAAAAAATAAAGGGGAAAAAAAAGAAGAGGGAAACCCAAAATGATGTGCCTAAAACCAAGATTAACACATATAAAAAACCCAATTTTTAAAGACAATCCAACAATGCCAATCAAAATAGTTTAATCACAGAACAATGCCGTCAATTTCCAATGAATTTAAAAACCAATTCTTCAATTATGATGTGTTTGAATCTTAAATCCAAAAAGATATAGCTCTGATACCAAAAGATGATTGGGGCCCAATCACACTTTAAAGCACATCCAAAAGACTTAAGAATAACTACTCAAGTCAAAGGCAAAATCGGATCCAAAAATGGCAATTTTTAAGACCCAATGTTGAAATGATGAAATTCATAACCAATAATATAACAAATACCCAAAGAAAATGCCTTCAACAAAACTCTAATTTTATTAAACCCCAAATGAAGCCTCAATTTACAAAGAAAACCGTAAAGTAAGAACCCTTTCCCAATGAAAATTGTTTTTCAAGGGAAAACCCTTTAAAAATGAATGGAATCAATTTATAATTTCCTTCAAAAAATCACAAAAATTCGGAAAAATAACATTAAAA
>JBBMOL010000421.1:140855-314836 GCA_037954665.1 Laguncularia racemosa
AACCTAACCTTAAGAAATCTAACCTACTTCCTACATCTTTGCACTATAATTTTGATGCATTTCAGTAGGTTCATTTGTCAGTCCTATAAGATACAAAAACACCCATACTACTGAGCAAATCAAGGTTGTCAACGGAATCTGATTCAAAAGCTTCTTGAAGACCGGCATCATGAAGGACCATTTCTTTTACATATTTATTCTTTTATGAACTATTTTGGTTGTATTTTGGTTTTGGGACGCTTTTATTTCCTTGTAATTTTCATTTAGGGCTAGCCACCTTAAAAGTGGCAAACTTGTAATTTTGACCACTTTTTAACCCTATGAGTAGCAAGTATAAATACTTGCTTAAGAGAGGGTTTGAGGAGGCCATTTTTTTGTAGAATTGAGAGACACATTTCACGTGTGAATTAGGGTTCTTTCCTTAGTTCAAAACTCTTATCAATTTCAACCCAAGAATTGGAATTGTGGTGAGTGCGACGAAGGGGAATTGATACAAACCACACCAACCCGTGACGAAACCCAATACCAATACGTTCAGAAATTCGTTACCTAAGACGCCCAAGCACCTAAAGTGGAAACCGCGACCCGTTGATTGTAAAATTGAATTCTTGACCACCAAAATAGATTCTATTTTAATCATGTAAAGTAAAATTGAAATCTTGATTCATTTGCCCTGACATGAAAATTTAATTAAATTATGAATCAAGATTTCGATTTTACTTTACATGATTAAAATAGCATCTATTTTGGTGGTCAAGAATTCAATTTTACAATACATGAATATGATAAATCAAGAATATATACAAGAACCTTGGTATAATAATGAAGACGCCACAATTGGGATGAACGCCACGGAAATCAATTCGATAAGTTCGATTTAGTTCTTGAATAACCAAGAGAGGTGCCTCTCAAAAGTGTTTAATGTTCAAAGATGTAAATTCTTAGTTGTTCTAAACCCTAGGAGCTTTTATACTAGGGTTACAATTCGTGAAAAACAAGTCCAAAACGACGTAGCTTAGATAAGTTGCGTAAAAACACGAAAACAGAACAAGCTGGCCAGCAGGGGATACACGACCATGTACACGACCGTGTACTTTGGCCGTGTACTTTTCTGTGCACATTCCGATCACATACACGACCGTGTACTTCTGGTCGTATATCTTTCTGTGGATTTGCTTGTCTCCATACACGCCCTTTTAGCCGTGTATGATTCTGTGCAATCTTGGAATTCCTACACGGCCGTGCCTTGAACATACACGCCCTCTTCAACCCGTATCCGGTGTGACTTGTATAAAAGCAAGGGTCTTCCTATGGTTATTCCAATCCGTTCCAACTTCATGATTGCTCCAATCCTTTCCGGCTTCATGAACAACCTTTATCAACCCGTTAAGTGCTTCCTTGAATTGTTTCGCTTGATTTCTTGTGATCGGTCCAGGCGGCACTTCAAGAGGATCCACATTTCTTCTTCCGGCTTGGCTCTCATCATGGATCTCATCAGGAATTGTGAGTCATATCGATTCCATCTTAGTTGTATGTTCAGTTCTTCTCTAGTGAGTCATATCTAGGGTAGATTTGGATCTTTCTTGGACATATTTGTGGTTATATTTCGTGGACAACAATCTTGTAAGATTGATTGTTTCCTTAAGCACTTGAATTACATATATGATTTTTAGTGCATTGGCGTGAATTTGTGATTGAAAGGGAAAGTGGATTTCATGGTTTTATTGCTTTCTTTGATCTGATTTCCACGTGATTGTCAATCCTTATCGTGGTTACTTGGTGAATGTTACAAATAGAGATTATAATTAAATCATTTGATCAACATTTTCCATCAAAATCTACAAAGTTTTCACGTGAATTGCTTCTTTAGTGGACTGGTTTTGTATCAGACTTGAGACTTGTTTTCTTGAGTCATTTAATTGTGCTTGGAAGTGGAATTAGGCACATCGGACAATAGTATTTGTTGTGGCAACGTTTGCAACAATGATGTTTGCAACGACGACGTGGACATGTGCAGCAACAATACATGTAGTGACATCATTTGCACCAATAGTATTTGCAGTGACAATGTTTGCAATGAAGACAATGCCATTTCTAGTGAAAAACTTCACCATGTCGATGACATTTAAAATGATGATATTTGTGGCAATGATGTCTATAGCAATAATGAGGACATTCACATCGATAATAATTGTGGAAACAACATTTGTTGCAAAGATATTTGTAGTGCAACATTTGCAATGATGATGATAGCATGGTTAGTGACAAACTTTACAATGATGACAAAGTTTGTGGTGATGATATTTGTGGCAATGATGTTTGCAGCGATGATGAAGACATTTTTTACAGTAATATTTGCTATAATGACAATCGCGATAACCACAATTACGGTGACAACATTTGCAATGATGATATTTGTGACGACCACATTTGCAGCGAGGACCTTTACAGCGATGATATTTGCACTAACTATATTTACAGCAACAATGAGGACATTTGTAGTGACTATGATGTTTGCAGTGATGATATTTACAACGACAATATTTCCAGCGTTGACATTTTCAATAATGATATTTGCGACAAAGATGTTTGTAACGATGGAGATGACATTTGTAGCGATAAATTTTGCCATGTTGATGACATTTATAGTGATCACATTTGTAGTGATAATGTTTGCAAGCACGATAAAGACATTTACAGCGATGATATTTACAGTGAAAATAATTCCAGCGTTGACTTCTATAGCGATGATATTTGCAGTGTAATGTTTGTAACTATGATGATGACATTAGTATCGACAAACTTTATGATGATGATGATGTTTGTGGCGACAATGTTTGTAGTAGGATGAGGACATTTGTAACAATGATATTTCTAGCGACAATATTTACAACAATGACATTTGTGGCAACCACATTTCCCATGATGATATTTAATGCAATGATCTTTTCAGCTATAATATATGCTACAACAATATTTACAGCGACCACATTTACTAGGTCGACATTTGCTGTGATGATATTTGTAGTGGCAATGTTTGCAGCGATGATAAGGACATTTGCGGTAACAATATTTATGGTGGAAAAATTTGTAGAGACAACATTTATAGTGACAATATTTGTGGTGACCACATATGCAGTGAGGAGCTTTGTCGCGGTGATATTTACGGCAACAAGCACATTTGTAGCGACAATACTTATAGGAACAATCTTTACAATGACAACATTTCCCGCAATGGTATTTATGGCTACGTTGTTTGCAACATTGATATGGTGATGTGCTCAAAATCAAGTTCAAGCACAATCAAATGTCTCAAGGAAAACAATTCACAAATCAATTACAAAACCGGTCCAATTGGTTCACAAATCACGTGAAACCCCCTTGGAAATTGGTTGGAAACCGAAGATCAAATGATGTAATTGCGATCCCTATTTGTAATCTTCACCAATTAACAACAAAATGAATTGAGATACACGTGAATTCAAATCAAAATAGAAGGATCAAAACAGTGATTTCAACTCTTCCTTTAATTCCAATGCACGCCAACAATAAAAGGATATTGATTTCAAGTACTAAAAGAGCAATCAATCTTAAAAGACAATTGTTCACGAATTACAATCACAAATATGTCCAAGAAACTTCAAATCCACCCTAGATATGACTCACTAGAGAAGAATGAAAAACAACAAAGAAAGAAATCGATATGACTCATAATTTCCCCTTGTTGCACTCGCCACAATTCCAATTCTTGGGTTAAAATTGATAAGAGGATTAGAACTAGGACGAACCCTAATTCCCACATGTGAAGTGCTAGTGTATAATCTGTAAAAATGGCCTTCTCAAACCCTACTATAAGCAAGTATTTATACTTGCTACTCCTAAGGTTAGAAAATGGTCAAAATTACAAGTTTGCCACTTTTAAGGTGGCTAGTCCTAAATGAAAATTACAATGAAATGAAAGTTTCCCAAAAGAAAATACAACCTAAAATAGTTCATAAAACAATTACAAAGTATAAAATATCATAAGTCTTCATGAACCAATGCCTCGGAATGGAAAACAATCGCAGCGGGTCTTTGATTGTCAATCTGAAAATGTTCTGTGTCCATCAACTGTTGTAGGACATATTGGCATCTCATGGAGAATTATTATTGTACCTATAAGATTATTTCTCAAATATTTATTAAAATAATAGAAATAAAGTAAAATATGAGTGATTTGGATCATCATCCAAATTGAGTTCTGAAAATGTCGATGGTGCCAGAAATTTTCCCATCATATGGACATTTGTAGCAACAATACTCAGAGTGATGACATTTGTACCCATGATATTTGTGGCATGATAGTTGCAATAATGTTGACTGCATTTGTAGTGACGATATTTATAGCTACTATGTTTGTAGTGACAACGAGGACATTTACAGTGACAATATTTGTGGCAACAATATTTGGTGCAACGATATGTGTAGTAGTGACATTTGTGGTTACGATGTCTATAGTAATGATATTTGCAACAACAATACTTATAGCAATGATATTTATGGTGACGATGTTTATAGCGATGATGAGAACATTTATAGTGATGGTATTTGCAATGACAATATTTGCAGCTATAATAATTGCCGCAATGATATTTGCGGATATGACGTTTGTAGCAATGACGAGGACATTCATAGAGACGATATTTGCAGCGACAATATTTGTAGCAATGACATTTATAGTGATAATATTTGCATATATGATGTTTGTAGTGACGACGAGGGCATTTGCATCGATTCTTACAATGAAAATACTTGCAGTGATGACGAGGACATTTGCAGTAATGATATTTGTGGCAACAATGGTTGCAACGATGATGATATCTTTTGCAATAACCTACTTTACCATGACGATGACATTTACAGTGATGATATTTGCAACAACAATGTTTGTAGCAACAATAACTACAACAATGACATTTGCAATAATAAACTTTATGACAACAACATCATTTGCATTAATGACATTTACGGCAACAATGTTTACAGTGAGGACAAGGACATTTGTAGCAACGATATTTCTGGTGACAATATTTACAGTGACCGACGACATTTTTAGTGACCACATTTGCAGTGACAGTACTTGTAGTGATGATATTTACAGTGGCGATATATGCAATGACAATATTTACAACGATGACATTTGCAGAAATGATGTTTGTGGCTACAATGTTTGTAGCAATGACAATGACATTTGCCATGAAGATATTTGTAGTGACAATACTAGCACCAACAACATTTGCAACGATGATATTTATGACGACAATGTTTGCAATGATGATAATGACATTTGTAGCGACAAACATTGCTACGACGATAGGATTTACAACGATGATATTTAGAGTAACAATGTTTGTTGTGATGACGAGGACATTTGCAACGACAATATTTCTAGCAACAATATTTGTAAGAACAACATTTGTAGCGATAATATTTGTGATGACAATGGTTGCAACAATGACAACAACATTTGTAGCGAAGATATTTACAGCAATGATGACAAGGACATTTGCAGCAATGATATTTACAACAACAATACTTGCAACGACGACAATTGTAGTGATGATATTTGTTGCAATGATGTCAACATTTGCATGGATAAGTGATGAGAAATTTTCCGGCACCACCTATACCTTTAGAACTGGATTTAGCTGATGGTCCAAACCGCATATATTTTTACTTTATATCTTTTATTCTAATAAATATTTGAGAAATAATCTTACAGGTACAATAATAATTCTCCATGGGATGCCAATTTGTCCTACACTAGTTAATGGACATGGGACATTTTCAGATTTACAATCAAAGACCCGCTGCGATTGTTTCCATTCCGAAGCATTGGCTCATGAAGACTTATGATATTTTTGTACTTTGTAATTGTTCTATGGACTATTTTATGTTGTATTTTTCTTTTGGGACACTTTCATTTTTATTGTAATTTCTATTTAAGATCGGCCACCTTAAAAGTGGCAAACTTAGAATTTTTGTCCATTTTCTAACCCTAGGAGTAGCAAGTATAAATACTTGCTTATAGTAGGGTTTGAGGAGGCCAAATTTTTCATATTTGAACATCACATTTCGTGAGAGAGCTTAGGGTTTCCCTAGTTCAATTTCTCTTATCAATTTCAATTTCCAAGAGTTGAAATTGTGGCGAGTGCAACAAAAGGGAAATTGTGAGTAATATCAATTCCTTCTTTGTTGTTTTTCCTTATCATCACTAGTGAGTCATATCTAGGGTTGATTTGGAATTTTCATAGTTAGATTTTTTATTGCAATTGTGGTTAAATATCGTGTTATGAAATTGATGGTTTAGTATTTGATATCATCTTCAATATTAGAATCATTTGTGACGTAAATGGTGCTTGTTAGTAGAGGATAAAATCACGATTTTAAATCTGTTCTTCTTAATATAATTCACTTGGATTTCACTTGCATTTGTTGTTATTTGGTGAGGTTTAACCTTGTTGGTTTATTGATTGCATCATTGGACCTTTGGATTTCATCAAAATTCCACTAAGTTTCACGCAATTCCTTGATTCCATTAGGACCGGTTTTTAATTGTGAGTTAGGGTTTGTTTCCATGTGCTTGGGCTTGGTTTTGAGCACATCAACAAGCTTTGCTACGATGACGACAATTGTAGTGTAATAATTGCGGTGATAATGTTTGTAGTGGTAGTAAGGACATCTATAGCAATGATATTTTTTACAATAATATATAGAGTCATGATATTTGCGGTGACCACATTTGTAATAGTGACATTTGCAGCATTGATATGTCTAGCAGCAATGTTTGCAACAATAATAAAGACATTTGTAATGATGATATTCGTGGTGACAAAATTTGTAGCGATAATATTTGTGGCGACTACATTTGTAGCGATGATATTTGCAGTGATTCTGTTTACAAAGATGATGGGGACATTTGTAAAGATGATATTTGCAGTGAAATTATTTATAGCAACAACATTTGTAGTTGTGATATTTATGAGGACTATGATTGTAGCAATGATGAGAACATTTGCAATGGCGGTATTTGCGGCGACAATATTTATAGTGGTCATATTTGTGGCTATGCGTTTGTAGTGGTGATGTTTGCAACAACATTGTTGACATTTGTTGCGACAATATTTGTAGTGATAATAAGTGTAGCAACAATAACTATAGCGATGATATTTGTGGTGTAATGTATGCAATGACGACAACAATATTTCCAATGATAAACTTTGGGACGACGACGACATTGGCAATGATGATATTTGTGACAATGGAGCTTACATCGGTGATGGATGTTTGTAGCAAACATGTGGTTGTTTGCAATGAGGATATTTGCTGCAACAATATTTGCAGTCATGATATTTATAGTGATGGTGTTTGCAGTGATGACATTGACAACTTGATATGCTCAAAATGTATAAAAAATAAAAGCGCAATAGTAGCATGTGCACTGGTCATATCAAGTAATAGAGTGGTGAAAAGTAAGGTTGTCGATCCCTCGAGGAACCAATAGAGTACTAGACCTATTGCAATTCTTATCAATATCTAGGTGATTAAAAAGGGGTTTTGAAATTTCTAAGCTAAAAATTTAACTTAAAGCAAACAAGGAGAATTTTATGAAGAATCTATCAATTATGAACGAGGGAAATTAGAATTCACCCTAGATTCGTTAATCAAACTGCTACCTTGTTATATCAACTAGTGGTTATAAGGTTATTCAAGTGAGTTTAGAAAATTCTTTTTAGGGAAGTTAACCTTAAATCAATTAGTCAGCTTCCGCATCTCCAATTAACCAAGGAATCAAAATTATGTTCATACACCTCCCGATGCTACAAACAATTAATGCCCTAAATCAATTAACCCTAATCCCTTAGTGACTAATTAACAAGAAACATTGCATTGCGCCCTCCATAAACTCTAATTAAACCAATTATCGCAACTCCCGTATTAACAATCAGTCTAATTAAGAATTCCTAACAAATCCTAATCAACTCCCGTATCAAAGAATTTCTAACAATTATAATCAAAGACCAATTACAATTGAAATCAAAGGAATTGCAATCATGAATAATCCTAATAATTCCTAATCATATAACATGGCTACAATTATCCTTTTAACATTCTAAGGTTTCATCCAATTTCCCAAGGAAAAGACTTAGCAATTCATGGAGATAAAGACATGATTATGATTCAAGGAGATTCGTGCAAAAGAAATCATATTCAATAGTTGGATCAAATACTTGAATTGCATATAAGAGATAAAGTTCCGAAATCACCAATTCAACAATACAAATAAAACCTTAATTGCAAGGAACTCCACAAATTCTTCATAAAGGATGATAATCTCCACCAAGATCACAAAGTTTTCTCCAAGATTTGATCTCCACAATTATCCCTTAAAACTAGGTTAAAACTACTTTAAAAACAAGAAAAATTTACCAAAGATCCCCTACAAATCGACCTAGGACCTATATATATGCGTGGGGAGGCGAGGAGATGCAATTAAAACATGACCAGCCCAAGGCCGGCCAAAGGCCGGTTGCCTCTTTATGGCCGGCGGTTTTGCATGGAAAGCCGGCCATAAAGACCGGCGGCTTTGAATGTCATTTTGCCGGCCTAAATGGCCAGTGGAGCTCTAAAGTAGGTTGGCCTTTTAAAGGCCGGCAGCCTTGATTTTTCCTTTGCCATCCTTCAATCTTTTCATGCTTCAATTTGTATGCAATCTCTCCAAATTGATTAAGCTTTGAACTCAAAGTCCTCCAATATCTGAAATGTAAAAAATAAACATGATTAAGTACCATTTCCTTGTGATTTCTCTAAAATCAATAATGAATACTTGCAAATTGCTTAATGAATTATAAGTAAAATATACCTTTATCAACTCCCTTACACTTAAACTTTTGCTTGTCCTCAAGCAAAATAAAACTAGAAAGAAATCCATCCTAGAAAGTACAAAATTTTTCATTATCATACAAACTTAAACATCTGTCATCTCTACTTCTGACTCACTACTTTGTGATGCCCACCACTCAAACCAAAATGGGAATATGTGATTAGAGTACTATACTCAAAATTAACCAACTAATCTAGAGAAAATAAACTTTAATCCAAGCATTTAACCTAAGAATTCTTATTCCAAAAGTAGATATTCAATCCTAAAGGAAAAACACCCATTTAAACTTCACTGGCAATTAACAAGCATATGATCCTTCCCATCACTTCTTTAAATAGGTCAACATAAAATGAAAGCATATGGTATCAATTCCTTTCCTAGATTTTCTCCCTTTTATTATAAGTCCAATGTAACTTATTAATGAGCATTCACTAAAACTCTACTTTTTTCTCTCTCTATCTCTCTCTTTTTTTTTTTTTACTATAAAATAAGTTCATATATTGAACTTTTGCTTCTCCACCCTTATCGCTATAGTGAGATCACTGATTCGGCACATCCCGGGCTCATCACCTAAGTGACCAGGTTTTAAAGGGACCCCATCGAACTCTCCCTCACTCCAGCATTCAAGTTTGGATACTCTTAACTCAATTACCTGAGTCATTAAAGTAAGGCAACTTATTTCATTTGAATGCTATACAGAATTAAGACTTTTTTATAAGGGATTACTAAGTGAGGAGTTTCCCTTACCTCTTTCATTAGATGTTGAAAAGCTTTCAAAGAAACTTTCAAGAAGATATACTAGCTAGAGAAGAGACCCGAAGTAGACCTGTTTATCTTTCACAAGAGGACTCAATAGACTCTTAAACTTCAAATTATAAGGCTAAAAACTAGGTAAATTTGATTTCTAAAGATTTTATTCATTAATTTTAACTAAGTACAAGAATCACAACAGTGATGAGTAAGGCAAAATAATGAGTTATTATTTTTAATAAATCATAAACAGATGCAAAAGGCTATTTTTTTTTTTTTTTTGGTATAATCTCTAGATTTCCATCAAGATTTTTGAAAAAATTAGCCTAAAAATTGTTAGATAACTCAGGGACAAATACAGTTCAAGATAATGGAAGAGTATGATCATCAAAGCATAGAACAGGCAATACTCATCTCAACTTTAATACCTACATTCCCTTCCCCACACTTAAGAATAGACAGTGTCCACACTGTCTCACATCAATGCAAATAACAAAATAGGAAGGAAATAAGACAAAAGGAACTGGTACTCCCCTGGTATAACATGTAGAAGCCATATTTAAATCCCATCAAAGTTGAACTTGGAGAGATTGGTCCTTGTGAACATTCACCTTGCATTTTCCTAAAAACAATTGAAAGAAAACCAATGAAACACAATAAAGTAAACGTAAATATGGGGTGCCTCCCATAGAGTGCTTGTTTTATAGTCATCAGCCTGACTATCAGGGTTTGTCATCTCAGCTTAAATCAAGGAGTTTAAACAACTCCTCCAACACCAACGTCTTCAGATTAGGATTCCAAGCTTCCTTCCATGGTATGGTGCCCTTCTTTTCAGCTTCCACCAATGTTTTGTAGGTAGATATCAACAAACTTACCTGCTGGATGTCTGCCCTTGACCACCCTAGGATTTCCCTATGTTCATCCAACTGGCCTTGAATCTACTGCTGCAATTCTCTTGTCATAGGCACTGGATTAATGTGAGGCTATGGATTTCCTGAATTCAAACACTCATAATCAAACAATTGATTAGAAAAGACAATAGGTTCAAGTGTCTGCATGGGCATTAGTGTCGGCACTGGTGGCTTCTCATAGTGGTCCATCTTCTTGAAAGCAACAACATTTTCAGTCTAGGGTACTTACTCACAGCCTTTGTTTTCTTGCTCATCTTCATCCCCCCAATCATCTATCTCGTTCAAGACAGCTTCAAGAGTGGTTTGCCCTATATCTTCCTCCACATCCTTGTTAGTAATTTCACCCTCAGCAGATATGTCAGAATACATTGCTTTCTCATTAAACAAAACACGAGATCATACATATCAAATGTTACCTAGTCATCTAGTGCTCTAAGGGTGAGCTTACCTTGTCCTACATCAATTAGAGCTTGACCTGTGGCTAGGAATGGTCTACCTAGAATGAGTGGAATGTCCTCATCTTTTTCCACATCCAGTATGACAAAGTCCACTAGAAATATGAATTTATTGACCTTGACTAAGACATCCTCCACTGTACCCTTGGAAAACCTTGAGCTCTTATCAGCTAGCTGCACCATGATTGGTCTCCTCTTGCCCTTTTGTGGCTCTATTCCAAGCTTCCTAAAAACTGAAAGTGGAATTAAATTAATACTTGCACCAGAATCAATCAAGACATTCTCAAAATCAATATTACCAATGGTGCAAGGGATACTGAAACTTCCCTGATCTTTCAGCTTTCTAGGTAGCTGAGCAGATTTCTTCTCTATGACAACTGAACTCTTGCCAAGAAGCATTACTTTCTCAACACTCTCCATGGATCTTTTGTTAGAGAGCAGCTCTTTTATGAATTTGGCATAGGATGGAATATGCTTCAAGGCCTCTAAGAGAGGTATATTGATTTGAAGCCCCTTAAATATATCACAAAACCTGTCAAACTAGGCGTCCAACTCCCTCTGCTTGAGTCTTCCTAAGAAGGGGATAAGTGGAACATAAGGCTGTAACACTAGTGCTTTGGATGTAAGTTCCTCCTCCTTCTGCTTACCTTTCTTTGGATCTTTCTCTTGAATTTTTACCTGCCTTTTCGCTTTCTTCACCTCCTTACCACTCCTTAGCATGATAGCGTTGACATGATGGGTGTTCTCCTCAGTTTTGCTAGGCAAAGTCCCTGAGGGTCTAGCATTTAGCTGCTGTGCAATTTGACCGAGCTGACCCTCCAAGTTTCTGATAGAAGCTTATTGGTTTTGCAGGAGGGTGTTAGTCTTTTGCATGTAGCTCCTCATGAGCTCTTCCATTTGAGTGGGTTGCTATTGAGAATAGGCATTCTGAGTAGAGGCTTGTTTGGGAAATCTAGGGGGCGGGTTAAGTGCTTGATTCTCATTCCTCCATGAGAAGTTTGGATGATTGCGCCACCCAGGATTGTATGTATTCGAATATGGTCCTTGAGTACCTCTTTGGAGGTTGCCTACAAAGTTTGCCGCTCTCCACTAGATGGAGCTGACAACTTTCCAGCCATGCGCTCACTAGCTGAGTGAGATCCTGAGCAAATTTCACAACTAGAAGATGGATTAGCATTAAAAGAATTTGAAGAGGTGAGTCTACTTACCTGAGTGGTAAGGGCAACTATCTGAGTAGTCAACTGAGCCATACTGACATTGTCATTCACTGAAGCCACTCTAGTACCACTTCTCTCATTTTGCCAATTGTGTGCACTAGAGGCCATCTCTTCTATCAATGCACTGGCCTCTAAGTAAGTTTTTCCCATTAGTGCACCCCCAACTGCAGCATCCATAAGAGACCTCAATGTCTCATCCAGACTCAAGTAAAAGATCTCAATAAGGAGATTTTCTGGTAAACCATGATGTGGGCATTTTCTAGTTGCTTCCTTGAATCTCTCCCATGCCTCATAAAGTGATTCACCACTAAACTTTGTAAAGTTAGTGATGTCACTTCTTAGTTTGGTGGTCCTAGCTGGTGGGAAGAATCACCTCAAGAATTTGGTTGATAGGTCTTCCCAGGTAGTGACAGATCCCTAGGGCAATGAAGAAAACCAAGCTCTAGCTTTATCCCTTAATGAGAAAGGGAAAAGCTGTAGTCTTATGGCATCATCAGTGACACCATTCTGCTTGACAGTGTTGGTGTATTAAAGGAACCCAGCAAGATGATCATCAGGGCTCTCATTTGAATACCCTCCAAACTGACTCGATTGCACCATCTGAATGAGTGCCAATTTAAGCTCAAAATTGTTGGCTTGTATAGTTGGTCTAACAATGGGCAGTTCTTGAATCCTAGGAACAGAGAAATCTCTAAGTGCTCACTGAACACCCTAAATCTGGCGATTATCCTCATTCGCCATCTCTTCTACTTATTCTCTCTGCTTGTTGTCTCTTCTAATCTGACGTAGAGTACAGTCAATCTCAATATCGAATGGTAGGAGATCAGCACTCCTACTCCTGTGCATGTAACACCTGCAAAGAGACCAAAAGCCAAGAAAAACGTAAAATTGCACCTAGACTACCAACAGAACTACGAAATCTAATATCTATTAGTTCCCCGACAACGGCGCCAAAAACTTGATACGCTCAGAATGTTTATAAAATAAAAGCGCAATAGCAGCAAGTGCACTGGTCGGATTAAGTAATAGAGTGGTGAAAAGTAAGGTTGTCGATCCCTCGAGGAACCAATAGAGTACTAGATCTATTGCAATTCTTATCAATATCTAGGTGATTAAAAAGGGGTTTTGAAATGTCTAAGCTAAAAATTTAACTTAAAGCAAACAAGGAGAATTTTATGAAGAATCTATCAATTATGAACGAGGGAAATTAGAATTCACCCTAGATTCGTCAATCAAACTGCTACCATGTTATATCAACTAGTGTTTATAAGGTTATTCAAGTGAGTTTAGAAAATCCTTTTTAGGGAAGTTCACCTTAAATCAATTAGTCGGCTTCCGCGTCTCCAATTAACCAGGGAATCAAAATTATGTTCATACACCTCCCGATGCTACAAACAACTAATGCCCTAAATCAATTAACCCTAATCCCTTAGTGATTAATTAACAAGAAACATTGCATTGCACCCTCCATAAACTCTAATTAAACCAAATATCGCAACTCCCGTATTGACAATCAGTCTAATTAAGAATTCCTAACAAATCCTAATCAACTCCCGTATCAAAAGGATTTCTAACAATTATAATCAAAGACCAATTATAATTGAAATCAAAGGAATTGCAATCATGAATAATCCTAATAATTCCTAATCATATAACATGGCTACAATTATCCTTTTAACATTCTAGGGTTTCATTCAATTTCCCAAGGAAAAGACTTAGCAATTCATGGAGATAAAGACATGATTATGATTCAAGGAGATTCGTGCAAAAGAAATCATATTCAATAGTTGGATCAAATACTTGAATTGCATATAAGAGATAAAGTTCAGAAATCACCAATTCGACAATACAAATAAAACCTTAATTGTAAGGAACTCCACAAATCCTTCACAAAGGATGATAATCTCCACCAAGATCACAAAGTTTTCTCCAAGATTTGATCTCCACAATTCTCCCTTAAAACTAGGTTAAAACTACTTTAAAAACAAGAAAAATTTACTGAAGTTCCCCTACAAATCGACCTAAGACCTATGTATATACAAGGGGAGGCGAGGAGATGCAATTAAAATAAGACCGGCCCAAGGCTGGCTGGCCGGCTGCCTTCTGATAAGTCAAAAAATACCCTTATCTGGAGTAATGAAATCGTGCTTTATTGTTGAATTTTTAGATGATTTGTTGAAGAAAAGGATGCTTAATGGAATGAATGTTAATTTAAGGATCCTCTAGAGTATTTTGGAGCTAAGGGAAGGAGTTTTGAAGAGTCAGAGCAAGTTTGGAAGGAATTGGATACATTACATGTGAAGAAAAAAATTCTGGAAAGTACACAAGCGAGATACACGCCCATGTACTTTGCTTGTGTATCTAAGTTTTGCTTCTGTTCAATGATGTTTCAAATACACGACCAATGTACACTCCCATGTACTTGCTCGTGTATATTCACATAAGGACACTTGGAAGCAAGCATGAGATACACGAACGAGATACACTACTTGTGTATCCGCTTGTGTATATATCCAATTGGGGTACATGTATAAATAGACCGTTAGTTTGCCCTAGAAACGGAGGTTACGAATTTTTTATTTTCTCTGACTCTCATAATAGCAAGGGAAAGAAGATTATGTCAATTCCAAGGGAGATTGAAGACCTACGAAGAAGAAGATTCTATCTTTAAGGGTTGTGACTATGAATTTTATCTATTCTTCTAGTAATTGCATTTCTTTTGTCCAATTTATGGAGGAGTATACCCTAGATCTAGATTTTATTTGAAACTTCTCTATCATGTGATGAAGATTTGGTCATTAATGCAAAGTTGTTGACTTTCTTATGATTAATTGCATGCTCTTCAATTGTTTCTTAGATTCATAGATCCGGAATATGAATTTATGCATGATATCATATTAGTTAATTGAGAAATTGCTCATATGATTACATCTAATGCAATTAATGAGATTTGATTGTTCTTCTAGAGATAGGAAACAAGAGTCTTCTGTTTACATCGATTATTTTGATGCGAATTCATGTGCTTTATGCAATTCTAGGTTGCTATTAACTAAGGAGAGATCCTATTTGATAAACCTAGGATTAGATAGGTTAATATACTTGAGAAAGTAGTTAACTTGACTAGAGAATTCAACAGTATAAGAAGTCAATTACGACAATCTTCATAAATCTAATGAATTACACGATAGAGAAGGAGTAGAATAAGATTTAGGTTGCTTTTGTTAATTGATAAATCTTCAGAACCATTGTTGTTAGTGAGTTATTAGTTTTAAGATTAGAGTAATTAAGTTTCAACCAACATATTTAAGCGGCGGTTAGATAATAGGAACAGAGTTAATACTAGTAGTTGGTGTATCTCTAAGGGACGACCTTGCGCTTACTCGCTATATTACGCTACGATAGGTGCACTTGCCTATTGCTTCGTAGTAGGATTAAGAACAAGAATTCAATTTATTAAAACTACGATTGGCAATGATCACCTTCATTTAAGCCGGCCATAAAGGCCGGCGGTGTTGCATAGAAAGCCGGCCATAAAGGCCGACAGCTTTGAATGTCATTTTGCCAGCCTAAATGGCCAGCGGAGCTCCAAAGTAGGCTAGCCTTTTAAAGGCCGACAGCCTTGATTTTTCCTTTGCCATCCTTCAATCTTTTCATGCTTCAATTTGTATGCAATCTCTCCAAATTGATTAAGCTTTGAACTCAAAGTCCTCCAACATCTGAAATGTAAAAAATAAACATGATTAAGTACCATTTCCTTGTGATTTCTCTAAAATCAATAATGAATACTTGCAAATTGCTTATGAATTATGAGTAAAATATGCCTTTATCACAACTATAGGGGCAAACTTTGCCATGACAGCATCATTTACAGAGTTAATATTTGCGGCGACGATGTTTATAGTGATGACTAGTGCATTTGTAGTAGCAATAATAAATGCAGCGATGATATTTGCTAGACGACATTTGCAAAGACAACATTTTCCATGATGATATTTGTGGCATTGATGTTTGTAGTGATAACGAGAACATTTGTAGTGATGATATTTATGATGACAACATTTCTAGCAACTTACGGTGACCACAATTATAGTGACAACATTTGCAGTGATGATATTTGCGAGGACTATGTTTACAATGATGACAAGGACATTTGTAGCAATGAAATTTGTGGCTACAATATTTGCAGTGACAACATGATGTGCCTAAAAGGGGGATTCAAGCACAATCAAATTGAAGGGAGAAATGGCTATGAAGTATCACGCCACAAGAAGGGAAATACCTCAATATTCCAAATGAAATTCCGAAATTGTGATGAATTACAGTATATCAAATGACGATTGCTAGAAGGGAAAACGAAATGGTATTCAAATTCAATTCAAAGGTGCTTTCAAATTTCGAAATTAGAACCCTAATTTCATAAGAACAAAAGTACATAAAATAACTAAATCCTCACCAGATATGACTCACTAGTTTGGAATTAGGATCAACTTGTAATTTGTTGATATAACACACAACAAATCCAAGTCAACTCGCCACAATTTCACTCTTGAAATTGATAAGAGCAAATGCTTGAAAGAGGAGACTCTCACGGCACAAAGGGGGTGTTTTCTCAATGTTCAAAAAGCTCCCTAAAAAACCTAATTTGCAAGTATTTATACTTGCACCCTTTAGGGTTAAAATGACAAGAAAATCACAACTATGCCACTATAAGGTGGCCGGTCCTAAAGGCAAAATTACAACCAAATAAAATGTCCCAAAAGCTTACAAAATAAATGGTTCAAACATAAATTACAAATACAGAAAATAATCTTCAGCAAGCTAGCTTCATAATGGAATTCGTCGGCTCAACTCATCGTCGGTTCAGGTCGGTCCATAGATAATCCACAAGCTGAGTCTTAGTGAGTTTGTCCATCGCCTTGTCAAGCCAAATAAGCATACCTGTTGGAATATACAATTCATGAATAAGATAAAAGAGGTTAGATAATAATTTATTCCGAGGTTGATCTGCTTGAAATGGGCCCTCATTGCCAAGATTTGAAATCCTTCAATTTTTGCCCTAATGATAGTCTTGTCGGATTTTGATTCCCATCATCTCCTTGGACCTCAAAAAGATTTGACCTCAAATCTTGCAGTTCAAATGCAGCAGAGACTCTGTTTCCCAAAAGTAATCCATCTGAAGGAGTATCTCTACAGAACCCCAATATCTGAAATACTATAGTAGATGATTGTTTTCTTTCCTCCATCTCTAGGATGTATCTCTCCTGTAACAAAAACAAGGACTCATTATCGATTGATGTTTCCTCTATCTCAACACTTTCCAACGAGTTTGTTTCCTTTGACTCATCCCTATTATGCTGATCCCTAGAGTCTTCTAACAATTGGTCCAACTGATCATTACCTTCAGAAACCTCTGAAGGTTGGCACAGTGGTGTTTGACATCTTTCATCTGTGGAACCCTTATCTTCAAGTGAAGGCATTTGTAGCTCTGCACACTCTGAGCCTCTAGGTGGTCTAAATTCCATTTCTGGGAATGGTTTAAGTCCAAAATTACCAACTCTATCTTCTCTAAGAGCATGATAATCTCCCTTTGCTCTAGGTGGCTCCTGAAGGTGTACCACTGGTGGTGGTGGCAATGTCATCCTATCAATCCTTGTTGCTAATGTAGTAACAAGTTTTCTAAGGTCCCGAAGTTGTTCATCTAAGGTCCTCCCACCTGCAACATTAGAACCCTGACCTCTACCAATTCGATTATATTCTACATCACTCATTCCTCCATTCACACTATTAATAGACATTTTTGTGGATGCAATCTATTTGATGTACCAATGTAATGTCTAGTAATTGTAGCACACTTGCTTCACAAAAACAATTCACGCCAAAAACCAACTCACTCCGCCACTTATACACTTTACATACAACACAATAAATTCACGCAACAATAATATGTTGCAACTCTTCACTTCCACGGTAGCAACAAACAAAACTAACTAAAATGCTCCTTTAAATGGCAACAACAACAAGAAACGGCAACAACAACTATACACTCCACTTCCACCGCAACTTACATACATACACGGCAACAAATTCACAAGTGACAACCTTAATGCAACTTTGCCACAAATGGTAAGAATCAATTTCAAATTCAAATGAAATATATTCAATACCACTCTTAACTACTTGAAGTAAATGGATGTGTTTCAATTCAAATTGTTTCCTTTTCTTCCACACAATTCAAATCTGGAAATTATACACTTTCACTTCCAATTTGCACAACACAACACCATATATGCTCCTACTCAATCACGGTGCATTTCTCCACTTGTATAACATTCTTCAACCGAAATAAACATAAGAAGGCAGCATTTAAATTTGAAAATCGATTCACTTTACTAATTGCAACTCCTCCACATTTGGTAAGATGCAAATTTTCAAATTCAAACAAGCACAATTAACTCCTTCACTCTTAATGCTTGTTTTGAAATCAAATAACTTCCTTTCTTACACACTAATCAAATCTGGAAAATTGCAAATATCCTCCACAATTCTGAATTCAACAATGCAAAAACAAACACAATTCCCTTCCTACACAATTTGCACTTCCGAAATTGCACTACCTTCCTCTCCTTCACGGTGAAGTCAAGACAAAAAATTACAACAAGATGTCCACTTCTACAACAACAAGTTTCAACTTCCCAAGTAAGATACTCACGCCAATTAGTACCAATACAAACAATTCAATTAATCCTCAATTTCAACAAGGATCAATCACGTAAACATCAAGGTAACAACAACAAAAAAATACATTCACTTGATCCGAATTTCCACTCCCTTGCAATTCGGTTCACAAAGGTAATACCAAAAACTTTCAATTCCCAAAACTTCAATCAACAAAACCCTTCTCATATACCTTCAATTAACTTACGGCAAGATGGAAACAAAGGACAATCCTAATTGCAACAATTCCTCCTCTTAACCATAAGCAACTCACGGCAATAGGAAGATAACAATATAAGGATCAAAAATCTCAAATTCAACAATCCCTCCTCTTAACCTTAAGCAATCTCACAGCAAGATGAAGATAACCAAATTAATTTTCAAAATCCCAATTGCAACAATCCCTCCTCTTAAACCTGTAGCTTTGATACCAAATTATGATGTGCCTAAAAGGGGGATTCAAGCACAATCAAATTGAAGGGAGAAATGGCTATGAAGTATCACGCCACAAGAAGGGAAATACCTCAATATTCCAAATGAAATTCCGAAATTGTGATGAATTACAATATATCAAATGACGATTGCTAGAAGGGAAAACGAAATGGTATTCAAATTCAATTCAAAGGTGCTTTCAAATTTCGAAATTAGAACCCTAATTTCATAAGAACAAAAGTACATAAAATAACTAAATCCTCACCAGATATGACTCACTAGTTTGGAATTAGGATCAACTTGTAATTTGTTGATATAACACACAACAAATCCAAGTCAACTCGCCACAATTTCACTCTTGAAATTGATAAGAGCAAATGCTTGAAAGAGGAGACTCTCACGGCACAAAGGGGGTGTTTTCTCAATGTTCAAAAAGCTCCCTAAAAAACCTAATTTGCAAGTATTTATACTTGCACCCTTTAGGGTTAAAATGACAAGAAAATCACAACTATGCCACTATAAGGTGGCCGGTCCTAATGGCAAAATTACAACCAAATAAAATGTCCCAAAAGCTTACAAAATAAATGGTTCAAACATAAATTACAAATACAGAAAATAATCTTCAGCAAGCTAGCTTCATAATGGAATTCGTCGGCTCAACTCATCGTCGGTTCAGGTCGGTCCATAGATAATCCACAAGCTGAGTCTTAGTGAGTTTGTCCATCGCCTTGTGAAGCCAAATAAGCATACCTGTTGGAATATACAATTCATGAATAAGATAAAAGAGGTTAGATAATAATTTATTCCGAGGTTGATCTGCTTGAAATGGGCCTTCATTGCCAAGATTTGAAATCCTTCAATTTTTGTCCTAATGATAGGTCTTGTCGGATTTTGATTCCCATCACAACATTTGCTGCAATGATATTTGCAATTAGGATGTTTATAGCAACAACAAAGACATTTGCAATGATGATATTTGTAGTGACAATATTTATAGTAATGACATCGATAAGTGGAGTGACAATGTTTGCCATGATGATGACATTTGTAGTGATAATAGTTATAGCGACAACATTTGCAACATGATGTTTGCAAAGACGATGTCAACATTTGTTGTGATAAGCCTTACAATGACAACGACATTTCCAGTGATGATATATGCGATGACGATGTTTACAGGGACAGCCAAGACATTTGTGATATGATAATTGTGACGACAATATTTGTAGCAACGACATTTGTAGTGATGATATTTACGGCAACGATATTTGCAGCTATGATGAGGGCATTTGTGGCGACAAATTTTCCAACAATGACATTTGTAGCATTGATATTTATGGCAATGATGTTTTCAGTGATGACGATGACACTCGCAGCAATAATAATTGCAAAGAAGACATTTGCCACGATGATAGTTATGACGACAATATTTGCAACACAAGGAAACTTGTAGCGATGATATTTGTGGCAACAATAGTTATAATGACGACATTTATAGCAATGATATTTGTGACGATGATGTTTTTAACGATGAGGATGACATTTACAATAATGATGAGGGCAGTGTAGTGACAATCAGGACATTTTTAGTGGTAGTATTTGTGGCGACAATAATTGTAACGTCGATAATTATAGCCATGATATTTGTGGTGTGATGTTTGTTATGATGACAACCACATTTGCAAAGACAAATTTTTCCATGACGAGGACATTTGTAGCGATGATATTTGCGGTGACGATGTTTACAATATTGATAGGACATTTATAGAGACAATATTAGTGGTGACAATATTTGCAGTGATGACATTTGTAGCGACGACATTCGCAGCAACCACATTTGCACTAATGATATTTGCAGCAATGATGAGGACATTTGCAACATAGATTTTGCAATGACAATAACTACTACAATGACACTTGCAACAACCATATTGATGAGATCCATGATGAGAGTCGAGTCGGAAGACGGAATGTGGATCCTCTTGAAGTGCCGCCTGGACCGATCACAAGAAGTCGAGCGAAACGACTCTAGGAAGCACTTAACAGGTTGATAAAGGATGTCCATGAAGCCGGAAAGGATTGGAGCAATTATGAAGTTGGAACGGATTGGAACAACCATGAGAAGACCCTTGCTCTTGTACAAGTTATACCGGATACGGGGTGAAGAGGGCGTGTATTTACAGGCACGGCCGTGTAGGAATCTCAAAGTTACACAGAATCATTGATAAGATCACATTATACTTATATTTTCTTTTGGACATATATTAAATTTATTTCAATATTATAAGAAAATATAAAGAAATGATACTTAATGGTGTTTATTGTGAAAATACAGGTTTTGAGGACCCAAAAGTAAATTACAATTTAATTGGAGGAGTTTTTCACAAAATTGAAGAAGCGAGCAGAGGATTGCACTAAAGGCCGCCGGCCTTGGGCCGGCCTACATTCAAGGCCGCCGGCTTTGAGCCGGCCTATATTAAATCGGCCTTAAAAAGCATTAAAGCCGCTGGCCTTGAAGCCGACCTACATTCAAGGCCACCGGCCTTCATTACTCCTTAGATATCCATTGCGAAAATCTCTCCAAAATCGTATCTTATTTAATTTGCTGACTCAAATCCTCATCAGATCAACCTTATCCCCCTCCTCTTTGGATCTATAAATAGGCCCCTTGTGTGAACCTTGGAAGCATCCCCTTTTGTTTTGAGAATCCTTTTGTTTTAATTCTTTGTTTAGCATCCTTTGTCTTTCTTTGAAATCATTAGAATTCCCTTAGGAACTTTAGGATTTTATGTTTTCTTTAATTCCTTTACATTTGAGATTGTGTGTGGTTTTAACCCACTGGATCCTATTTATATCTTGCCATTGCAGCCAAACAAGTTTGTGAGTTTTGAAGCTGATTCTAAGGCAGATTTCTTGAGAAGGCTAAACATTGAGCGAAGAACTGAGCAGTATGTGAAACAAGCCAACAAGGGTTGCCGACAAGTTGTTTTTGAACCTGGAGATTGGATTTGGGTTCACATGCATAAAGAGTGGATTCTCGTACAATGTAGATCTAAAATACTTCCTAGAACCGATGGACCAATTCAAAGTCTTGAGCGCATCAATGATAATGCATACAACAAAGATCTACCAGGTGAGTATCCAGTAAGTGTCATGTTTAATGTCATTGATCTAAGTCCATTTGATGCAGGCAATGATTTGAGGACAAATCCTTTTCAAGAGGAGGGGAATGATGAGATCCATGATGAGAGCCAAGCCGGAAGAAGAAATGTGGATCCTCTTGAAGTGTTGCCTGGACCGATCACAAGAAATCGAGCAAAACGATTCAAGGAAGCACTTAACGGGTTGATAAAGGTTATCCATGAAGCCGGAAAGGATTGGAGCAATCATGAAGTTGGAACGGATTGGAACAACCATTGGAAGACCCTTGCTTTTGTACAAGTTATACTGGACACGGGTTGAAGAGAGCGTATATTTTCAAGGCACGGCCATGTATGGAGTCAAGCAAATCCATAGAAAGATACACGGGCATGTATGTTGCCAGAAGTTGCACATAAAGATACACGGTCAAAGTATATGGGCGTGTATGTTGCCAGAAGTTGCACAGAGAAGTACACGGCCAAAGTACACGGGCGTGTACACAGGCCGTGTATCCCCTATCAGCCAGCTTGTTCTGTTTCGCGTTTTTATGTCACTTAACTAAACTACGTCGTTTTGGACTTGTTTTTACACGAATTGTAACCCTAGTATAAAAGCTCCTAGGGTTTAGAACAACTATTAGACATCATTGAACATTATAAACTTTTGAGAGGCACCTCTCTTGGTTCTTCAAGAACAAAATCGAACTTATCGGATTGATTTCCGTGGCGTTCATCCCGACTTATCAATCGGTCTTCCATCCCGATTGTGGCGTCTTCACTTTTATACCAAGGTTCTTGTCTCGCTTATAGACAACGGGTCGCGGTTTTCCACTTTAGGTGTTTGGGCGTCTTAGGCAAAGAATTTCCGAACGTATTGGTATTGGGTTTCGTCACGGGTTGGCGTGGTTCGTATCAACATGATGAAGCCATAATTCAAACTAAAATGATCATTGTATTCATGTTATAGGAAATGTAGATATGCAGAATTTTCATATAAGAAGTCCTGCTATGAATTGTATTTTGTAATTGAAATCAATGCATAGAAATGTAAATGACTCGAAAGAGAAATTTAGGTTTTATCAGGAATTCCTAAGTAAGATTTAATAATTCATGTGGAAGCAGTGTTATTGAATTTTATTAGAAATTGACCTAACTGTTTCATGCAATATTTTTATTAAATTTTTCACTAAGGGATTAGGAGAAATTATTTTAAAGATATTAGGCAATCATATAATTGGGAAATTTATGATTGTGAATTAGAATCCTCATTTGATTTGAATTAGCGGGAGCTATTAAATTAAATTGAGGTAACATTACTTTAACACTTGATAAAGGATTAAGGTTTTGTTAATTTCTTGTGAAAATCCATATAGCTATGAGTTATTATAACATGAAGGCAATATGATTAGTAGAATTAGGGTGGATTCTATTTCCCATCATCAATTCATCATTTTTCAAACACAATTCTCTTTTTAAGCATTTAGTATAATTCATTCAATTCTCATCAAATATCATTGCCTAAATAATAGTAGAAATTGATAAAGGTCTATTACTTAATCAATCTTCGTGGTTCGACACTCTTCTCCCACTATATTACTTGATCCGATCCGGTACACTTGCCGGTATTTTTTCACGCTCATTTTATATCTCTTTTTGCGTGGATCACGTTTTTGGCACCGTTGCCGGGGATTGATTAATATTAGACCATCTTCAGATTCTATTGTTAATTTAGGCACAATTATTTTGTTATTTATTTATTTATTTTTCTTATCATTATGTGATCATTTCCAGTTCTCTTTGAAGGTTTTTATTGCGCAAGAGTAGAAGTGCTGAAATTCTACCAATTACTCTTGAGATAGAATGCACCTTGCGACAACTTAGAAGAGAGCAAAGAAGAAGGAAAGAACTTGACATGACAGAAGACAACCGTACTTTCAAAGTAAACGGTTATCTTGTCAAATGATAAGATCACATTATACTTATATTTTCTTTTGGACTTATATTAAATTTATTTCAATATTATATGAAAATATAAAGAAATGATACTTAATGGTGTTTATTGTGAAAATACAGGTTTTGAGGACCCAAAAGTAAATTACAATTTAATTGGAGGATTTTTTCACAAAATTGAAGAAGCGAGCAGAGGATTGCAATAAAGGCCGTCGGCCTTGGGCCGGCCTACATTCAAGGCCGCCAGCTTTGAGCCAGCCTATATTAAACCGGCCTTAAAGCCGGCCTTGAACCGACCTTCATTACTCCCCGGATATCCATTGCGAAAATCTCTCCAAAATCGTATCTTATTTAATTTGCTGACTCAAATCCTCATCAGATCAACCTTATCCCCCTCCTATTTGGATCTATAAATAGGCCCCTTTGTGTGAACCTTGAGAGCATCCCCTTTTGTTTAGAATCCCCTTTTGTTTTAGAATTCTTTTGTTTTGATTGTTTGTTTAGCATCATTTGTCTTTCTTTGAAATTATTAGAACTCCCTTAGAAACTTTAGGATTTTATATTTTCTTTAATTCCTTTACATTTCATGTTATTCCAATTTTTAGTTTGAAGAAAGAAAGTTATTTCGCTGAAGTTTGCTTTCAATTGAAGAATTCGAGAAATCATTTTGGAAGATTGAAGTTCTTGAAGATTATAGCTATTGTTTCATTTACTTTATTTCTTTTATGCCATTTATTAGTTTATTCTTGTTGTTCAATATGAATTCCATTACATCTATTTATTTCAATTGTTTTTATATTCATACTATAATGTTCTAAATCATCCTTGTGGGAAACATGATGAAGCCATAATTCAAACTAAAATGATCATTGTATTCATGTTATAGGAAATGTAGATATGCGGAATTTTCATATAAGAAGTCCTGCTATGAATTGTATTTTGTAATTGAAATCAATGCATAGAAATGTAAATGACTCGAAAGAGAAATTTAGGTTTTATCAGGAATTCCTAAGTAAGATTTAATAATTCATGTGGAAGCAGCGTTATTGAATTTTATTAGAAATTGACCTAACTGTTTCATGCAATATTTTTATTAAATTTTTCACTAAGGGATTAGGAGAAATTATTTTAAAGATATTAGGCAATCATATAATTGGGAAATTTATGATTGTGAATTAGAATCCTCATTTGATTTGAATTAGCGGGAGCTATTAAATTAAATTGAGGTAACATTACTTTAACACTTGATAAAGGATTAAGGTTTTGTTAATTTCTTGTGAAAATCCATATAGCTATGAGTTATTATAACATGAAGGCAATATGATTAGTAGAATTAGGGTGGATTCTATTTCCCACCATCAATTTATCAATTTTTAAACATAATCCTCTTTTTGAGCATTTAGCATAAATCATTCAATTCTCATCAAACATCATTGCCTAAATAATAGTAGAAATTGATAAAGGTCTATTACTTAATCAATCTTCGTGGTTCGACACTCTTCTCTCACTATATTACTTGATCCGATCCGGTACACTTGCCGGTATTTATTCACGCTCATTTTATATCTCTTTTTGCGTGGATCAAGTTTTTGGCGCCGTTGCCGGGGATTGATTAATATTAGACCATCTTCAGATTCTATTGTTAATTAGGCACAATTATTTTGTTATTTATTTATTTATTTTTCGTATCATTATGTGATCATTTCCAGTTCTCTTTGAAGGTTTTTATTGCGCAAGAGTAGAAGTGCTGAAATTCTACCAATTACTCTTGAGATAGAATGCACCTTGCGACAACTTAGAAGAGAGCAAAGAAGAAGGAAAGAACTTGACATGACAGAAGACAACCGTACTTTCAAAGTAAACGGTTATCTGCTCAAACATTACTATGAAGGGGAAAATGTAGATAGAGATGCCACAATTGTGGATTTAGGAGATGTGAGAACTTGAACTGGAAATGTCGGGCTAGCGACTATAAACTAAACGCTTCATGGGAGGCAGCCCTTGCTCAATAAGTATATACACTAGTGTTTTAATTTCGTTACAAAAAAAAAAAATAAAATAATTCAAGGCTGGATAAGAGCCGCCGATGCATTCAAGACACTCTAAGGATGACAAACAGTTTAGGAGGAATTTTCTTCCTGATGAACAATTTTACACCAGGGAAGTACCAGTATTTCAATTTCTGCATTGACATTCTTTTCCTTAATTTTGTGACATATTGGAACAATGAGGACATTGTCTAATTTAAGTATGGGGAAGGGATTATAAATGTAGAAGTATAATGATTGCACACATCATGAGCTTACAAATCCCATGCTTTATTTATGTCCTTAAATTGAAATCCTGAAATTGACTTAGATTGGTGCCCTACTCGACAACTATTGTGACTAGTTTACATAGTTAAAATTTAATAGTAAAATCTCTAGAGAACGGGGTTTACCCAATGTTTAGCCTTTGAACTTGAGATTGAGTCCTTAAGTTGAAAAAAAAACAAGTAAGTTTACTTCAAGGAAAAATTGGTTACGATAAATCTCTCTTGAAATTTCTTTGAGAATACCTTAACACCTAGTGAAAGAGGTAAATAAAATATTTTACTTAGTGATCCCTTAAAAAAAAAAAAAGAGGCTTTACTCCAATAACTCAAGAAAGTGAGTTAAGAGTATCCAATCTTAAATGTTAGTGTGAGGAAGAGTTCGTAGGGGTCCCTTTAAAACCTGGTCACTTAGGCGTTGAGCCTAGGATGTGCCGACTCAATGAACTCACAATAACGAGAAGGGCGGAAAGGCAAAAATTTAGTACCTTAATGAAAACCAGGTTGACATGGGCGAGCTTTGGTCCCTCAGAAGAGTGAAGTCTCACTCCGCTATCAATTAAGGCAAAAAAAAAAAAAAGGGAGAAATTCTAGGAAAAAAATGGATACCATATGCTTTCACTCCTTGTTATCTTGTTTAGAGAAGTAAAATTGAGGGAGATGATACTTGCTAATAACCAATGAAGTTTAAATGAATGTTTTTCCTTATGGACTAAGTATTGTTTTCTATTATTAAACACTGGGATTAAAAATCTGTTGTATTTAGATTAACTACTAAATTTCAACTAGATATACTAGTTACAAACTTCAGTATGGTCAGAACAATGGGCACCAGAAGTTCAATGATGGATTTCTCTTGTTTAAATCAATTATTTTGCTTGAGGACAAGCAAAAGTTCAAGTGTGGGGATGTTTACAAGATCACATTATACTTATATTTTCTTTTGGACTTATATTAAATTTAATTCAATATTATAAGAAAATATAAAGAAATGATACTTAATGGTGTTTATTGTGAAAATACAGGCTTTGAGGACCCAAAAGTAAATTACAATTTAATTGGAGGAGTTTTTCACAAAATTGAAGAAGCGATCGGAGGATTGCAATAAAGGCCGCCGGCCTTGGGACGGCCTTGAGCCGGCCTATATTAAACCGGCCTTAAAGCCGGCCTTGAGCCGGCCTTGAACCGACCTTCATTACTCCCCGGATATCCATTGCGAAAATCTCTCCAAAATCGTATCTTATTTAATTTGCTGACTCAAATCCTCATCAGATCAACCTTATCCCCCTCCTCTTTGGATCTATAAATAGGCCCCTTGTGTGAACCTTGAGAGCATCCCCTTTTGTTTAGAATCCCCTTTTGTTTTAGAATTCTTTTGTTTTGATTCTTTGTTTAGCATCATTTGTCTTTCTTTGAAATTATTAGAATTCCCTTAGAAACTTTAGGATTTTATATTTTCTTTAATTCCTTTACATTTCATGTTATTCTAATTTTTAGTTTGAAGAAAGAAAGTTATTTTGCTGAAGTTTGCTTTCAATTGAAGAATTCGAGAAATCATTTTGGAAGATTGAAGTTCTTGAAGATTATAGCTATTGTTTCATTTACTTTATTTTCTTTTATGCCATTTATTAGTTTATTCTTGTTGTTCAATATGAATTCCATTGCACCTATTTATTTCAATTGTTTTTATGCAATTCATACTATAATGTTCTAAATCATCCTTGTGGGAAACATGATGAAGCCATAATTCAAACTAATATGATCATTGTATTCATGTTATAGGAAATGTAGATATGCAGAATTTTCATATAAGAAGTCCTGCTATGAATTGTATTTTGTAATTGAAATCAATGCATAGAAATGTAAATGACTCGAAAGAGAAATTTAGGTTTTATCAGGAATTCCTAAGTAAGATTTAATAATTCATGTGGAAGCAGCGTTATTGAATTTTATTAGAAATTGACCTAAGTGTTTCTTGCAATATTTTTATTAAATTTTTCACTAAGGGATTAGGAGAAATTATTTTAAAGATATTAAGCAATCATATAATTGGGAAATTTATGATTGTGAATTAGAATCCTCATTTGATTTGAATTAGCGGGAGTTATTAAATTAAATTGGGGTAACATTACTTTAACACTTGATAAAGGATTAAGGTTTTGTTAATTTCTTGTGAAAATCCATATAGCTATGAGTTATTATAACATGAAGGCAATATGATTAGTGGAATTAGGGTAGATTCTATTTCCCATCATCAATTCATCATTTTTCAAACACAATTCTCTTTTTAAGCATTTAGTATAATTCATTCAATTCTCATCAAATATCATTGCCTAAATAATAGTAGAAATTGATAAAGGTCTATTACTTAATCAATCTTCGTGGTTCGACACTCTTCTCCCACTATATTACTTGATCCGATCCGGTACACTTGCCGGTATTTATTCACGCTCATTTTATATCTCTTTTTGCGTGGATCAATCATATATGGTCATATACACGACCAAAGGCACGGCCGTGTATGGAGTCAAGCAAATCCATAGAAAGATACACGATCAGAAGTACACGGTCGTGTATATTACCAGAATTTGCACAGAAAAGTACACGGCCAATGTACACGGTCATGTACACGGCCGTGTATCTCCCCGACGCTAGCCTTTTGTGTTGTTTTGTTATTTTACGCACTTATTGAAGTGACGTTGATCACTCGTGAAATGTATAAGTGAAACCGCTAGCAAGTATACTAGGTCGCAATCAAGTAATATATGATGAGTAGAGTATCGTTCCCTCGAGGACTAATAAGATTACCAAACCTATAATAACTTATACTAATATTTAGGTAATTCAAACAGGAATCTTTTATATATTTAACTAAAGAGATTAAATTAAGTTCTATGCTAATGAGAATTATAAGATTCTTATAAATACTTCTAATTGAATAGTAGGAATTTAGAATTCACCCTAGTCATGCTAATCAAACTACCGTTAAGTTATTGAAATCAACTTATATGTGGTTATTCACGTGAGTTCAACATTTTAAACCTCAAATCAATTAGTCCACTTTCGTATCTCTAATTAATAGAGGATTCTAATATACTTTCATACATTTTTCAATGCTATGATTGCCTTATGCCCTAATACAATTATCCCTAATCTCTTAGTGAATAATTAATTAGAACATAGCTTTAATCTCTCTATGAAACCTAATTAAACCAATTAACGCCGCTTTCGCATTGACTCATTAGTCTAATTAAGAATTCCTAACAAATCCTATCTCCACTTTCATATTGATTGCATTTCTAACAATCTAATCTTATCACAATTAAATTGAAATTATAGGAATTCACAACATGAATACTCCACATATATGTCAATCTCATAACCAAACTACACTGATCATTTTAGCAAACTAGGGCTTCATCCACTATTCCCACAAACGAAATTAGACAGCCATACAATAGATAACAACAAGATAAAATTCAATGAAAAATGTTAAACAATCCATTAAAGACATAAAAACCAATTCACAAAAATGCAAAATATGATTAGGATAAGAAGTCACCAATATGTAGCAAATCTGGAAATAAGATATTAAAATTTTGCCTTTCCGCCCTTCACGTTATTGTGAGTTCATTGAGTCAGCACATCCCGGGCTCATCACCCAAGTGACCAGGTTTTATAGGGATCCCTACGAACTCTTCCTCACACTAACATTTAAGTTAGGATACTCTTAACTCACTTACTTGAGTCATTGGAGTAAAGGCTCTAAATATTTTATTTTATTTATTAATTTTTTTTTAGTTAGGACTATTTTTTTAAGGAATCAGTAAGTAAAAAGTTTCCTCTACCTCTTTTTCTAAGAGTTAAAATATTCTCAAAGCACTTCAAAAGACAAAATACAAGCTTAATTTACTTAGAAGTAAACTTGCTTGTTTTGCACTAAAGGACTCGACCTACTTCCGAACTTTAAATTCAAGAGTCTAAACAAAAGGTCAAATTTTTCCTTAAAGATTCCACTACTAAATTTGAACTAAGTAAACCAATTACAACAGCTAATGAGTAAGGCACGAAATCAAATCAATTAGATAAAAGAAAATTTATACCACATTTCCAGATCATATTAGACTTTTCCAATACAACAGTTCAAGATAATGGTGAAGTTCCACACAAATTAACATCAACAGACATCAAAATTATCATAAATAATGGCTTATTTTATTTTTCCTTCCCCCACACTTAATTCTGACAATGTCCCTATTGTCTTTCCTAATTGCAAAAGAAAATTGATTAAACCATAAAAGTACTTTGGGAATAACGAAACTTCCTTGAGAAGAAAGTATAGCAAAGTCTCTGGAATATTTCATCATGAAAGTGCCATTGCTTTTCCATATGAATTGCACATTTTTCCTTTAGTTCCTGAAGTTAGAACAAAGAAACACAAAGAGACAAAATAGATCAAGAATATTCACAGTCTAACATCACCTATAGTGTTTAAGGAATTATTACAGTTCCAACAGAAAATAAAATAAAAGTAATCGATAAATAACATTATGAAAAGTCTTTAAAAAAATGAACAGAATCAAGCTTAATCCTCATCATCATCAAAATCATCATCCACTTATTCTTCATCATCAGACACTTCCTCCTCCTCGTCATCTGAACATTCCTCCTCAGAACTAGAACTTGGTTCTTCCTCCTGAGGTAGGGATATTACTCGCTGGGGAGGTGGCTGTATTTTGACATTGGTGGATCGCCTTGGTGTGATCTTCATTCGAGGCCCACCTGTGGATGAACTTGGAATTATAGCAAGAAGTTATGGTTGTGTAGGTGAAACATCCTTATCTGTGCTTCCTCCACATGGAGGAATAGATACTCCCAGGGCATCACCAATTGTTTTAAAACACTTATACATGTACTTCTTGATGCCCCTTAATTCCTTTCTTTGTTCTCGTTTAAATTCTTCCATATCTTCTTTCAATTGCGCAAAAGAGGAAGAAAGTCCTCTCCTTTCATTAACGGGAACCTCCACTCTTTGAGGACCTTGTTCGTCAGTAAATACTAGACCAAAACCCCAATACTTGAGCACCTGCTCACTCATTGCTACTGAAGAACAAACCTTATCATTAGGTTCTAGAGTCAGAAACACCCCCATATTTTTTAACAGCCTAGTGATCCAGGCCCCTACATACACTCCCTTGCGTCCTTTTTCACAATTACGTCTAATGCAAATGACTGCTATTAGACCGACATGTAAACGTCGGTTCTGAATCATTGACCACATTTGCAAGCAGTCAAATGCACTAACAATCCCTTCACTATCCACTTTTCCACTAGTGGACCTAGCAAGGATATAGTGTAGTATTCCGTGGGTAGGATTTTTGAGTACCGATGCCCTTGATGTGGATGGATCATATCCCTTTTCTCCTAATTCAGACCACAACATAGAGGCCCAGATCTGATCATACCAATCATATTCTAATCTGTTCATTGCATCAGAATCCACAAAATCTTCATCTTCATAAATGCCCAATCTCTTAATGAATTCACGTATGGACAACTTAAAATACTGACCATTGAAATAGAATGATACATTGTTATTCATCTTCATGGTCATGGCTCTTTGAAGTTGAAATGTAGCTATAAATTTGATAGAACCATTTTATACTCAATCTTTATAGTATAAATTGTGTTAAATTATTATTGATTTTATAGAAATCATAAGGAAATGGTACTTTAATTCTATCATCGTGATAAATCAGGTTAAATGGAGTCAAGGATGCTAATTCAAGTATTTTAGAGAAGTCATCTACAACTTGGATCAAGACAAGAAATTACACCACCGGAGGAAGCACGGTTTGAGGCACGGCCAATGTTCAAACCGTGTTCTACACTGGACAAGAAGGCAAAAATGAGGACTTTGAACAGAGAGAGACACGGCTTAAGGCACGGCCGTGGTGGAACCCATGGGAGAAACCGTGCTTGAAGCCGTGGTGGAAGCCAAGACAAAGGAGAAGAAAGTGTGGAGCATCAACCAGATGAAGGCACGACTTGAAATCTAGCCGTGGGTGTAACCGTGGTACACACTGGATACGGATGAAGACTTGAAGATTATGCACAGATGAAGGCACGACTTGAAATCTAGCCGTGTATCTAACCGTGGTTCACACTGGGCACGGATGAAGACATGAAGAATATGCACAGAGGATGGCACGGCTTGATCCACGGCCGTGTGTTGAGGCGTGCCAGGCAGACGAATCTTCACTTCTCGAAATCTACTTGGAAAAGGAAAGATATTTTCGTATCTTGCTAGCAAAAGATCACATGCTACCCCCTAACAATATAAATAGAACCAACCCTAGAGGGTTAGGACAACTTTTGAACTTTTGATCTTAGAATCTTGGATCTTGAAGAAGGAAACGCGGAGGCAGAGCAGGCAACCGGGTTCATTATGTTTCTATCTTTTATTTTCGTTTTATTGATGAACATGTGTAGCTAAGCTACTTTTCCAGCCAAAGGGTCATAGATGTTTAATTCTCCACGAATTGTGAGGTCTAATTGACTTGTATTTATTCTATTCTTTGCTTCCGGGTATTCATATATCTTCTAATCGTTTTGTCATTATTATCTTTGTTGATTGGTATGAATAGAGCTCTTCTACTCAATTAACAAGTTAATATATTGTCAACTAGCACGTCAAATCCGTAATTGTTTGATTGTTCTAGTCTTAGTGACGCAGTAACATGTTTGGTTATAAAAGAGATGATCGAATTCATGTTATGGAGGTGTGTGATCATGTTTAAATAGGTTATCTTATAATCTACTGGCATGAATTTGTGGTCTCTCTAGATCTTAATGTTATTGATAGATTAAATCCTAAGCGCTTGTCTAGGGTTGTTTAATCAATAAGAGAAATAATTCAAAGCGCTTGTCTGAGGTTATCGAGGAAGTAAGGAGAGATTGGTTGTTAGAGCTTGTTAATAACCATAACCAGTTTATCTAGAACTAAGAATAGAAAACATTTGCATCGATGATCAATTCCTAGAATTAAACCATCTTGATTCCTTTGGCTAGGCTTTTTATCAATATACAACTTTCTTATCTTGTTTTAACTTTATTCGATTCACAAACTAAACCCCCCATTTTCCTTTTCCTTTTTATTCTCCTTGGATAGAAATAAGTTTAACCAATCTCTGTGGATTCGACCCTACTCACCACTATATGCAAATCATATAATTGTCTAGGAGTAGGTTTTATTTTTGTTGGATTCGACACCCATCAAATTTTTGGCGTCGTTGACGGGGATTGGTGTCAAATTTATTTCTATTCTTGTATGACTCGTTCTTCTCAAACAGGTGAACTAACTTATAATCCGGAGATTGAGAAGACTCTAAAGAGGCTGCGATAAGAAGCTAGATCATCCACTAGACCGAACTTAGTATCGGACTTGTCTGATTCTGAAAAAGAGGACGACATGGCAAATCTCGAGAGAACCTTAAGGGAGTTGGCTGCACCGGATGTGAATCAATAACCACTTTGTATTCACTATCCCGAACTAGCCGTGTAATTCGAGTTGAAATCTGGGTTAATACATCTGCTACCCACCTTTCATGGTCTTGAGAATGAAGATCCTCATAAGCATTTGAAAGAGTTCCATATAGTGTGTTCTAGTATGAGGCCGCAAGGAATAACCGACGATCAAATCAAGCTACGTGCTTTTCCATTTTCTTTAAGTACTAAAGCTAAAGATTGGTTGTTTTATTTGCCTCCAGGTTCTATCACCACTTGGACAGATATGGTTAGACTCTTCTTGGACAAATTCTTCCCCGCATCCAGAGCCGCTGGTATAAGAAGAGAAATTTGTGGTATAAAACAAAGGGACACCGAGACTCTTCATGAGTATTGGGAGAGGTTCAAGCAATTGTGTGCAAGCTGCCCACAACATGGGATATCTGAACAACTCCTTATCCAATACCTCTACGAGGGCCTACTTCCGATGGAAAGAAAGATGATGGATGCTGCAAGTGGAGGCGCCATAGTAAACAAAACCCCTGGTCAAGCTAGGGAATTGATCTCCATTATGGCTGCTAATTCACAACAATTTGGGTATAGGCATGATACGTCTTCAAGGAAGGTAAATGAGGTAAGTGTGTTTAACCTTGAACATCAGATTTCTAATCTTACCTCCCTTGTGCAGCAGCTAGCTCTTGGAAAAACGCAGCAGCTGAAGGCTTGTGGAATTTGCGCTGCTCCTAGTCATCCGATCGACATGTGTCCCACATTGTAAGATGACAACCATGAACATGCCAATGCTGTAGGCGGATTTCCAGGACAACCGCAAAGGAAGTATGACCCCTATTCGAATACTTACAATCCTGGATGGAGGGATCATCCTAACTTCCGATATGGCAATAACCCTCAACATGTCCAACAATTCCAGCCAAAGCCATCACACCACGTACCCCAAGCTCCTTCCACTTCAGGTATGCCCCTTGAGGATATTGTTAAGTCTCTAGCTGTGAATACCAAACAATTTCAGGAGGAAACAAAGCAAAGCATTCAAAACTTGGAGCATCAGGTAAGCCAACTTGCTTCAGCTGTCAATAGGTTAGAAACTCAAGGTAAGTTACCTTCTCAAACTATTCCAAACCCGAAGCAAAGCGTTAATGCCATTACCTTGAGAAGTGGAACAGAATTGCGGGGATCAAATAAGAAAGGACATCCATCTAATCTTGAGGAAGAGACCAAGAAAGAGATTTCGACTCCGAGCCAGCAGGGCGACCAGATTAGCAACTCTCTAGTTGAGCCATCGAAGGTCACATTGATACCACCTCCTTTCCCCTCCAGATTAGCGAAATCCAAGAAGGAAGCGGAAGAAAAAGAGATTCTGGAAACGTTTCGTAAAGTCGAGGTAAATATTCCTTTACTTGATGCAATTAAGCAAATACCGTGCTATGCTAGATTCCTCAAGGACTTGTGCACTAACAAAAGGAAGCTGAAAGGCAATGAAAAGATTAGTGTGAGTGAAAATGTTTCAGCTATTATTCAGAAGAAGCTTCCTCCTAAATGTAAGGACCTAGGTATGTTCGCCATTCCTTGCAAAATAGGTAGTCTTGGAATCGCTAAAGCCATGTGTGATCTAGGAGCTTCTATCAATGTCATGCCTTTGTCTGTTTATCAACGTTTAAATGTTGGTCCTTTAAAGGAAACGGGTATTATTGTTCAACTTGCTGATAGGTCCAATGTTTATCCTGAGGGAGTTCTAGAGGATGTTTTAGTTCAAGTCAATGGGTTGGTTTTTCCTGCTGATTTTTATGTGCTTGACATGGACGATAGTGATTCTCATACTTCATCACTGATATTATTAGGGCGACCATTCCTTAAGACTTCTAAAATGAAAATCGATGTAAATGATGGCACCCTCACTATGGAGTTTGATGGTGAAGTGATTAAATTTCATATTTATGATGCCATGAAACACCATAACGATATCTCCCTTGTTTTTGTTGCGGATGTTATTAACCCATCTCCTGTTTTTGTTGCGGATGTTATTAACCCATTACCACAGACACCAAGGCTGGAATCCAAATCCTTATCCGAATATTTAGCCAGGAACGTCTAGCCAAAGACGTTAAAGAAAGGCGCTTCATGGGAGGCAACCCATGTAAAAAAAAAAAAAAAAACAAGTTTTGTTTTGCATTAGTTTTGGTTTGTTTTAGTTTTGTTTTGTTTTAGTTTAGTTTGTTTTGATTTTAGTGTAGTCTTGAACTCTTTGGATCGGCTGCAGCAAGGATACATATCATTAGATGACACTTTCCAGAGCTTAAAGGGAGCACTCCAATACCAGGGAAGTACCAATATTTCCTCTCTCTTATTCTCTAATGTCCTTTGTGTTGTTAATTCCTCTTCAATTGTGCTGAATTAGGAACAGTGAGGACACTATTCAAGCTAAGTGTGGGGGAGAGGATAATAAAATATAGAGAATAGAGAACTAACTTATACTTTGAATGTTTGTTCTTAAGCAATTTTAAGCCAATTTTTTTCAAAATTACCATGAAATCTAGAGATTGTACTAAATGTTGTAATAATCATCTACAAAATGTGAAATTGACTTGTTCAAATGCTTTACTCACCCACTGCTGTGATTAGAATACATGGTAAAATTAAGTAAAGAAATCTTTAAGAAACAAATTTACCTTGTATTTAGCTTTAGAATTGGAAGTCTAAGAGTAAGTCGAGTCCCTAAGTGAAAAATAAACAAGTTTACTTCTAGGTTATATTAGCTACTGTATACTCTTTGAAGTTGTTTGTAAAGCAATCATAACACTTAAAAAAAAAATCAAGCATAGCCATTACTCCAATGATTCAACTAATTGAGTTAAGAGTATTCAAACTTGAATTTTAGAGTGAGGAAAAGTCCGTAGGGGTATCTCAAAACCCGGTCACTTGAGTGATGAGCTCGGGATGTTGCCGTCTCAATGAACTCACTATAACGATAAGGGCAAAAAAGGCAAAAGTTCATGAAAAGAAGCGGGCAAAAACCCGTCAAAACAGATGCTTGAATAAATCAAAAGAACATGAATGTAAACATTCATTGAATAAAACAAGACTAGAAAAGGGAGAAAATCTATGGAAAGAGTTGATACTATATGCTTTTACTTTATGTTGCAAGGATTATATGTTTGTTAATGTCCAATGAAGTTTAATTGGGTGTTTTTCCTTAGTGGATTAAGTATTTACTTTTGGAATAAAAATTCTTTTGCTAAACATGAGGATTAAAGTTTGTTTTGTTTAGATTAGCTATTGAATTTTTTCCATAGTAATTTGATCACAGGAAACCAATTGGGTTGAAGTAGTAGACATTAAAATTACAAGTCATGAATTAAAAATGAATAGATGCTTGGAATGATGAAAAGAAAGCTTGTATAATTTATGACAGATTTCTCAATTGATTTGATGCAATTGCTTGAGGACAAGTAAGAGTTTAAGTGTGGGGGAATTTGATAGAGCCATTTTATACTCAATCTTTATAGTATAAATTGTGTTAAATTATTATTGATTTTATAGAAATCATAAGGAAATGGTACTTTAATTCTATCATCGTGATAAATCAGGTTAAATGGAGTCAAGGATGCTAATTCAAGTATTTTAGAGAAGTCATCTACAACTTGGATCAAGACAAGAAATTACACCACCGGAGGAAGCACGGTTTGAGGCACGGCCAATGTTCAAACCGTGTTATACACTGGATAAGAAGGCAAAAATGAGGACTTTGAACAGAGAGAGACACGGCTTAAGGCACGGCCGTGGTGGAACCCGTGGGAGAAACCGTGCTTGAAGCCGTGGTGGAAGCCAGGACAAAGGAGAAGAAAGTATGGAACATCAACTAGATGAAGGCACGACTTAAAATCTAGCCGTGGGTGTAACCGTGGTACACACTGGATACGGATGAAGACTTGAAGATTATGCACAGATGAAGGCACGGCTTGAAATCTGGCCATGTGTCTAACCGTGGTTCACACTGGGCGCGGATGAAGACTTGAAGAATATGCACAGAGGATGGCACGGCTTGATCCACGGCCGTGTGTTGAGGCGTGCCAGGCAGACGAATCTTCACTTCTCGAAATCTACTTGGAAAAGGAAAGATATTTTCGTATCTTGCTAGTAAAAGATCACATGCTACCCCCTAACAATATAAATAGAACCAACCCTAGAGGGTTAGGACAACTTTTGAACTTTTGATCTTGGAATCTTGGATCTTGAAGACGGAAACGCGGAGGCAGAGCAGGCAACCAGGTTCATTATATTTCTATCTTTTATTTTCGTTTTATTGATGAACATGTGTAGCTAAGCTACTTTTCTAGCCAAAGGGTCATAGATGTTTAATTCTCCACGAATTGTGAGGTCTAATTGACTTGTATTTATTCTATTCTTTGCTTCCGGGTATTCATATATCTTCTAATCGTTTTGTCATTATTATCTTTGTTGATTGGTATGAATAGAGCTCTTCTACTCAATTAACAAGTTAATATATTGTCAACTAGCACGTCAAATCCGTAATTGTTTGATTGTTCTAGTCTTAGTGACGCAGTAACATGTTTGGTTATAAAAGAGATGATCGAATTCATGTTATGGAGGTGTGTGATCATGTTTAAATAGGTTATCTTATAATCTACTGGCATGAATTTGTGGTCTCTCTAGATCTTAATGCTATTAATAGATTAAATCCTAAGCGCTTGTCTAGGGTTGTTTAATCAATAAGAGAAATAATTCAAAGCGCTTGTCTGAGGTTATCGAGGAAGTAAGGAGAGATAAGTTGTTAGAGCTTGTTAATAACCATAACCAGTTTATCTAGAACTAAGAATAGAAAACATTTGCATCGATGATCAATTCCTAGAATTAAACCATCTTGATTCCTTTGGCTAGGCTTTTTATCAATATACAACTTTCTTATCTTGTTTTAACTTTATTCGATTCACAAACTAAACCCCCCATTTTCCTTTTCCTTTTTATTCTCCTTGGATAGAAATAAGTTTAACCAATCTCTGTGGATTCGACCCTACTCACCACTATATGCAAATCATATAATTGTCTAGGAGTAGGTTTTATTTTTGTTGGATTCGACACCCATCAAAATTCCAGGGTAGTCTTGCTGTAGATACTCTCCTTTATGTCCAATAGATTTCTCTAAGCTCTATCCTAAACAAAAGCTCAAACTCCTGCGCAAACCCATATCTCTCAAGCAATTCCCAATTCAACACTGTGTTTGGTTTAATCACCTTCTTCGTTAAAACCATATCATATCTAGCGTGATGTTCTTCCTTTAATCCCACTGGATAATGATCACGCCTTTGTGGTGGAGCTGGCTCAGCAGGTGCCTTTCCCTTGCGCGAATGTTTCCTTGAAGAAAATGATGTTTGGTCTCTCGGCTTCTACACAAAAATAATTCATACTCATAATATAAAGGCATTCAGCACCAACTCAAGACCAAACAGAGAAATGATATTAACGTAAACGCATCATCAACAATCACGGTAACTGCAAGAAAACACCCCCATGTTCCACGGCCATGTGTAATGTGGTGTATACATTCCGCTAAAAATTTTTCTTTTTAAACACCCAAAACACACCAGAATTCCCCCACGGCTGTGGATTACTTCAATTTTCAAAACACCAACTCCATGCAAACCTTCATCATTCTCAGAACATGCTTGTATTTCATAAAAAAAAAAAAAACAATCTTTATACATATAAAACAGACAAAATCTGCATGTATTGTTCGCAAGATCTCCCGCATGTTCCTCGCCTATAACACATGTGTATAAACTAAAGATTTGTGCATGCATATAAGTTCAAAGATTCATTTAAAGAAATCAGTACCCAACTATGATATGAAAACCTGAAGAAGAAAAGAAGAAAAAAAAAATTTGCAAAAAAATCCACATGAATGATAAAAAGATCTTACCTTTTTCTTGTATGGAGAGGAAAAACCAAAATCTTTCACAAGGACAATGGAGAATATGCAGACAGGGGAGAGAAAAAAAAATGAGTATGAATTGTGGATGAGAACAGAGTGTGTGAGGGCAGAGGGTTTTTTCTTTTTTTTATACTCGCGTGGGCAAGACATAACCCATGGCCGTGGGTTATCTACATAGCCATTGCCACAGTTTTTTTTTTCAGACACGGCCGTGGTGTAAAGGGTGTGTCAATTCGTAATTTTCACATTACCGTGGCATGGCCGTATGACATGTGGTGGATTTAGGGCCACCACACGAACCACGGCCACATCTCATCCCCCTAAAATCCTCGGCTGAAATTTTTTTTTTTTAGGATAATAAAATTAATTTACAAAAATCTTTAATCATGTGCTGCCTCCCATGAAGCGCTTGTTTTATAGTCATCAGCCTGACTATCAGGGTTAGCTTACAACAAGGAGTTTAAACAACTCCTCCAACACCATCGTTTTCAGATTAGGATTCTGATACGAACCACGCTAACCCGTGATGAAACCCAATACCAATACGTTCGGAAAATTCGTTGCCTAAGACGCCCAAACACCTAAAGTGGAAACCGCGACCCGTTGTCTATAAGCGAGACAAGAACCTTGGTATAAAAGTGAAGACGCCACAATCGGGATGGAAGACCGATTGATAAGCCGGGATGAACGCTACGGAAATCAATCCGATAAGTTCGAATTAGTTCTTGAAGAACCAAGAGGGGTGCCTCTCAAAAGTGTTTAATGTTCAAAGATATATCTCTCTAATGTTCTAAACCTTAGGAGCTTTTATACTAGGGTTACAATTCGCGTAAAAACAAGTCAAAAATGACGTAGTTTAGTTAAGTGACATAAAAACGCGAAACAGAAAAAGCTGGCCGACAGGGGATACTCGGCCTGTGTACACGCCCGTGTACTTTGGCCGTGTACTTGTCTGTGAAACTTCTGGCAACATACACGCCTGTGTACTTTGACCGTGTATCTTTCTGTGCAACTTCTGGCAACATACACGCCCGTGTACTTTAGCCGTGTATCTTTCTGTGGATTTGCTTGACTCCATACACGGCCGTGCCTTCAAAATACACGCCCTCTTCAACCCGTGTCCAGTATAACTTGTACAAAAGCAAGGGTCTTCCCATGGTTGTTCCAATTCGTTCCAACTTCATGATTGCTCCAATCCTTTCCGGCTTCTTGGACAACCTTTATCAACCCGTTAAGTGCTTCCTTGAATCATTTTGCTCGATTCCTTATGATCGGTCCAAGCGGCACTTCAAGAGGATCCACATTTCTTCTTCCGGCTTGGCTCTCATCATGGATCTCATCATTCCCCTCCTCTTGAAAAGGATTTGTCCTCAAATCGTCACCTACATCAAAAGGACTCAGATCAGTAACATTAAATGTAGCACTTACTTGATACTCACCAGGTAAATCTATCTTGTATGCATTGTCGTTGATGCGCTCAAGAACTTGAAATGGTCCATCGCCTCTAGGAAGTAGTTTAGATCGACGCTGCACGGGAAACCGCTCTTTGCGCATGTGAACCTAAACCCAATCTCCAGGTTCAAAAACAGCTTGTCGACGACCCTTGTTGGCTTGTTTCACATACTGCTCTGTTCGTCGTTTAATGTTCAGCCTTGCCTTCTCATGGATCTGTTGAACAAATTCGGCCTTCTTCTTGCCATCTAAATTAACATACTCAGAAATAGGCAAAGGTGATAAATCCAAAGGAGTTAGTGGATTAAAACCATACACAATTTCGAAAGGAGAAAATTTAGTAGCAGAATGCACTGTACGGTTATAAGAAAATTCAACATGCGGCGAACAATCCTCCCAACTTTTAATATTCTTTTTAATTACAGCCCTCAACAAAGTAGACAAAGTTCGATTCACTACCTCAGTTTGACCATCAGTCTGTGGATGACAAGTAGTAGAAAACAATAACTTAGTTCCTAACTTAGCCCGCAAAGTCTTCCAAAAGTAGCTTAAGAACTTAGCATCCCTATCTGATACAATTGTTCTAGGCATACCATGCAACAGCACAACTTCCCTAAAGAATAAATTAGCAATATTACAAGCATCATCCGTTTTATGACAAGGAATGAAATGTACCATTTTAGAAATCCTATCCACAACCACAAAAATAGAATCTCGACCATGCCTAGGCTTAGATAATCCTAACACAAAATCTATGGACATGTCTATCCAAGGCTCATGAGGAATGACACTATACTCATATAACCAATCTAAGAAGTCATCTAAGCAAGGAATAGTATGACGATACTTTACGGTGATGTTGTTGCTGGCGCGGCAGTCAACACGCATTCTCCATGTCCCATCCTTCTTAGGCACCAAAATCACAAGCACTGCACATGGACTCATGCTCTCCCTCACGTACCCCTTCTCCATTAATTCTTCAACCTGCCTTTGGAGTTCCTTTGCTTCCTCCGGGGTGTTCCTGTAAGCTGGCTTGTTTGGAATCGATGCTTCGGGTACAAGGTCAATCTGGTGCTCAATACCATGAACAGGTGGTAATCCCTTTAGAATCTCCTCAAGAAAGACATCTTCAAAGTCCTGCACAAAAGACACAACCACACTAGGCAAAGAGTTAGATAATTCGTTAGTAGTCAAACATGTTTCCTTAAAAACCAAAAACAACATAGGTTGCTTCATCACTAACGCTCTGCTCACTACACTCGCTCTTGCCACACAACTCTCCTTTTGCAAGGCTGCCCTCTCCTTTTCACGCACCACCAAAGTTGATTCCCCTTCAACTTGGCCTCTCACACACTTTCCAGCCTTCCTCTCCTTTTCCTTTTGATCTTGACTTTTATATTCCTTTTTCTTCTCATTGTCTTTTGCTCTCTCACTCTCACTCTGCTTTTCACTCACCTTATGTTTTGCAAAAGACTGTTGTAGCTGCAACTGGTCCTCATACACCTGCTTAGGTGTTAACGGTTTAAGATTAAAGCTCTTTCCTTGGTGAACAAACGTATACTTGTTAGAAAAGCCATCATGCACAACCTTCCTATCAAATTGCCATGGCCTCCCCAACAACACATGACATCTTGCATTGGCACTACATCACATAACACCTCATCCTCGTACCTACCAATGCGAAACCCAATCAAGGCTTTCTTACTCACCTTAGTCTCACCACTATCATTCAACCACTGCAATTTATACGGACTAGGGTGTCTAACAGTTTTGAGCCCCAGCCTCTCAACAATAAAATTACTCACTACATTGGTGCAACTTCCTCCATCAATGATCAAGCTACAAATGTGATCTCCTAGATAACATCTAGTATGAAATATATTCTCTCTTTGCACCTCCTCTTCTTCCTTCACCTGCACATTCAAAGCTCTCTTCACTACCGCCACTAGCCTTCCCATTGCAGGCTCCTCATCATCACTAGCATCCTCTAATGGTGGCATATCATCTTCTTCACTATCCCCCTCAGTCTCATACTCACTATCATCACGTAAAATCATCACACGCCTATTTGGACATTGACTAGCAATATGGCCTCTACCTTGACATTTAAAGCATTTAATGTCACGATTTCTAGAAGTAGAAGATTCAGGATTACCTTGATTACCAGAAGTAGAACCCGCTTGCCTCAGCTCTCCTTTTGGTTTGGTGGGTAAAGGCTTTTCTTCTTTCTTCCATTGATTAGTCTTCCAAGTGGATGAACCATTACCCTGTTGAAATCGTGCACTACTACTACCCATCCGCTTGTGCTGGTTCTCAACCTTTATAGCCATGTGAACCATATCCTCCAGTTCTACATAATGCTGCAATTCAACCACATTTTGAATTTCTCTATTTAATCCAGCAAGAAATCTAGCCATTGTAGCCTCTCTATCCTCTTCTACATTCACCCTAATCATAGTGACTTCCATCTGCTTGAAGTACTCATCTACACTTCGGCTTCCCTGCCTCAGAGTTTGCAACTTGTTGTGCAATTCACGATAGTAATACGCAGGTATAAACCGCTTTCTCATCACTCTTTTCATCTCTTCCTAAGACTCAATAGGTGGCTCGCCACTCCTTCTCCTATTCAACATTAGTTGATCCCACCACATTATAGCATAATCCGAAAACTCAATGGCAGCAAGTTTTACTTTCTTTCTCCCACTATAGTTGTGACAATCAAACACCATCTCCACCTTTTTCTCCCATTCTAAATAAGCCTCGGGATCATTCTTCCCTTGGAAAGGAGGAATCTTCATCTTTATGCTACTCAATTGATCATCCTCTCTATTCTTATCTCCTCTATCTTCCCATTCTCTAGTTCCTCTATTCCGACCACTATATCCTCTATAACTCCCGACAGACGGCTCATCAAAGTCATCACCCGACATTTCATCTCCACCCCTCGGTACTCTCCTAGAACGACTCTCCCTCTTACGCCCTTGGAATACGTTTGTGGATTGCTCTAGTCTTTGCTCCACCGTCTCATGAATTTGTTCCATTCCTTCTTGGAACATCCTCTTCATTTCTCCCCTCAATGCCTCAATTACTAACCTAGCATCAAACCTTCCCCTCTCACCTTCAGGAGAATGTTGTCTCGACATAGTTCCTGCAGAAAAGATTAGTACAACACAAATATATATATGATCAAACCTCACGATACACTCCCTTACGTGTTTCGCTCAAATGATGATATCACACAATCACTCGTGTATTCTCACAAACAACGATGATATCACTCACCAATTTCCTTTTCTCAATTCTCTTGGAACTAACCCGAACTACACCAATTTCCTTCCGTAGAATTGAAAACCAATTCTAGGGTTCGTAAAATTTTCCTCTATTTTTCTATACGAATTTTTTTTTTGTCTTTGTTTTTGGCTTTTGATCACGTTTCTCTTTGCTTTTCTTTTCCCTTCTTTTTTTTTTGTCGTGACTTTTTACTTTTTTTTTGTTTTTACAATCAACTAGTAAATACTACACTATCAAAAGACAATTAATATTGTGGAATTGAATGCTAACAATGGATATGAACGATTGGAGTTAAGGTTTTTGATATTACCTTCCCCAACCGAACTTGATGTTTTAACAAACCTAAGCTCTGATACCAAACTAATACGAACCACGCCAACCCGTGACGAAACCCAATACCAATACGTTCGGAAAATTTGTTGCCTAAGACGCCCAAACACCTAAAGTGGAAACCGCGACCCGTTGTCTATAAGCGAGATAAGAACCTTGGTATAAAAGTGAAGACGCCACAATCGAGATGGAAGACCGATTGATAAGTCGGGATGAACGCCATGGAAATCAATCCGATAAGTTCGAATTAGTTCTTGAAGAACCAAGAGATGTTCCTCTCAAAAGTGTTTAATGTTCAAAGATGTATCTCTCTAATGTTCTAAACCCTAGGAGCTTTTATACTAGGGTTACAATTCGTGTAAAAACAAGTCCAAAACGACGTAGTTTAGTTAAGTGACATAAAAACGCGAAATAGAAAAAGCTAGCCGACAGGGGATACACGGCCTGTGTACACGCCCGTGTACTTTGGCCGTGTACTTGTCTGTGAAACTTCTAGCAACATACACGCCCGTGTACTTTGACCGTGTATCTTTCTGTGCAACTTCTGGCAACATACACGCCCGTGTACTTTAGCCGTGTATCTTTCTGTGGATTTGCTTGACTCCATACACGGCCGTGCCTTGAAAATACACGCCCTCTTCAACCCGAGTCCAGTATAACTTATACAAAAGCAAGGGTCTTCCCATGGTTGTTCCAATCCGTTCCAACTTCATGATTGCTCCAATCCTTTCCGGCTTCATGGACAACCTTTATCAACCCGTTAAGTGCTTCCTTGAATCGTTTTGCTCGATTTCTTATGATCGGTCCAGGCGGCACTTCAAGAGGATCCACATTTCTTCTTCCGGCTTGGCTCTCATCATGGATCTCATCAGATTCCAAGCTTCCTTCCATGGTATGGTGCCCTTCTTTTCAGCTTCCACCAATGTTTTATAGGTGGATATCAATAAACTTACCTGCTGGATGTCTACCCTTGACCATCCCAAGATTTCCCTATGTTCATCCAACTGGCCTTGAATTTGCTGCTGCAATTCTCTTGTCATAGGCGCTGGATTAATGTGAGGCCATGGATTTCCTAAATTCAGACACTCATAATCAAACAATTGATTAGAAAAGACATTAGGTTCAAGTGTCTACATGGGCATTAGTGTCGACACTGGTGGCTTCTCATAGTGGTCTGTCTTCTCAAAAGCAACAACATTTTCAGTCTGGGGTACTTGCTCACAGCCTTTGTTTTCTTGCTCATCCTCATCCCCCCAATCATCTATCTCATTCTAGACAGCTTCAAGAGCGGTTTGCCCTACATTTTCCTCCACATCATTGTTAGTAATTTCACCCTCAGTAGATATGTCAGAATACCTTGCTTTCTCATTGGACAAAAACACAGGATCATACATATCAAATGTTACCTAGTCATCGAATGCTCTAAGGGTGAGCTTGCCTTGTCCTACATCAATTAAAGCTTGACCTGTAGCTAGGAATGGTCTACCCAGAATGAGTGGTATGTCGTCATCTTCTTCCACATCCAGTATGACAAAGTCCACTGGAAATATGAATTTATCGACCTTGACTAAGACATCCTCCACTATACCTTTGGAAAACCTTAAGCTCTTATCAGCTAGCTGCACAGTGATTGGTCTCCTCTTGCACTTTTGTGGCTCTATTCCGAGCTTCCTAAAAACTAAAAGTGGCATTAAATTAATACTTGCACCAGAATCAATCAAAACATTCTCAAAATCAATATTACCAATGGTGCAAGGGATACTGAAACTTCCCTGATCTTTCAGCTTTCTAGGTAGCTGAGCAGATTTCTTCTCTATGATAGCTGAACTCTCGCCAAGAAGCATTACTTTCTCAACACTCTCCATAGATCTTTTATTAGAGAGCAGCTCTTTCATGAATTTGGCATAGGATGGAATCTGCTTCAAGGCCTCTAAGAGAGGTATATTAATTTGAAGCCCCTTAAATATATCACAAAACCTGGCAAACTAGGCTTCCAACTCCCTCTGCTTAAGTCTTCCAGGGAAAGGGATAGGTGGAACATAAGGCTGCAACACTGGTGCTTTGGATGTGAGTTCCTCCTCCTTCTACTTACCTTTCTCTGGATCTTTCTCTTGAATTTTTACTTGCCTTTCAGCTTTCTTCACTTCCTTACCACTCCTTAGCATGATGGCATTGACATGATGGATGTTCTCCTCAGTTTTGCTAAGCAAAAACCCTGAGGGTCTAGTATTTAGCTGTTGTGTAATTTGACCGAGCTGACCCTCCAAGTTTCTGATAGAAGCTTGTTGGTTTTGCAGGAAGGTGTCAGTCTTTTGCATGTAGCTCCTCATGAGCTCTTCTATTCTTGACTGACTTTGCTGAGGAGGAGGAATCTGAGTAGGGACTTGTTTTTGAAATCCAGGTGGTGGGTTTTGTATGTTGTTCTCATTCCTCCATGAGAAGTTTGGATGATTTCGCCAGCCTGGATTGTAAGTGTTGGAATATGGCCCTCGATTAGCTCTTTTAAAATTGTTGGCATAGTTGACTTGCTCTCTATTGGATGATGCTCGAAAGTTTCCCAATGGACATTCCAACGAGGGGTTTGGTCCTGAACACAAGTCACAACTAGCAAGCAAGTTAGCATTAACTGATTGAGAAGAAGAAAGTTTGCTTACCTGAGTAGTGAGAGTTGCCAACTGAGCTGAAATAGAATCGATATCAGTAACTGATGCGGCTCTTGATTTCCCTCTCTCATGTTGCCAATTATGTGCACTGGATTCAATTAAAGCACTAGCTTCAGTGTATGTTTTACCCATCAATGCACCTCCAGCTGCAGCATCTACCAATGACCTCATAGTGTCATCCAAACTAAGATAAAATACCTCAATCAGGAGATTATCAGGTAAGCCATGGTGTGGACACTTCCGGATTGTTTCCTTAAATCGTTCCCATGCCTCATATAATGATTCACCACTAAACTTAGAAAAGTTGGTGATATCATTTCTTAATTTGGCAGTACGTGATGTTGGGAAAAATCTTCTATGAAACATTGATTGAAGTTCAGCCCATATGGTAACAGAATCTTGAGGTAAGGAATTATACCAAGCTCTTGCCTTATCCTTCAATGAGAAAGGAAAAAGTTGCAGTCTTATGGCATCATCAGAAACACCATTCATCTTTATCAAGTTAGAAAACTGAAGGAATCCTGCTATGTGCTCATCAGGGCTCTCATGTGTATATCCACCAAACTGATTGGATTGCACCATCTGTATAAGTGCCAGCTTCAGCTCAAAAGTGTTGGCCTGAACAACTGGCCTTCTAATTGCTGGTCCTTGAACAGTTGGGACTGAAAAATCGTGAAGTGCTCGTGGGGTAGCCTGAATAGGAAGATTGTTATTGTCATCTGCCATGATTTCCTCTTGATTTTCTCCTCTCTGTCTATTCTCTCTTCTCAAAAAATGTATAGTACGCTCTATCTCAGGATCTAGGGGCAGAAGTTCAAGACTCCTACTCCTTTGCATGCGCACCCGCAGAAAAGACAGAAAAGTAAAGACACACTATCAACAAAATAAAATGCACCTAAATTACTAACAAAGCTACAAAGTCTAATATCTATAGTCCTCGGCAACAGCGCCAAAAACTTGATCACTCGTGAAACGTATAAGTGAAACCGCTAGCAAGTATACTAGGTCGCAATCAAGTAATATATGATGAGTAGAGTATTGTTCCCTCGAGGACTAATAAGATTACCAAACCTATAATAACTTATACTGATATTTAGGTAATTCAAACAGGAATCTTTTATATATTTAACTGAAGAGATTAAATTAAGTTCTATGCTAATGAGAATTATAAGATTCTTATAAATACTTCTAATTGAACAGTAGGAATTTAGAATTCACCCTAGTCATGCTAATCAAACTACCGTTAAGTTATTGAAATCAACTTATATGTGGTTATTCACATGAGTTCAACATTTTAAACCTCAAATCAATTAGTCCACTTTCGTATCTCTAATTAACAGGGGATTCTAATATAATCTCATACATTTTTCAATGCTATGATTGCCTTATGCCCTAATACAATTATCCCCAATCTCTTAGTGAATAATTAATTAGAACATAGCTTTAATCTCTCTATGAACCCTAATTAAACCAATTAACGCCGCTTTCGCATTGACTCATTAGTCTAATTAAGAATTCTTAACAAATCCTATCTCCACTTTTATATTGATTGCATTTCTAACAATCTAATCTTATCACAATTAAATTGAAATTATAGGAATTCACAACATGAATACTCCACATATATGTCAATCTCATAACCAAACTACACTGATCATTTTAGCAAACTAGGGCTTCATCCACTATTCCCACAAACGAAATTAGCCAGCCATACAATAGATAACAACGAGACAGAATTCAATGAAAAATGTTAAAGAATCCATTAAAGACATAAAAACCAATTCACAGAAATGCAAAATATGATTAGGATAAGAAGTCACCAATATGTAGCAAATCTGGAAATAAGATCCTCAAACAACTCTTCAGAGATTTCTGACTTGATCTCAATTGATGGAAGTACAATTGAATTCAATCTTCAATTCCCTTGTAAAAAACTAAAGTTTCTCGAAACAAAGTTCTCAAATCTAAAATTGTTCCCTCTCTCCAATCGTTCTCCTTTTTTTTCTCTCTCCCTTGCTTTTATGCTCTGCAGAAACGTACAAATTGCACAAGAATATGAAAAGTCGGCAGTCCACCACATGAGGCACGGCCGTGTGTAATGTGGTGGTTACTGCCACCACATAAACCACAGCCGTGGGATAACTCCATAAGCGTCTCGGCATTTTCTTCTTTCCTTCTTCTTTTAGGCACGACCGTCTCTTAGGGGGTAAACACACCCACCACATGAAGCACGGTCGTGCGCTATCCCCTTAAGCCTCTCGTCCTTTGTTTTTCTTTAATAATTGTGGAAAGGAAAAACACTACATAAGGCACGGCCGTGTCTCATCCTTCACTTGTGATTTTCTTCATGTTTTGCATCATATACATCTTCAAGTCCATTAATCCCTAAGATATTAACATAAATGCAATTTAAGTATCTTTTTATTGGAAATTTCTAATAATTGACAATAATATATATACCAATCACAAGATACAACATGATAAAATATGCCTTTATCAGACGTCATTTTGGACTTATATTTTTACGAATTGTAACCCTAGTATAAAGCTCCTAGGGTTTAGAATAGAGATAAAACATACATCTTAGAACATTAAACATCTTTGAGAGGCTCCTCTCTTGGTTCTTCAAGAATTAACTAGAACTTATCGGATTAATTTCCGTGGTGTTCATCCCGACTTATCAATCAGTCTTTCATCCCGATTATGGCGTCTTCACATTATACCAAGGTTCTTGTCTTGATTATAGACAATGGGTCGCGGTTTCCACTTTAGGTGTTTGGGCGTCTTAGGTAACGAATTTCCGAACGTATTGGTATTGGGTTTCGTCACGAGTTGGCGTGGTTCGTATCGGTTTAGTATTAGAGCTTAGGTTTGTCAAAACATCAATTCGGTTTGAGGAAGGTAATATCAAAACCCTAACTCTAATCGTTCATATCCATTGTTAGCATTCAATTTCATAATATTAATTGTCTTTTGATAGTGTAGTATCTACTAGTCGATTATTAAAAAAAAAGTAAAAATCACGACAAAAAAAAAGAAGAGAAAAGAAAAGAAAGACAAGGGAAACGTTGTCAAAGGCAAAAAAAAAAAAATTCAGATAGAAAAATAGAGGAAAATTTATGAACCCTAGAGTTGTTTTGAATTCTATAGAAGGGGATTGGTGTAGTTCGGGTTAGTTCCAAGAGATTTGAGAAGAGGAATTGGTGAGTTGATATCATCATTGTTTGTGAGAATACACGTGTAACTGTGTGATATCATCATTTGAGCGAAAACACGTAAGGGAGTGTATCGTGAGGTTTAATTATATATACATATTTGTGTTAGTACTAATCTTTTCTGCAGGGACAATGTCAAGACAACATTCTCCTAAAGGTGAGAGGGGAAGGTTTGATGCTAAGTTAGTAATTGAGGCGTTGAGGGGTGAGATGAAGAGGATGTTCCAAGAGGGAATGGAACAAATTCATGAGACGGTAGAGCAAAGATTAGAGCAATCCACAAATGTATTCCAAGGGTGTAAGTGGGAGAGTCATTCTAGGAGAATACCGAGGGGTGGAGATGAAATGTCGGATGATGACTTTCATGAGCCTTGGGTAGATATTTCTATGGATTTTGTATTAGGTTTACCTAGGTCTAGACATGGTCGAGATTCTATTTTTGTAGTTGTTGATAGATTCTGTAAAATGGCACATTTCATTCCTTGTCACAAAACGAATGATGCTTGTAATATTGCTAATTTATTCTTTAGGAAAGTTGTGCAATTGCATGGTATGCCTAGAACAATTGTATCAGATAGGGATGCTAAGTTCTTGAGCTACTTCTAGAAGACCTTGTGGGCTAAGTTAGGAACTAAGTTATTGTTTTCTACTACATGTCATCTGCAGACTGATGGTCAAACTGAGGTAGTAAATCGAACTTTATCTACCTTGTTGAGGGCTGTAATTAAAAAGAATATTAAAAGTTGGGAGGATTGTTTGCCGCATGTTGAATTTGCTTCTAACCGTACAGTGCATTCTGCTACTAAATTTACTCCTTTTGAGATTATGTATGGTTTTAATCCACTAACTCCTTTGGATTTATCAGCTTTACCTGTTTCTGAGTATGTTAATTTAGATGGCAAGAAGAAGGCCGAATTTGTTAAACAGATCCATGAGAAGGCAAGACTAAACATTGAGCGAAGAACAGAGTAGTATGTGAAACAAGCCAACAAGGGTTGTCGACAAGCTGTCTTTGAACCTGGAGATTGGGTTTGGGTTCACATGTGCAAAGAGCGGTTTCCCGTGCAACGTTGATCTAAACTACATCCTAGAGGCGATGGACCATTTCAAGTTCTTGAACACATCAACGATAATGCATACAAGATAGATTTTCCTGGTGAGTATCAAGTAAGTGCCACATTTAATGTTACTGATCTAAGTCCTTTTGATGTAGGTGATGATTTGAGGACAAATCCTTTTCAAGAGGAGGGGAATGATGAGATCCATGATGAGAGTCGAGTTGGAAGAAGGAATGTGGATCCTTTTGAAGTGCCGCCTGGACCGATCACAAGAAGTCGAGCAAAACGACTCCAGGAAGCACTTAACGGGTTGATAAAGGATGTCCATGAAGCCGAAAAGGATTGGAGCAATTATGAAGTTGGAACAGATTGGAACAACCTTAGGAAGACCCTTGCTCTTGTACAAGTTATACCGGATACGGGGTGAAGAGGGCGTGTATTTACAAGGCACGATCGTGTAGGAATCTCAAAGTTACACAGAAACATACACGGCCAAAGGCACGGCCGTATATGGAGTCAAGCAAATCCACAGAAACATACACGGCCAAAGGCACGGCCAGAAGTACACGGTCGTGTATATTGCTAGAATTTGCACAGAAAAGTACACGGCTAAAGTACACGGCCGTGTACACCGCCGTGTATCTCCCCGACGCCGGCCTTTTGTGTTGTTTTGTTATTTTACGCACTTATTGAAGTGACGTTGTTTTGGACTTGCATTTTTACGAATTGTAACCCTAGTATAAAGCTCCTAGGGTTTAGAATAGAGATAGAACATACATCTTAGAACATTAAACATCTTTGAGAGGCTCCTCTCTTGGTTCTTCAAGAACAAACTAGAACTTATCGGATTAATTTCCGTAGCATTCATCCCGACTTATCAATCGGTCTTTCATCCCGATTGTGGCGTCTTCATATTATACCAAGGTTCTTGTCTCGATTATAGACAACGGGTCGCGGTTTCCACTCTAGGTGTTTGGGCGTGTTAGGTAACGAATTTCCGAACGTATTGGTATTGGGTTTCATCACGGTTGGCGTGGTTTGTATCACATATTTTGGGTAATGATGTTTGCTACGACAACAATGATATTTGCATCAATAATATTTGTGGCAACAATCTTTGCAGCTAGGATGAGGACATTTGCAATGATAATAATTACAACAATAACATTTATAGCAATGATATTTGTGACAATGGTATTTGTAGTGACGATGAGGAGATTTATAGCAACAATAATTGTAGAGATGATATTTACAGTATGATGCTTGCAGCAACTATGATGACATTTGTAGTAACATACTTTGTGACAAGACGACAATTGCACCGATGATATTTGCAATGCAATATTCGCAATAGTGATGATAAATTAGTAGCAACAAACTTTGCGGTGATGATGATAATTGTGGCGATGATGTTTACTGTGATGATATTTGTAGCAATGACATTTGCAGCAACCACATTTACCGCGATGACATTTTTAATAATGATATTTTTAGCAAGGATGTTTGTATAGTGATGATATGGGCATTTACAATGATGATATTTATACTGACAATATTTGTAACTGCCATATTTACGGTAACAACATATGTTGCAGCAACCGCATTTATAGTGATGACATTTGTTATGATGATATTTGTAGTAACAATGTTTATAGTGACATGACAACATTTACAGCAACGATATTTGCTGCGACCACATTTGTAGTGAAGACCTTTACCGCGATGATATTTGTGGTGACTATGTTTATAGTGACGACGAGGACATTTGCAGCTAAGACATTTGTTGCAATGATATTTGTGGCAATGATGTTTGCAGTGATGATGAAGACATTCGCAGCGATGATATTTCCAATGACAATACTTGAAGTGATGATATTTATGATGCAATGTTTGCAGTGATGACAAGGACATTTGTAACCACAATATATGTGGCGACCACATTTGCTGTGATGACATTTGCAGCAATTGTACTTGTGAAGTCTATGCTTGCAGCAACAACGAGGACATTTGTAGTGATGATAATGTTTGTTCTAACCACATTTACAGTAATAATATTTGTGGGTATGATGTTTGCAACGGTAATATTTACAGCGACAATACTTGTAGCGACAACATTTATAGTGATGATATTTGTAGCCATGAGGATGATATTTGCAGTGACAAACTTTGCCATAATGATGGGGACATTTGCAATGACAATAAGGACATTTGCAGTGATAAAATTTGTAGTGACAATAATTATAGCAACAACATTTTAGGTATGATATTTGTGGCATGGTGTTTATAGTGATGGCAACAAAATGTGTAACGACAAATTTTTTCACGATGAAGACATTTGTAGTGTCGATATTTGTGGCGATAACATTTGCAGTAATGATATTTGTGGCGACCACATTTGCAGCAATGATATTTACGATAATGATGTTTGTAGCAACGATCTTTGTAGTGACATTAACAATATTATTTAGGGTGATAATGTTTGTTGCAAAGACAATGACATTTTCCATGATGATATGTAGGGATACGATGTTTGCAACAAAGATATGGACATTTGTAGTGATGATGTTTGCAGTGATAATTATTACAGCGATGACAACTATAGCAATGATATTTGTAGCGATAATAATTGTAATGATGGTGAGGACTTTTCCAGCGACAATAATTGCAACGATGATATTTGCAATGTGATGTTTCTAGTGACAACGACGACATTTGCAGCGACAAACTTTGCCACAACGACAATCACAGCAATGATATTCATGGCGATGTTATTTGTAGTGACAACATTTACAGCAATGATGTTAGTGGCGACTACATTTGCAGCGATGAGATTTACGGTGATGATGTTTGTTGCGACAACAAGGACTTTTGCAATGATGATATTTATGACAACAAGAATTGTAGCAATGACAATTATAATGATGATATTTGTGATAGGAATCAAAATCCTACAAGACCTATCATTAGGGCAAGAACCAAAGGATTTCAAATCTTGGTAATGAGGGTCCTTTTTGAACAAATCAACCCTAGAATTATTTATATACTAACCTCTTTTCTATTACTTATGTATTATGTATTCTAGTAGGCACACTTATCAAGCTTAATAGGGCAATGGACAAACTCACTAAGACTCAGCTTGTGGGTTATCCATGGACCGACCTAAACTGAAGATGAGCTGGATCAATGAATTCCATTGAAGAGCTGGCGTGTTGAAGACTATTTTTATATTTGTTATTTTCCTTGAACCATTTATTTTTTAATCTTTTGGGACATTTTATTTGGTTATGTTTTGTTTTTTTAGGACCGACCACCCTTTAGTGGCATAGTTTTAATTGTTTAGCTATTTTAACCCTAAAGGGAACAAGTATAAATACTTACTTAAGTAGAGTTTATGGGAAGAGAGTGTATACACATTTTTGCTGCCCAAATTTTCGAGTGAATTAGGGCTCATCCCAATTTTCATAAGACTCTTATCAATTTCATCAAGGAATTGTGGCAAGTAGCAACTAAGGGAATTATGAGTCATATCATTTCCTTGGTTATCTTCCTTTTCCATGTTAGTGTATAATATCTAATGTTGATTAGGATTGGTTCTTTTGGTTCTTAATTCACGTTAATTGTAGGATCCATTTGTATCATTATATTGCTTGCAATTTAGTGGAATCAATTCCTCTATTGAATTATCATTGTGAAGTTTCAATTGCTAGTGGGATTGCTAATTTGCATGGAGACTTTACATAAGGGATTTACGTCTTTTAGTAGCCTTAATCATTGTAACTTCATTTGTTCTTGTATTGAGTGCTTAATCAAATTGAGTACTTCATTTTTTAGTGTTAAGGTTAATTAATTTACTAATTGGATTCCAAAAGGGTTTAGGGTTCACGCCTTATATTAGGAGGATTGATCTGAATTTGATTGAGTTGGTTTCATTGTTTATGTGTATATACTTTTATCAAATTAAGGCATATCATCTTTTGGCATTAGAGCTCAAGTTTAGAGAAGGGAGTAGCGCTGTTGATTTCTTGATCTTCATGTTCAATTAGGGTTCTTCAATTAGTGATCCGAAATTATGTGTTGCAAAATTGCGGTTGTGTAATTATCTTGATTGAGAAGTGAATTTGCTGCTTATTGAAGTTGAATTGAAAGACTTGTTTTAGCTCTTTGTGGTTGATAATTGTCGTGAAAAGGAAGAGGAGTAGTAGTGTATTATTGATTCAAATTTTAGAACTTGAAAATTACTTCATTTGTGAAGAAGTGGAGGTGTATTTTTTGCTTATGTTGTTTCGGACATAAGGAGTTTAATTGTGCATTTTCATAATTGAGTGTGTAGATATGTGGAAGCTATTTGATTTTCAAAACACACATTAAGCGATAGAAGTTATTGTGTGTTCATTTGAGTTTGAAAGTGGTTCCTTGCCAATTGTGGAAAGGGTGCAATAATTGAAATCATTTGAATTTTGAATTGAGCTGCCATGTTTGTAAGTTGCGGTTTGGAAGTGTGTTGAAGTGGAGGAGTGCTATGTGTGGAAGAGTGTGTGTGTGTGCTACACCATGAGTAGAAGGTGTGTGTGTGTGGTGTTATGTTTTGTGTATTTAGTGAAGGGTATGTGTGTGTGGCATTATGTTGTGTGTGTTGAATTAAAGGGGGATTGCAAGTGGTGCATGTGGTGGTAGAGAGTGTTTGCACCGTGAGTAAGGGAAGTGTGTAACGGTGTGGAATTCTACATTTGTGTGTATTGAGTTACTACACATTGTGAATTATTGTAGTGTGAAACCATGGCAAGAAAGGAAGTTTTGAGTAGTAAAATTTGAATTCAAAAACAAACATTTAAAGTGTGAAAGTAATTGAAATCATTACTTAAACACTTGTGGTTGAATTTAATTTCTTAGCTACTTGGAAGTGATTATGTGTACTTCATTTATTGACTTGGTTACTTGCTTGAACCGTGGAGTATAGGGATATAATATAGTGTTGCTGGAATTAAACACAATCATGTCAAGTGAAATGTTTCTTTCACTAATGTATTGCGCTGAACATTAACTACTTTTACTATTAAGGATGATGAGCAAAGGGAAATTTTGTTCCATACTTTTTGTAGGGTACAAGGTAACCTATATGTCCTTATTGATGGTGGTAGTTGTACAAATGTGGTAGCAGCATTGTTAATATCGAAACTAAAACTTGCCACTACTCTACATCCTAAGCCTTATACATTACATTGGTTAAATGATCAGGAGAGTCTTTATGTGACCCAAAGGACTAGGGTACCTTTCAGTATAGGGGATAAGTACTGTGATGAGATTGAATGTGATATTCTTTCTATGTATACATCCCATATGTTGCTTGGCAGGTCATGGTTATATGACAAAAAGGGTCTTACATGATGGCTTCAGGAATACATATGTATTATAAAAAGAGTGTAAACGCATTATTCTGAATCCGATGTCACCTTCAGAGGTCTAAAAGGTTCAATAACAAATCTATAGACCATCAAAGACTCCTAAGAATCATAACCACATGAACCAACCTTTAGAGGACTAAACTGTGCAAAAGCAGATATGTCAAACTTCAGAGGTTCATGAGGTTCTTAGTTACATGAGCCAACCTACAGAGGATAAAACTTGTCAGACATAGATGTGCTAACCTTCAAAGGTTCTTGAGGGTCATAGTTAAAGGACCAAACTATTAAGAGGCAGTTTGATAGGAATCAAAATTTGACAAGACCTATCATTAGGGTAAGAACTAAAGGAATTCAAATTTTGGTGATGAGGGCCCATTTTGAGCGAACCGACCCCCGAATTATTTATAAATTAACCTCATTTCTATTATTCTTGTATTGTGTTTTCCAACAGGGAAATTAACCTCTTTTCTTTAAAGTATTTAGAGGGCGATGGACAAACTCACTCAAACTCAGCTTGTGGGTTATCTATGGACCAACTTGAACCGGCAATGAGCTGGGCCGATGGATCCTATAGAAGACCGGCATCTTGAAGACCAATTTCTTTTATATATTTTTCATTTTCATGGACTATTTATGTTGTAATCATTTTGGGACACTTTTATTTCCTTGTAATTTTCATTTAGGACTAGCCACCTTAAAAGTGGCAAACTTGTAATTTTAACCACTTTCTAACCCTAGGAGTAGCAAGTATAAATACTTGCTTAGAAGAGGGTTTGAGGAGGCCATGTTTTGCAGAATTGAGAGTTCATTTTCACGTGAGGATTAGGGTTCCTAATTGTCATTAGACTCTTATCAATTTCAATCCCAAGAGTTGAAATTGTGGCGAGCGCGACGAAGGGGAATTGTGAGTCATATCGATTCCATCTTAGTTGTATGTTCATTTCTTCTCTAATGAGTCATATCTAGGGTAGATTTGGATCTTTCTTGGACATATTTGTGGTTATATTTCGTGGACAACAATCTTGTATGATTGATTGTTTCCTTGAGCACTTGAATTATGTATATCATTTTTAGTGTTGGCGTGAATTTGCAATTGAAAGGGAAAGTGGATTTCATGGTTTTATTGCTTTCTTTGATCCAATTTCCATGTGATATTTCAATCCTTATTGTGGTTACTTGGTTAATGTTACCAATAGAGATTATAATTAAATCATTTGAACAACATTTTCCATCAAAATCTATATAGGTGTCACATGAATTGCTTCCTTGGTGGACCGATTTTGTATGAGAGTTGAGACTTGTTTTATTTGAATCATTTGATTGTGTTTCAAAGTGGTTTTGAGCAAATCATCTTTTTGGTATCAGAGCACATGTTGAGAGAAGGGATTGGTTTTATTTTATTTCGTGGAATTAATCATCAATTAGGGTTTTTATAGTGAAAACTGCAAATTGTGTTGTTGTTATGGTTTTGAGTTTGCGAAATTACCTTGGCTTGGAATTTAATTTGCTATTTGTTGGAGTTGGATTGGGAAGGTTGTTGTAGCATCTTATGATCAATAATTTTCGTGGAAGGGTAGAAGCATAGAAGTGTTGTTTAATCCAACAACTTTTGGAACTTGAAAAACTTACCAATCCTTGTTGTGGCTTGTTATGGTGTGAAGGAGGATGTGTTAGTTGTTGTTGTGACTTCCATTGTGTAATTGTGAATTAGAGAAGTACAATTTACAGATTTGCATTGAGTTTTGATTAGTAAGGAATTTATTTGAATTCAAACACATGCCATTAAGTTATGGGGGTTAATGAGTACTATTTGAATTTGAATTCATTGCTTACCAATTGAAGAAGGCTTGCAATTAGTGAAGTGGTTTGAATTTTAAATTTGAGTTGCTGCCTATTTCGTTGTAAAGTTACGGTTAGAACTTGTGGGAAGTGGAGTACATTTTGTTGTTGCAACATGTATAAAAGGTATATGTGTGTGGAGTTGTGTTTTTGTAAAATTAGTGAAGGGTATGTATGTGTAGCGTTATGTGTGTATGTTGATTGAAGGTGTTGCAACGTGGTGAATTGGTGTTGTGGTGAAGTGAGTGCACCGTGATTGAGGTGTGTGTGGTGGTGTAAATTTGTGGAGTTGTGTGGAGTAAGGTGCTGCACATTAAGATAAAGTGTGAGTGTGAACCTTAGCTAATTAAGGAAGTTAAGTAGTGAAGTTTGAAACTCAAATATAAGCATTTAAGTGTGAAAGTTATTGAGTATTATTACTTAAACACTTGCTTACTTGAATTCAATATCTTAACTTCTTGGAAGTATTTATTTGTGCTCCACTTATTCTACTCTACTTGAAGTGATAAGAAGTATTTGTTGCATTGGTGAATTGTTGCACCGTGGGTGTACAAGTGTGTGTGTTGTTATCCAAATGTGTTATTATAACGTGGTGAAGTGAAGGGAGTGTGCTATAAATTATTTGAGATTACATTTGTACTTCAAATAAATCGCATCTACAAACATGTCATATGATAGTGTGAATGGGGACATTGGCAATGAGGCCAATAGCTAAGTGGGTAGCAGACCAGGTCGTCGAAATACAAATGGAAGAACTCTAGATGAACAACTTCGGGACCTTACCACAATTGTTGCTACATTAGCAACAAGGATTGATAGGATGACATTGCCACCACCACCTGTAGTAAACCTTCAGGCACCACCTAGAGTAGAAGGAGATTATCATGCTCTTAGAGAAGACAGAGATGATAATTTTAGGGTTAATCCATACCGGGACAGGGAATTTAGACCACCTCGAGGACTAGAGTGTGTGAAGCTACAGATGCCTTCATTTGATGGTAGGGGTTCCACCGATGATTACCTAAACTGGGAAGACCAAGTTGAAGGTCTTTTCAAGTGTTATGAGATTGATGAAGACTCCAGGGTACGCCTTGCAGCTGTAGAGTTCACAGGGTATGCCGCTTTGTGGTAGAGAAATATAGTGATCAATAGGCGAATGGATGGAGAGACCGAAACACACACTTAGAGAGACATGAAACGAGTTTTGAGGAATAGGTTTGTACCGAACCACTACAGGCATGAGTTATTTATGCGTCTCCAGACACTGAGACAGGGGGGGGTAAAACAGTGGATGACTATGTACAGGAGTTTGAGACACTAGTGATCTGATGTGGATCAGTTGAACCTCCTGAACAAACCCTAGAACATTTTGTATCTAGGTTGAAGTATGAGATAGCTTGTGTAGTTAAGCTTCAGAGATATAGTACACTTGATGAGACTATACAGTTAGCCTTGAAAGTGGAAAGACAGAGGCAATCCTATTCATTCCAGGTTACTAGGAGCAGACTACCAGGGAACCAAACTGTTTAGGGTCAGCTATGTTCTCCTTTAGAGATACTAGAGGGTCACGAGCAGTTGAGTAAATCATTGGAGGATTCTGAGGGTTAGAGTCAGATGAGTCTATCATCAGAGAGACAGACTGTTCAGAGACAGATGTGTTCACCTTCAGAGGTCTCAGAGGACAGTGAGCAGTTAGGCTAACCATTAGAACACCATGAGGATCAGCGACATACAGATGAGTTAGAAAAGGAGGAAACAATATCAGTGAAATGGGTTGAGATAGGGGACACCTTAGTGGATAATGGGCCATTATTTGTGTTGTAGATAAGATACATCTTAGAAATGGAGGAGAGAAAACAATCACCACCCGTGGTATTTCAGATTTTGGGATTCTGCAGTGATATTTCTTCAAGTGGCTTACTAGGAGGAAACGAAGTCTCTACTGCATTTGATATGCCAGATTTAAGGACAAATCTTTTTGAGGCCCGAGGAGATGATAGGAATCAAAATCCGACAAGACCTATCATTAGGGCAAGAACTAAAGGAATTCGAATTTTGGTGATGAGGGCCTATTTTGAGCAGACCGACCCCGAAATTATTTATAAATTAACCTCTTTTCTATTATTCTTGTATTGTATTTTCCAATAGGAACACTTATCATATTTTATAGGGCGATGGACAAACTCTCTCAAACTCAGCTTGTGGGTTATCCATGGACCGACCTGAACCGGTGATGAGCTGGGCCGATGGATCCTATAGAAGACCGGCATCTTGAAGACCAATTTCTTTTATATATTTTTCATTTGCATGGACTATTTATGTTGTAATCATTTTGGGACACTTTTATTTCCTTGTAATTTTCATTTAGACTAGCCACCTTAAAAGTGGCAAACTTGTAATTTTGACCAATTTCTAACCTTAGGAGTAGCAAGTATGAATACTTGCTTAGAAGAGGGTTTGAGGAGGCCATATTTTGCAGAATTGAGAGTTAATTTTCACGTGAGGATTAGGGTTCCTAATTGTCATTAGACTCTTATCAATTTCAATCCCACGAGTTGAAATTGTGGCGAGTGCAACACCTTGAAATTGTGAGTAGTATCAATTTCATTTTGTTGTGATTTTTTTTCTTCTCTAGTGTGTCATATCTAGGGGTGAATTGAGATAGTTCTTGGATGTATTTGCTTCTTATTATTTTTGAATTCTTGTGTTTAATTAAGATCCTTCGCATTTGAATTCGGTTCATCCTTGAAGAATACCTCTTGAAACGTGATTATCACTTGTGGAAAGGAGTTCTTAGAATTGAAGTTTTCTTTTGAATTTGTGGATCATCACATGGGATTATATGTGATTAGTGTGATGTTAGAAGTGATTATTATTGTGGTATCACAATTGCAACATTGAGTATTTGGATTTCATTGCACCTTCACTAGGTTCATGCCATTTTTGCCCTTTTTGGAACTGATTTTGTTGTTGACTTGAGTTAGTTTTTCTTGAGTCTTTTAATTATGCTTCCAAGTGGATTTAGGCACATCACAGTTGTGTTCACCTTTAGAGTTTCCAGAGGTTCATGAGTAGTTAAGCAAACCACTAAAGGGCCAAGAGGGTAAAAAACATATAGTTGAATCGAGAAAGAGGACAACAACATCAGTGGAACGGTTTCAGACGGGGGAGGTATTAGAGGATAATGGACCATTATATGTGTTGCAGATGAAGTATATCCTACAAATGGAGGAAAGAAAGCAATCACCCCCCGTGGTATTTTAGATATTGGGATTCTGCAGTGATACTTCTTCAAATAACTTGCTAAGCGGATATAGAGTCTCTACTACCTTTGATGTGCTAGATTTGAGGACAAATCTTTTTGAGGCCTGAGGAGATGATAGGAATCAAAATCCTATAAGACCTATCATTAGGGCAAGAACCAAAGGATTTCAAATCTTGGCGATGAGGGTCCTTTTTGAACAAATCGACCTCGGAATTATTTATTTACTAACCTCTTTTCTATTGCTTATGTATTGTGTATTCCAGTAGGCACACCTATCAGGCTTACAAGGCAATGGACAACCTCACTATGACTTAGCTCATGGGTTATCCATGGACTGACCTAAACCGAAGATGAGCTGGACCGACAAATTCCATTGAAGAGCTGGCGTGTTGAAGACTGTTTTTATATTTGTTATTTTCTTTGAACCATTTATTTTGTAAGCTTTTGGGACATTTTATTTGGTTGTATTTTATGTTTTAGACCAGCCACCCTTTGGTGGCATAGTTGTAATTGTTTAGCCATTTTAAGCCTAAAGGGGGCAAGTATAAATACTTGCTTAAGTAGGGTTTATTAGAAGAGAGGGTATACACATTTTTGTTGCCCAAATTTTCGTGAGAATTAGGGTTCATCCTAATTTTCATAAGACTCTTATCAATTTCTTCAAGGAATTATGGCGAGTAGCAATTAAAGAAATTGTGAGTCATATCATTTCCTTAATTGTTTTCCTTTTCCATGCTAGTGTGTAATATTTAGAGTTGATTAGGATTGGTTCTTTTGGTTCTTAATTCACATCAATTATAGGATCCACTTATATCATTATACTGCTTGCAATTTAGTGGAATTGAATCCTTTATTGAATTATCATTGTGAAGTTTCAATTGCTAGTGGGATTGCTAATTTGCGTGGAGACTTTACATAAGGGATTCACATCTTTTAGTAGCTTTGATCATTGTAATTTCATTTGTTCTTGTATTGAGTGCTTAATCCAATTGAATACTTCATTATTTAGTGTTAAGGTTAATTGATTTACTAATTGGATTCCAAAAGGGTTTAGGTTTCATGCTATATATTAAGAGGATTGATTTGGATTTGATTGAGTTGGTTTCATTTTTTATGTGTATATGCTTTTATCAAATTAAGGCATATTAATTTGTGACAACGATGTTTACAGTAATGATTTTTATGGCGATGATGTTTGTAGCATTAGTAAAGACTTTTGCTGCAATGATATTTGTAGTGATGAACTATGTGACAATGATCATATTTGCCCCAATGATATTTGCGGTGACAATATTTGTAGTGAAAACGAGGACATTTGTAGATTTGTTATGCCAATATTTGTAGTGATGACACTTATAGCGACCACATGTTTTAGTGATGACACTTGCAGCCATGACATTTATAGCGATGATGTTTGCGACAACAACGATGTCATTTGCGATGATGATATTTGTGCAAGAATTGTAACGATGTGGATGTTTGCAGTGGTGATATTTTTTGAGACAATATTTTCTACGATGACATTTGCAGCAACGATGCTTGTTGTAACAATGTCAACATTTGTTGAGATAAACTATGCTACGACAAGGGTAATTTTAATGATGATATTTATGACGACGATGTTTATAGTGATGACAAAGACATTTGTTGCGACCATATTTAGGTGATAATACTTGCAGCAATGATATTTACTATGACAACAATTGCAATGATGATATTTGCTGCAATGATTTTTGCAATGACAATACTTACAATGAAAAAATTTATAGCAACGACATTTACAACAATGATATTTGCATCGACGACATTTGCAGTAGCTACATTTACAACAATGATATTTGCAAGGACTATGTTTACAACGACAACGAAAACATTTATAATAGTGATATTTGCAACAACAATATTTGTAGTGATGACATTTACAATAATGATATTTGTAGCTATACATTTGTATTGGTAATATTTGTGGTGGCGACATTTGCAGCAACATCATAGACATTTGTAGTGATGATATTTATGGCAACAATAAGTGCAGCGATGACAATTGTAGAGGTGATATGATGAAGATCGCATTAGGAGGATTGGTCTAAGGATGATTAAGGACAGGATAAGGAGTTGGGAACAAAGAGTATGGGCATATTTGAAGTGCGGATTACGAGGACGTAAGTTAGGGGCAGAACTAAAGGACGATAGCTTCAAAAGTTTTTAAGACCGCTGGCTTTGGAGGCTTAGGCTATCGACCTTAAAAGAAAGCCACCGGCCTAAAATGTCCGTTGTAGAAGTGTATGGAAAGCCAACTTGAAAGCCATTGGCTTAAGTAGCTAGCGTACTCCAATAAAGGCTGGTTCAACCTTGAATGTAAGCTGCCAACTTAGATGGAAATTATAGGCCGACTTGTGTCCAATTTAGGCCAACGGCATATATTGTTTCTCCTTAGTTGCAAGTAAGGTTTTTGTGACGTTTTGTGTACTTTTGTTGTAAGAATATAAATAGTTGTCACACATTCATTTGTAAAACAATTTTTGAACATTTTTACTCATCAATTGAGAGAGATTTCTCTTTGTTTCTTTAAAGAACTATCAAACTTATCGGATTCTTGAATCCATGGCATTCATTCCTTAACTTATCAATCGATCCTTCCAAAATCGATTGTGGCGTTATCGCGTATACCAAGGTTCTTATCTCATTTATAGAAAAAAAGTCGCGATATCCATCATTCCTGAGAGATCCTAGGTTGTGAGGTTAGCGAATTGATTGTCGGGTTTCATCATGAGTTAGTAGGGTTCGGGTCATTTGGAATCAGAGTAATCAAGTTTGTCAAGATTGCCTATCCTTTTTGTTAATTCAATTACTTGTTCTTAGATCTAAGGTTTGGATAAAAAAAAATCATTCCTTTGTTAATTTGATCTGCAATTAGATTTTGATTGATTGTTGTTAGTATTTGAAAGGAATCATACACATTTCCTTTCTGAAGAATAAAAAATAAAAATCGTATAAAAAAAAGGAGAAGAAGAAAAAGAAAAACAAAATTGTTGTTAATTGGGTTGTGTTGAGTTGGAATTGGAAATTGTAGAGACTATTGTTGCTGTTTGTGATTTAGAGTTTATTTTGGTGATTTATAATTGAATTCCTAGTGTTTTGTGAATCTTGTTAAATCATGATATGAAATTGCTATTGGGAAAGTTGGGTAGATTTCTATAGTAACAAAATTTGATTGGGTTTTTTTATTCAAAAAGAACCAAAAAGAGGAATTGTTGAGTGGGTAAGGATTGGTGAGAATAGTAGAGCAATTTAAGTGAAGCACGTGAGTGAGTGAATTTGAGAGATTACATTTTATTACTCCTAACATTATTTTATGTAGCAATATGTCTCAAAGAAATTCTCCTGAAAGTGTGATGGGGGGGGGGGGGGGGGGGGGGGGGGGGGGGGGGAATTGATACAAAATTGATTATGGAAACTTTAACAATAGAGATGATGAAAATGTTGAGAGTGGAAATGGATCAATTTCATGAGCATATGGAGAAAAATTTTGAGCAGTCTCGGATTGCGTTTGTTCGGCATGGGAGGGATAAAATGCTAAGAAAGATAGTGTACATGGAGGAAGATGAGTGGGGTAGAGAAAGGTCTACAGCTAAATCTGATCAAGACTCTTTTATGGGTTATAGGAGAAATGTAGGGAGAAGTAGAGGAGCTTGGCATGGAGAAGATAGTAGTTTACAGAAGATAAAGATGAAAATCCCTTTCTTCTAAGGGAAGAATGACCTTGAGGTATATCTAGAGTGGAAGAAGGAGGTGGAGATGATTTTTTAGTGCCATAACTATGCTAAGGCCAAAAAGGTAAAACTTGTTGCCATTGAATTTTCTAATTATGAAATTGTTTAGTGGGATCAGTTTTTTATTGAATAAGAGGAGGAATAAGGAACCACAAATAGTCACATTGGAGGACATGAAGAGGATCATTAGGAAATAATTTGTACCTACATACTATTATAGGGAATTGTACAACAAATTACAAACCTTTAAGCAAGGTAATAGTAGAGTAGAGGAGTATCATAAGGAGACGGAGGTTATCATGATCAAGGAAAATATTGAGGAGGACTACAAAACAACTATGGCTAGATTTCTAGCAGGATTGAATAGGGAGATTCAGCAAGTGGTGGAATTGCAGCATTATGTGAAACTAGAGGATATGGTTCATATGGCCTTAAAGTTAAAAAGCAACTCAAGAGGAAAAATAGTAGCACCACACATGCTACACCGAGTTCTTCTAATTGGAGAACAGACACAGGGGAGGAGGTGGAGAAACAACTACATTCCAACCCACTACTAGAACAAACATTAGACTTAGTATCTCATAGGATTAGAGGTAAAACTTCTACATTCCAAACCACAACAATTGACGATTATGTACAGGAGTTTGAGACATTGATGATTAGATGTGGGTCAGTCAAGCCTCTTACGTAACCCTAGCACAATTTGTGTTAGGGTTAAAGTATGAAATTGCCTGCATTGTAGAGCTCCAAAGGTATAACACACTTGATGAGGCCATCCACCTAGCTCTGAAAGTGGAGAGATAAAGGCGATCCAAACTTTTTCAAGCAACAAGCAATAAGTACACAACTTCTACCAAACCTCATAGGTTAGATAGTCAGCAGGGTGAACAAAAGGGAATAAGGGGAAATGATAAGACTATGGACAAAAATACAACTATTATTGATAGGGAGAGGAAAATTTTTGGAAAAGGAAAAGTAGTTGTTGGAGCTGATATTTGCAACGACAATGTTTGTAATGATGATAAAGGCATTTATAGTGACGATATTTGCGGTAATAATAAATGTAACGACGACATTTATAGAGATAAAATTTGCCATGAAGATATTTATAGCGTTGATTTTTGCAGTGATGACGAGAACATTTGTAGTGGTGATATTTGTAGTGACAACATTTGTAGCAATGATATTTGCAATGACCACAATTGTATTGACAACAATTGTAATGATGATATTAACGGTAACTATGTTTACAACAAAGACGTGGACATTTGCAGCAGTGATATTTGTGGCGAAAATATTTGTAGCGACAACATTTGTTGCAATGATATTTGCAACTATGATGTTTGTAGTGACCACAAGGACATTTAATGGGAATCTACCCAACGATCTTAATGGATAGGGAACTTGATTTAGATGATGATCCAAATCACTTGCATGTATACATATTTTTCTTTATCTAATAAAAGTTTGAATGATAATCTAGCAGGTACAACGATCATTCTTCATGGGATGCCACATGAACTTCACTGTTGGTTAAATTAGGGACATCATCGAATTCACATCTAGTGGCTCGCCATGATCAACATTGACTTGATGAATTGGCTCTTTAAAGATTATTATCTTTTGTACTTGTGATTTATTTCTTTGAACCATTTATTTTGTAAGCTTTTGGGACATTTTATTTGGTTATATTTTAAGGATTTGGGACCAGCCACCCTTTAGTGGCACAGTTGTAATTGTTTAGTCATTTTAACCCTAAAAGGAGAAAGTATAAATACTTGCTTTAGTAGGGTTTGTAGGGGAGGTGGAGAACATACAATTTGCTGCCAATTTTCATGAGAATTTAGGGTTCTACTCAAATTTTCATAAGACTCTTATTAATTCTTCAAGGAATTGTAGTGAGTAGCAACTAAAGGATTTGTTAGTCATATCATTTCCTTAGTTGATTCCATTTCATGCTAGTGTGTAATATCTAATTTTGATTTGGATTGTGTTCTTTTGGTTCTTGATTTCACGTCAATTTTAGGGTTAATTCTATCATTATTTTGTTTACAATTTAGTGAAAATTAGATCCTATTTTGTCTTGTTGATTGCAATTATTCAATTGCTAGTGGAATTCTTCATTTGCGTGGAGGCTTTTGTATAAGTAGTTCACGCTATTTTAGTATTTTTGCTCATTGGATTCCCAACTAATCTTATGTTGTGTGCTTAATCCATTTAAGCACATCATCTTTTGGTGTTAAGATTATTAGATTTACAAATTGGATTATAAAGGGTTAAGGGGTTTACGACTTTATGGAGGTTTGTGCCTGAATTTGATTGAGGTTGATTCAATTTGCTGTTTGTATGTGCTTTGGCCTTTTTAAGCTCATCATCGTTTGGTATCAGAGCAATTTGTTCCATATAAATTAGGGTCACTTGGTAATTTGATCTTCATGCCATTTTTAGGTTTGTGCAATTGGTCCTTCAATTGGTTTTGTGTGCTTATACTTGGTTACTAAGCACATAATCTTTTGGTATTAGAGCACAAGTTAAGAGAAGGGATTAGTGTTAGTTGATTTCATGATCCTCATTATTAATCGGGGTTCTTCACTTTGATATGAAATTGTGTGTTGTGAATTAAGGTTATGTAATTGTCTTGTTGAGGAGTTGAATTTGCCACTTGTTGAAGTTAAATTGAAAGACTTATTGTAACTCCTTATTGTTAATAATTTTCTTGAAGGAAGAGGAGTAGAAGTGTATTCTTGAATTCAAAATTCAGAACTTGGAAATTACCTCATTTTCGAAAGGAGTGGAAGTATAATCCATTGCATGTTGTTTTCGGAAATAAGAGTATAGTTGTACAATTTTTCAGAATTGAATTGTGTGGATTCTATGGAAGCTATTTGATTTTCAAAACACACATTAAGTGATAGAAGTTATTGTGTGTACATTTTAATTTGCAAGTGGCTTTTTACCAATTGTTGAAAGGTTGCAATAATTGAAATCATTTGAAATTGAATTGAGCTGCCTTGTTAAGTTACGGTTTGAAAAGTGTGTTTAAAGTGGAGGAGTGCAACATGTGGAAGTGTCTGTATGTGTGTGGCGTTGTGCTTATGTATTTAGTGAAGGGTGTGTGTGTATGGCGTTGTGTTTATGTATGTTGAAGTAAAGGGGATTGCAAGTGGTGTAAGTAGTGGTGATGAGTGTTTGCACCATGAGTAAGGGAATGAGTGGTGGTGTGGAATTATACATTTGTGTGTGTGGTGAGGTGCTGTACATTGTGATTTATTGTAGTGTGAAACTGTGGTAAGGAAGGAAGGTTTAAGTTGTAGAATTTGAATTAAAAAACAAGCATTAAAGTGTGAAAGTAATTGAACTCATTACTTAAACACTTGTTGGTTGAATTTAATTTCTTAACTACTCGGAAGTGATTGTGTGTACTTCATTGATTTGACTTTACTTGAAGTGCCAAGAATTATTTCATTGTGTTGTTAACTTCTTGCAACGTGGATTTCATTATGTATTAGTGTGGTTGTTAAACGTTCTTGTGACTTAGTGTTGTTGAAGGAGTGTGCTGTAAATTGTGGGAGTGTACTTCATCAAATCACAATCATGTCAAATGATAATGTAAATGGGGGAATTAGCAATGAGGCTAATAGCCAGGTTGGTGGAGGTTAGGGTAATGAAATTGCAGACTTTGGAAGATCAACTTCAAGATCTTACTACTATTGTTGCTACATTAGTAATAAGGATTGATAGGATGACATTGCCATAACCACTAGTGGTAAATCCTCAAGCACCACCTCGAGTAGCTCTTCAAAATATCCATAGAGAAGGAGAAGTGGGAGTGATGAGATCCGAGATGAGAGCCAAGCCAGAAGAAGAAATGTGGATCCTCTTGAAGTGCTGCCTGGACCGATCACAAGAAATCGAGCAAAACGATTCAAGGAAGCACTTAACGTGTTGATAAAGGTTGTCCATGAAGCCGGAAAGGATTGGAGCAATCTTGGAGTTGGAACGGATTGGAACAACCATTGGAAGACCCTTGCTTTTTTACAAGTTATACTGGACACGGGTTGAAGAGGGCGTGTACTTTCAAGGCACGGCCGTGTAGGACTCTCAAGATTGCCTAGAATCATACACGGCTAGATACACGGTTAAAAGGCACGGTCGTGTATGGAGTCAAGCAAATCCACAGAAAGATACACGGCTAAAGTACACGGGCGTGTATGTTGCCAGAAGTTGCACAGACAGATACACGGTCAAAGTGCACGGGCGTGTATGTTGCTAGAAGTTGCACAGACAAGTACACGGCCAAAGTACACGGGCGTGTACACAGGCCGTGTATCCCCTGTCGGCCAGCTTGCTCTGTTTCGCGTTTTTATGTCACTTGACTAAACTACGTCGTTTTGGACTTGTTTTTACACGAATTGTAACCCTAGTATAAAAGCTCCTAGGGTTTAGAACATTAGAGATAAGACATCATTGAACATTAAACACTTTTAAGAGGCACCTCTCTTGGTTCTTCAAGAACTTAATTCGAACTTATCGGATTGATTTCCGTGGCGTTCATCCCGACTTATCAATCGGTTTTCCATCCCGATTGTGGCGTCTTCACTTTTATACCAAGTTTCTTGTCTCGCTTATAAACAACGGGTCGCGGTTTTCCACTTTAGGTGTTTGGGCGTCTTAGGCAACGATTTTCCGAACGTATTGGTATTGGGTTTCGTCACAAGTTGGCGTGGTTCGTATCAGTTTGGTATCAGAGCTTAGGTTTGTCAAAACATCAAGTTCGGTTGAGGAAGGTAATATCAAAAACCCTAACTCCAATCGTTCATATCAATTATCGTGTTCAATTCTGCAATATTAATTGTCTTTTGATAGTGTAGTATTTACTAGTCGATTGTAAAAAAAAAAAAAAAAGAGTAAAAATCACGACAAAAAAAAAAGAAGGGAAAAGAAAAGAAAAGAGAAACGTGATCAAAAGCCAAAAAAAAAAAAATCGGATAGAAAAATAGATGAAAATTTTACGAACCCTAGAGTTGGTTTTGAATTCTACGGAAGGAAATTGATGTAGTTCGGGTTAGTTCCAAGAGAATTGAGAAGAGGAAATTGGTGAGTGATATCATCGTTGTTTGTGAGAATACACAAGTGACTGTGTGATATCATCATTTGAGCGAAACACGTAAGGGAGTGTATCGTGAGGTTTGATCATATATATATTTGTGTTGTACTAATCTTTTCTGCAGGAACTATGTCGAGACAACATTCTCCGGAAGGTGAGAGGGGAAGGTTTGATGCTAGGTTAGTAATTGAGGCGTTGAGGGGAGAAATGAAGAGGATGTTCCAAGAAGGAATGGAACAAATTCATGAGACGGTGGAGCAAAGACTAGAGCAATCCACAAACGTATTCCAAGGGCATAAGAGGGGGAGTCGTTCTAGGAGAGTACCGAGGGGTGGAGATGAAATGTCGGGTGATGACTTTGATGAGCCTTCTGTTGGGAGTTATAGAGGTTATAGTGGTCGGAATAGAGGGACTGGAGATTGGGAAGATAGAGGAGATAGGAATAGAGAGGATGATCAATTGAGTAGCATAAAGATGAAGATTCCTCCTTTCCAAGGGAAGAATGATCCCGAGGCGTATTTAGAATGGGAGAAAAAGGTGGAGATGGTGTTTGATTGTCACAACTATAGTGGGAGAAAGAAGGTGAAACTTGCTGCCATTGAATTTTCAGATTATGCTATAGTGTGGTGGGATCAATTAATGTTGAATAGAAGAAGGAGTGGCGAGCCACCTATTGAGTCTTGGGAAGAGATGAAAAGAGTGATGAGAAAGCGGTTTATACTTGCGTATTACTATCGTGAATTGCACAACAAGTTGCAAACTCTAAGGCAGGGAAGCCGAAGTGTAGATGAGTACTTCAAGGAGATGGAAGTCACTATGATTAGGGCGAATGTAGAAGAGGATAGAGAGGCTACAATGGCTAGATTCCTTGCTGGGTTGAATAGAGAAATCCAAAATGTGGTTGAATTGCAGCATTATGTAGAATTGGAGGATATGGTTCACATGGCTATAAAGGTTGAGAACCAGCACAAGCGGAAGGGTAGTAATAGTGCACGATTTCAATAGGGTAATGGTTCATCCACTTGGAAGACTAATCAATGGAAGAAGGAAGAAAAGCCTTTACCTACCAAACCAAAAGGGGAGCTGAGGCAAGCGGGTTCTACTCCTGGTAATCAAGGTAACCCTGAATCTTCTACTTCTAGAAATCGTGACATTAGATGCTTTAAATGTCAAGGTAGAGGCCATATTGCTAGTCAATGTACAAATAGGCGTGTGATGATTTTGCGTGATGATGGTGAGTATGAGACTGAGGGCGATAGTGAAGAAGATGATATGCCACCATTAGAGGATGTTAGTGATGATGAGGAGCCTGCAATGGGAAGGCTAGTGGCAGTAGTGAAGCGAGCGCTGAATGTGCAGGTGAAGGAAGAAGAGGAGGTGCAAAGAGAAAATATATTTCATACTAGATGTTATTTAGGAGATCACATTTGTAGTTTGATCATTGATGGAGGGAGTTGCACCAATGTAGTGAGCAATTTTATTGTTGAGAGGCTGGGGCTCAAAACTGTTAGACACCCTAGTCCATATAAATTGCAGTGGTTGAATGATAGTGGTGAGACTAAGGTGAGTAAGCAAGCCTTGATTGGTGTTCGCATTGGTAGGTATGAGGATGAGGTGTTATGTGATGTAGTGCCAATGCAAGCATGTCATGTGTTGTTGGGGAGGCCATGGCAATTTGATAGGAAGGTTGTTCATGATGGCTTTTCTAACAAGTATACGCTTGTTCACCAAGGAAAATCTTTTAACCTTAAACCTTTAACACCTAAACAAGTGTATGAGGACCAATTGCAGCTACAACAGTCTTTTGCAAAACATAAGGTGAGTGGAAAGCAGAGTGAGAGTGAGAGAGCAAAAGACAATGAGAAGAAAAAGGAATATAAAAGTCAAGATCAAAAGGAAAAGGAGAGGAAGGCTGGAAAGAGTGTGAGAGGCCAAGTTGAAGGGGGATCAACTTTGGTGGTGAGTGAAAAGGAGAGGGCAGGCTTGCAAAAGGAGAGTTGTGTGGCAAGAGCGAGTGTAGTAAGGAGAGCGTTAGTGATGAGGCAACCTATGTTGTTGCTGGTTTTCAAGGAAACATATTTGATTACTAACGAATTATCTAATGCTTTGCCTAGTGTGGTTGTGTCTCTTGTGCAGGACTTTGAAGATGTCTTTCCGAAGGAACTCCAAAGGCCGTTTGATGAATTAATGGAGAAGGGATACGTGAGAGAAGGCATGAGTCCATGTGCAGTGCCTGTGATTTTGGTGCCTAAGAAGGATGGATCATGGAGAATGTGTGTTAACTGCCGCGCCATCAACAACATCACGGTAAAGTATCGTCATCCCATTCATCGTTTAGATGACTTCTTAGATTGGTTATATGAGTATAGTGTCATTCCTCATGAGCTTTGGATAGATATGTCCATAGATTTTGTGTCAGGATTATCTAGGCCTAAGCATGGTCGAGATTCTAATTTTGTGATTGTGGATAGGATTTTCAAAATGGTTCATTTCATTCCTAGTCATAAAACTGATAATGCTATATACATTGTTGAATTGTTCTTTAGAAAGGTAGTGCGTCTGCATGGTATACCTAGTAGCATTGTTAGTGATCGAGATGTAAAGATTTCGAGTCATTGTTAGAGAGTATTGTGGGAAAAGTGGGGAACTAAACTAATGTTTTCGACTATCTGTCACCCACAAACTGATGGGCAAATTGTTGTGGTTAACAGTACTTTAATTCAATTGTTAAGGGCAATCATAGAGAAGAACAATAGGACTTGGAAGGATTGCCTACCATTTGTGGAGTTTGCATGTAATAGGGCTTTAAATAGCATTATTCATTGTTCACCATTTGAGATTGTGTGTGGTTTTAACCCACTGGATCCTATTTATATCTTGCCATTGCAACCTAACAAGTTTGTGAGTTTTGAAGCTGATTTTAAGACAGATTTCGTAAGAAAGCTAAATATTGAGCGAAGAGCGGAACAGTATGTGAAACAAGCTAACAAGGGTTGTCAACAAGCTGTTTTTGAACCTGGAGATTGGGTTTGGGTTCACATGCACAAAGAGCAAATTCCCGTACAGCGTAGATCTAAATTACTTCCTAGAGGCGATGGACCAATTCAAATTCTTGAATACATCTATGATATAGCATACAAGAAAGATTTACCAGGTAAGTATCCAGTAAGTGTCACGTTTAATGTTACTGATCTGAGTCCATTTGATGCAGGAAATGATTTGAGGACAAATCCTTTTCAAGAGGAGGGGAATGATGAGATCCGAGATGAGAGCCAAGCCAAAAGAAGAAATGTGGATCCTCTTGAAGTGCTGCCTGGACCGATCACAAGAAATCGAGCAAAACGATTCAAGGAAGCACTTAACGGGTTGATAAAGGTTGTCCATGAAGCCAGAAAGGATTGGAGCAATCTTGGAGTTGGAACGGATTGGAACAACCATTGGAAGACCCTTGCTTTTGTACAAGTTATACTGGACACGGGTTGAAGAGGGCGTGTACTTTCAAGGCACGGCCGTGTAGGACTCTCAAGATTGCCTAGAATCATACACGGCTAAATACACGGTTAAAAGTCACGGCCGTGTATGGAGTCAAGCAAATCCACAGAAAGATACACGGCTAAAGTACACGGGCGTGTACATTGCCAGAAGTTGCACAGACAGATACACGGTCAAAGTGCACGGGCGTGTATGTTGCCAGAAGTTGCACAGACAAGTACACGGCCAAAGTACACGGGCGTGTACACAGGCCGTGTATCCCCTGTCGGCCAGCTTGTTCTGTTTCGCGTTTTTATGTCACTTAACTAAACTACGTCGTTTTGGACTTGTTTTTACACGAATTGAAACCCTAGTATAAAAGCTCCTAGGGTTTAGAACATTAGAGATAAGACATCATTGAACATTAAACACTTTTGAGAGGCACCTCTCTTTGTTCTTCAAGAACTTAATTCGAACTTATCGGATTGATTTCCGTGGCGTTCATCCCGACTTATCAATCGGTTTTCCATCCCGATTGTGGCGTCTTCACTTTTATACCAAGGTTCTTGTCTCGCTTATAGACAACGGGTCGCGGTTTTCCACTTTAGGTGTTTGGGCGTCTTTGGCAACGAATTTCCGAACGTATTGGTATTGGGTTTCGTCACGAGTTGGCGTGGTTCGTATCAGGGAGGATGAAATTTGGGTAGAAGAATTGTGGGAGATCATCACCCCTATAAGGAGTGATGAGAGCCATGATAGGAGCCAAGCCAGAAGATGGAATGTGGATCCTCTTGAAGTGCCACCTGGATTCGATCATAAGAACTCGAGCGAAACGATTAAAGGAAGCACTTAACGGGTTGATAAAGGATGTCCATGAAGTCGGAAAGGAGTGGAGCAATCATGAAGTTGGAAAGGATTTGAACTACCATGGGAATGTCCTTGCTCTTGTACAAGTCATAACGGATACAGGTTGAAGAGAGCGTGACTTTACAAGGCACGACCGTGCAGGAGTCTAGAGGTTACACAGAATCATACACGGTCGTATACACGGTTCAAAGGCACGGCCGTGTATGGTGTCAAGAATTTCCACAGAAAGATACACGACTAGAAGTACACGGTCGTGTATGTTGTCAAGAATTTCCACAGAAAGATATACGACTAGAAGTACATGGTCGTGTACATCTCTAACACCGGCTTCAAGGCCACCAGCCTTCATTCCCACGTTGCCGGCCTTTAAGTTATTGTTTTGTTATTTTACGCAACTTATTGAAGCTATGTCATTTTGGGGAATCATTGTTACGAATTGTAAACCCTAATATAAAGCTCTTAGGGTTTAGATACAACATAGAATATAGAATATACAACATACAATTTTGAAAACACTTTTGAGAGAATTCCTCTCTTGGTTCTTTAAAGAACTACTCTAGAACTTATCGGATTTTCTTCCATGGCATTCATCCCGACTTATCAATCGGTCTTTCATCCCGATTGTGGCGTCTACATAATATACCAAGGTTCTTGTCTCACTTACAGGTAACGGGTCGTGGTTTCCACTCGATTGTATTAGGTTTCGTCACACGTTGGCGTGGTTTATATCAGTTTGGTATCAGAGCCTAGGTTTGTTAAACCATCAGTTCGGTTTGAGGAAGGTAACATCAAAAACCCTAACTCCAATCGTTCATATCAATTGTTCGTATTCAATTTCATAATGTTAATTGTCTATTGAAAGTGTAGTACCTACTATTCAATTTTGTTATGACAAAAAAAGGGAAGAATGACGAAAAAAAAAAAAAGGAACGTGATCAAGAGCAATAAACAAAGGCAACAAAAAAAAATCTGAAAGAAAAATAGAAAAAAAAAAATTCGAGCCCTAGAGTTGTTTTGAATTCTATGGAAGGGAATTGGTGTAGTTTGGGTTAGTTCCAAGAGAATTGAGAAGAGGAATTGGTGAGTTGATATCATCATTGCTTGTGAGAATACACGAGTGACTGTGTGATATCATCCTTTGAGCGAAATACGTAAGGGAGTGTATCGTGAGGCTTAATTATATATATTTGTGTTCGTGCTAACCTTTTTTCTGTAGGAACGATGTCGAGGCAACATTCTCCTGAAAGTGAGAGGGGAAGGTTTGATGCTAGGTTAGTGATTGAGGCGTTGAGGGGTGAGATGAAGAGAATGTTTCAGGAGGGAATGGAACAAATTCATGAGATGCTAGAGCAAAGACTAGAGTAATCTAAAAACGTCTTCCAAGGGCGTAAGAGGGAGAGTTGTTCTAGGAGAGTAAAAAGGGGTGGAGATGAAATGTCGGATGATGAATTTGATGAACCTTCTATTGGGAGTTATAGAGGTTATAGTGGTAGGAATAGAGGAACTAGAGATTGGGAAGATAGAGGAGATAGGAATAGAGAGGATAATCAACTGAGTAGTATAAAGATGAAGATTCCTCCTTTCCAAGGGAAGAATGATCCTGAGGCGTACTTAGAGTGGGAGAAGAAGGTAGAGATGGTGTTTGATTGTCACAACTATAGTGGGAGAAAGAAAGTGAAACTTGCTGCCATTGAATTTTCGGATTATGCCATAGTGTGGTGGGATCAACTAATGTTGAATCGAAGAAGGAATGACGAACCACCTATTGAGTCATGGGAAGAGATGAAGAGGGTGATGAAGAAGCGGTTTGTGCCTGCGTATTACTATCGTGAGTTACACAACAAATTGCAAACTCTTAGGCAGGGAAGCCGAAGTGTGGATGAGTATTTCAAGGAGATGGAAGTTACTATGACTAGGGCGAATGTAGAGGAGGATAGAGAGGCTACCATGGCTAGGTTTCTTGCTGGATTGAATAGAGGAAATTCAAAATGTCGTGGAATTGCAGCATTATGTAAAATTGGAAGATATGGTTCATATGGCTATAAAGGTTGAGAACCAACACAGGAGGAAAGGTAGTAGTACTACACGGTTTCAATAGGGTACTGGTTCATCCGCCTGAAAGACTAACCAATGGAAGAAGGAAGAAAAGCCTTTACCCACCAAACCAAAAGGAGAGCAGAGGCAAGCGGGTTCTACTCCTGATAACCAAGGTAAACCTGATTCTTCTACTCCTAGAAATCGTGACATTAGATGTTTTAAATGCCAAGGTAGAGGCCATATTGCTAGTCAATGTCCGAATAGGCGTGTTATGATTCTGCGTGATGATGGTGAGTATGAGACTGAGGGGGATAGTGAAGAGGATGATATGCCTCCATTAGGGGACGTTAATGATGATGAGGAGCCTGCAATAGGGAGGTTAGCGGCAGTAGTGAAGAGAGCTTTGAATGTGTAGGTGAAGGAAGAAGAGGAGGTGCAAAGAGAGAATATCTTTCATACTAGATGTTATCTAGGTGATCATATTTGCAGTGTGATCATTGATGGAGGAAGTTGCACCAATATGGTGAGTAATTTTATTGTTGAGAGGCTGGGACTCAAGACTACTAGACACCCTAGTCCATATAAATTGCAGTGGCTGAATGATAGTGGTGAGACTAAGGTGAGTAAGTAAGACTTGATTACCTTTTGCATTGGTAGGTATGAGGATGAGGTGTTATGTGATGTAGTGCCAATGCAAGCGTGTCATGTGTTGTTGGGGAGGCCATGGCAATTTGATAGGAAGGTTGTTCATGATGGCTTTTCTAACAAGTATACGCTTGTTCACCAAGGAAAAAGCTTTAATCTTAAACCTTTAACACCTAAACAGGTGTATGAGGATCAGTTGTAGCTACAATAGTCTTTTGCAAAATATAAGGTGAGTGAAAAACAGAGGGAGAGTGAGAGAGCAAAAGATAGCGAGAAAGAAAAGGAACACAAAAGTCGATATCAAAAGGAAAAAGAGAGGAAGGCTGGAAAGAGTGTGAGAGACCAAGTTAAAGGGGGATCAACTTTGGTGGTGAGTGAAAAGGAGAGTGCAGCCTTGTAAAAGGAGAGTTGTGTGGCAAGAGCGAGTGTAGTGAGGAGAGTGTTAGTGATGAAGCAACCTATGTTGTTGCTGGTTTTTAAGGAAATTGTTTGAATACTAACGAACTATTTAACTCTTTGCCTAGTATGGTTGTGTCTATTGTGCAGGACTTTGAAGATGTCTTCCCTGAGGAGATTCCAAAGGATTACCACCTATTCGTGGTTGATAAAGGCATATTTTACTCATAATTCATTAAGCAATTTGCAAGTATTCATTATTAATTTTGGAGAAATCACAAGGAAATGGTACTTAATCATGTTTATTTTTATATTTCAGATGTTGAAGGACTTTGAGTTCAAAGCTTAATCAATTTGGAGAGATTGCATACAAATTGAAGCATGAAAAGATTGAAGGATGGCAAATGAGAGATTAAAGCCACCGGCCTTTATGGCCGGCCTTCAATGCAAGGCCGCCGGCCTTTATGGCCGGCTTAAATGAAGGTCGCCGGCCTTTATGGCCGGCTTAAAAGAAGGCTGCCGGCCTTTGGCCGGTCTTGAGTCGGCCTTGGACCGGTCTTGTTTTAATTGCATCTTCTCGCCTCCCCTTACATATATATAGGTCTTATGTCGATTTAGAGAGGAACTTTTTGTCAAATTTTAGTGTTCTTATAGTAGTTTTAACCTAGTTTTAAGGGAGAATTGTGGAGATTAAATCTTGGAAAAACTTTGTGATCTTCGTAGAGATTATCATCCTTTGTGAAGGATTTGTGGAGTTCCTTTCAATTAAGGTATTATTTGTATTGTTGAATTGGTGATTTCTGAACTTTAATTCTTATATGCAATTCAAGCATTTGATCCAACCATTGAATATGATTTCTTTTACATGAATCTCCTTGAATCATAATCATGTCTTTATCTCCATGAATTGCTAAGTCTTTTCCTTGGGAAATTGGATGAAACCCTAAAATGTTAAAAGGATAATTGTAGCCGTGTTATATGATTAGGAATTATTAGGATTATTCATGATTGCAATTCCTTTGATTTCAATTATAATTGGTCTTTGATTATAATTGTTAGAAATCCTTTTGATACGGGGGTTGATTAGGATTTGTTAGGAATTCTTAATTAGATTGATTATCAATATGGGAGTTGCGATAATTGGTTTGATTAGAGTTTATGGAGGGCGCAATGCAATGTTTCCTGTTAATTAATCACTAAGGGATTAGGGTTAATTGATTTAGGGCATTAGTTGTTTGTAGCATCGGGAGGTATATGAACATAATTTTGATTCCTTGGTTAATTGGAGACGCAGAAGCCGACTAATTAAGTTATGGTTAACATCCTTAAAAAGGATTTTCTAAACTCACTTGAATAACCTTATAACCACTAGTTGATATAACATGGTAACAGTTTGATTAATGGATCTAGGGTGAATTCTAATTTCCCGCGTTCATAATTGATAGATTCTTCATAAAATTCTCCTTGTTTGCTTTAAGTTAAATTTTTAGCTTAGACATTTCAAAGCCCCTCTTTAATCTCCTAGATATTGATAAGAATTGCCATAGGTCTAGTACTCTATTGGTTCCTCAAGGGATCGACAACCTTACTTTTCACTACTCTATTACTTGACACGACCAGTGCACTTGCTGTAATTTACGCTCCCATTTTATATATACGTTCTGAGCGTATCAAGTTTTTGGCGTCGTTGCCAGGGAACTAATAGATATTAGATTTCGTAATTCTATTGATAGTCTAGGTGCAATTTTACGTTTTTCTTGGCTTTTGGTCTCTTTGCAAGTGTTACATGTGTCAGAGTAGGAGTGCTGATCTCCTACCTTTGGATATTGAGATTGAGCGTACTCTACGCCAGATTAGAAGAGACAACAAGTATAGAGAACAAGTAGAAGAGATGGCGAATGAGGATAATTGTCAGATTCAGGGTGTTCAGCGAGCACTTAGAGATTTCTCTGTTCCTAGGATTCAGGAACCACCCATTGTTAGACCAACTATACAAGCCAACAATTTTGAGCTTAAACCGGCACTCATTCAAATGGTGCAATCGAGCCAGTTTGGAGGGTATTCAAATGAGAGCCCTGATGATCATCTTGCCGGGTTTCTTCAATACACCAACACTGTCAAGCAAAATGGTGTTACTGATGATGCCATAAGACTAAAGCTTTTCCCTTTCTCATTGAGGGATAAAGCTAGAGCTTGGTTTTATTCATTGCCCCAGGGATCTGTCACTACCTGGGAAGACCTATCAATCAAGTTCTTGAGGAGATTCTTCCCACCAGCTAGGACTGCCAAACTAAGAAGTTATATCACTAACTTTGCAAAGTTTAGTGGCGAATCACTTTATGAGGCATAGGAGAGATTCAAGGAAGCAACGAGAAAATGCCCACATCATGGTTTACCAGACAATCTCCTTATTGAGATTTTTTTAGTTGAGTCTGGATGAGACATTGAGGTCTCTTGTGGATGCTGCAGCTGGGGGTGCACTAATGGGAAAAACTTACTAAGAGGCCAGTGCATTGATAGAAGAGATGGCCTCTAGTGCACACAATTGGCAAACTGAGAGAAGTGGTACAAGAGTAGCTTCAATGAATGACAATGTCAGTATGGCTCAGTTGACTGCTCAGATAGCTGCCCTCACCACTCAGGTAAGTAGACTCGCCACTTCAAATTCTTTTAATGCTAATCCATCTTCTAGTTGTGAAATTTGCTCAGGACCTCACTCAGCTAGTGAGTGCATGGCCGGAAAGTCATCAGCTCCATCTAGTGGAGAGCAGGTAAACTTTGTAGTCAACTTCCAGAGAGGTACTCAAGGACCATATTCGAATACATACAATCCTGGGTGGCACAATCATCCAAACTTCTCATGGAGGAATGAGAATCAAGCACTTAACCCGCCCCCTGGATTTCCCAAACAAGCCTCTACTCAGAATGCCTATTCTCAACAACAACCCACTCAGATGGAAGAGCTCATGAGGAGCTACATGCAAAAGACTGACACCCTCCTGCAAAACCAACAAGCTTCTATTAGAAACTTGGAGGGTCAGCTCGGTCAAATTGCACAGCAGCTAAGTACTAGACCCTCAGGGTCTTTGCCTAGCAAAACTGAGAAGAACACCCATCATGTCAACGCCATCATGCTAAGGAGTGGTAAGGCGGTGAAGTAAGCTGAAAGGCAGGTAAAAATTAAAGAGAAAGATCCAGAGAAAGGTAAGCAGAAGGAGGAGGAACTCACATCCAAAACACTAGTGTTGCAGCCTTATGTTCCACCTATCCCCTTCCCAGGAAGACTCAAGCAGAGGGAGTTGGAAGCCCAGTTTGCCAGGTTTTATGACATATTTAAAGGGCTTCAAATCAATATACCTCTCTTAGAGGCCTTGAAGCAAATTCCATCCTATGCCAAATTCATGAAAGAGCTGCTCTCTAACAAAAGATCCATGGAGAGTGTTGAGAAAGTAATGCTTCTTGGCGAGAGTTCATCTATCATAGAGAAGAAATCTACTCAGCTACCTAGAAAGCTAAAAGATCAGGGAAGTTTCAATATCCCTTGCACCATTGGTACTATTGTTTTTGAGAATGTTTTGATTGATTCTGGTGCAAGTATTAATTTAATGCCACTTTTAGTTTTTAGGAAGCTTGGAATAGAGCTACAAAAGTGCAAGAGGAGACCAATCACTGTGCAGCTAGCTGATAAGAGCTTAAGGTTTTCTAAGGGTACAGCGGAGGATGTCTTAGTCAAGGTCGATAAATTCATATTTCCAATGGACTTTGTCATACTGGATGTGGAAGAAGATGAGGACATTCCACTCATTTTTGGTAGACCATTCCTAGCCACAGGTCAAGCTCTAATTGATGTAGGATAAGGTAAGCTCACCCTTAGAGCACTAGATGACCAGGTAACATTTGATATGTATGATCCTGTGTTTTTGTCTAATGAGAAAGCAATGTATTCTAACATATCTGCTGAGGGTGAAATTACTAACAATGATGTGGAGGAAGATGTAGGGCAAACCATTCTTGAAGCTGTCTTGAATGAGATAGATGATTGGAGGGATGAGGATGAGCAAGAAAACAAAGGCTGTAAGCAAGTACCCCAGACTGAAAATGTTGCTGCTTTTGAGAAGACAGACCACTATGAGAAGCCACCAGTGCCGACACTAATGCCTATGCAGACACTTGAACCTAATGTCTTTTCTAATCAATTGTTTGATTATGAGTGTTTGAATTCAGGAAATCCATGGCCTCACAATAATCCAGCGTCTATGACAAGAGAATTGCAGCAGCAGATTCAAGGCCAGTTGGATGAACATAAGGAAATCCTGGGGTGGTCAAGGGCAGACATCCAGTAGGTAAGTTTATTGATATCCACCTACAAAACATTGGTGAAAGCTGAAAAGAAGGGCACCATACCATGGAAGGAAGCTTGGAATCCAAATCTGAAGATGATGGTATTGGAGGAGTTGTTTAAACTCCTTGATTTAAGCTGAGATGACAAACCCTGATAGTCAGGCTGATGACTATAAAACAAGCACTCTATGGGAAGCTGCCCATATTTATGTTTACTTTATTGTGTTTTGTTGGTTTTCTTTTAATTGTTTTTAGGAAAATGCAAGGTGAATGTTCACAAGGACTAATCTCTCCAAGTTCAACTTTGATGGAATTTAAATATGGCTTCTATATGTTATACAGGGAGTACTAGTTCCTTTTTTCTTATTTCCTTCCTATTTTGTTATTTGCATTGATGTGAGACAGTGTGGATACTGTCTATTTTAAGTGTGGGGAAGGGAATGTAGGTATTAAAGTTAAGATGAGTATTGCCTGTTCTGTGCTTTGATGATCATACTCTTCCATTATCTTGAACTGTATTTGTCCCTAAGTTATCTGACAATTTTAAGCCAATTTTTTTCAAAACTTTTGATGGAAATCTAGAGATTATACAAAAAATAAAAAATAAAAAAATAAAAGCCTTTTGCATATGTTTATGATTTATTAAAAATAATAACTCATTATTATGCCCTACTCACCACTGTTGTGATTCTTGTACTTAGTTAAAATTAATAAATAAAATCTTTAGAAATTAAATTTACCTAGTTTTTAGCCTTATAATTTGAAGTTTAAGAGTCTATTGAGTCCTCTTGTGAAAGATAAACAGGTCTACTTCGGGTCTCTTTTCTAGCTAGTGTATCTTCTTGAAAGTTGCTTTGAAAGCTTTTCAACATCTAATAAAAGAGGTAAGGGAAACTCCACACTTAGTGATCCCTTATAAAAAAGTCTTAATTCTGTATAGCATTCAAATGAAATAAGTTGCATTACTCCAATGACTTAGGTAATTGAGTTAAGAGTATCTAAACTTGAATGATAGAGTGAGGGAGAGTTCGATGGGGTCCCTTTAAAACCTGGTCACTTGGGTGATGAGCCCGGGATGTGCCGAATCAGTGATCTCACTATAGCGATAAGGGCGGAGAAGCAAAAGTTCAATACACGAACTTATTTTATAGTAAAAAAAATAAAGAAAAAAAGAAAAAGAAAAAAAAAAGAAAAGAAAAAAGAAAAAAGAAGAAGTAGAGTTTTAGTGAATGCTCATCAACAAGCTACAGGACTTATAATTAAAAGGGAGAAAATCTAGGAAAGGAATTGATACCATATGCTTTCATTTTATGTTGACTTGTTTAAAGAAGTAATGTAAAGGATCATATGCTTGCTAATTGCCAGTGAAGTTTAAATGGGTGTTTTTCCTTTAGGACTGAATATCTACTTTTGGAATAAGAATTCTTAGGTTAAACACTTGGATTAAAGTTTTTTTTTCTCTAGATTAGTTGGTTAATTTTCAGTATAGTACTCTAATCACATATTCCCAGTTTGGTTTGAGTGGTGGGCATCACAAAGTAGTGAGTTAGAAGTAGAGATAACAGATGTTCAAGTTTGTATGATAATAAAAAAAAAAATTTGTACTTTCTAGGATAGATTTCTTTCTGGTTTTATTTTGCTTGAGGACAAGCAAAAGTTTAAGTGTGGGGGAGTTGATAAAGGCATATTTTACTCATAATTCATTAAGCAATTTGCAAGTATTCATTATTGATTTTAGAGAAATCACAAGGAAATGGTACTTAATCATGTTTATTTTTATATTTCAGATGTTGAAGGACTTTGAGTTCAAAGCTTAATCAATTTGGAGAGATTGCATACAAATTGAAGCATGAAAAGATTGAAGGATGGCAAATGAGAGATTAAAGCCACCGACCTTTATGGCCGGCTTAAATGAAGGCCGCCGGCCTTGGATCGGTCTTGTTTTAATTGCATCTTCTCACCTCCCCTTGCATATATATTGGTCTTATGTCGATTTAGAGAGGAACTTTTTGTTAAATTTTAGTGTTCTTAGAGTAGTTTTAACCTAGTTTCAAGGGAGAATTGTGGAGATCAAATCTTAGAGAAAACTTTGTGATCTTCATGGAGATTATCATCCTTTGTGAAGGATTTGTGGAGTTCCTTTCAATTAAGGTATTATTTGTATTGTTGAATTGGTGATTTCTGAACTTTATTTCTTATATGCAATTCAAGCATTTGATCCAACCATTGAATATGATTTCTTTTACACGAATCTCCTTGAATTATAATCATGTCTTTATCTCCATGAATTGCTAAGTCTTTTCCTTGGGAAATTGGATGAAACCCTAAAATGTTAAAAGGATAATTGTAGCCGTGTTATATGATTAGGAATTATTAGGATTATTCATGATTGCAATTCCTTTGATTTCAATTATAATTGGTCTTTGATTATAATTGTTAGAAATCCATTTGATACGGGAGTTGATTAAGATTTGTTAGGAATTCTTAATTAGATTGATTATCAATACGGGAGTTGCGATAATTGGTTTGATTAGAGTTTATGGAGGGCGCATTGCAATGTTTCTTATTAATTAATCACTAAGGGATTAGGGTTAATTGATTTAGGGCATTAGTTGTTTGTAGCATCGGGAGGTATATGAACATAATTTTGATTCCTTGGTTAATTGTAGACGTGGAAGCCGACTAATTAAGTTAAGGTTAACATCCTTAAAATGGATTTTCTAAACTCACTTGAATAACCTTATAACCACTAGTTGATATAACATGGTAGCAGTTTGATTAATGGATCTAGGGTGAATTCTAATTTCCTGCGTTCATAATTGATAGATTCTTCATAAAATTCTCCTTGTTTGCTTTAAGTTAATTTTTTGGCTTAGACATTTCAAAGCCCCTCTTTAATCTCCTAGATATTGATAAGAATTGCCATAGGTCTAGTACTCTATTGGTTCCTCGAGGGATCGACAACCTTACTTTTCACCACTCTATTACTTGTCACGACCAGTGCACTTGCTGCAATTTACGCTCCCATTTTATATATACGTTCTGAGCGTATCAGTGGTATTGTGCACCAGATTGACCTAGTACCCAGAGCATCGATTCCAAAAAAACCGGCTTATAGGAGAAATCCAGAGGAGACAAGGGAACTCCAAAGGCAGGTCAATGAATTAATGGAGAAGGGGTACGTGAGAGAAAGCATGAGCCCATGTGCAGTGCCTGTGATTTTGTTGCCTAAGAAGGATGGGTCATGGAGAATGTGTGTTGACTGATGCACCATCAACAACATCACGGTAAAGTATCGTCATCCCATTCCTCGCTTAGATGACATGTTAGATGAGTTACATGGGCCTAGTGTATTTTCGAAAATTGATTTGAAAAGTGGATATCACCAAATTAGAATGAAAGAAGGTGATGAATGGAAAACCGCATTTAAGACAAAATATGGATTGTATGAGTGGTTAGTAATGCCTTTCGGTTTAACTAATGCTCCTAGTACTTTTATGAGACTTATGAACCATGTTTTGAGGACTTTTATTGGAAAATTTGTGGTTGTCTATTTCGATGATATCCTCATTTACAGCAAGAGTTTGGAGGACCATATATCTCACTTGAGGGATGTTTTAGAAGTGCTTCAAATGGAGCAATTATATGCTAACCTCAAGAAGTGCACTTTTTGCACAGACAAACTTGTGTTTCTTGGTTTGTTATTAGTGCACAGGGAATACAGGTTGATGAAGAAAAGATTCGTGCGATCTAAGAATGGCCTAGTCCAACTAATGTAAGTAATGTGTGGAGTTTCCATGGACTAGCGAGTTTTTATAGGAGATTTGTGAAGGATTTCAGCACCATTGCAGCACCACTTACTGAGGTAATTAAGAAGAACGTGGGGTTCAGATGGGGAGAGCAACAAGAGAAGGCCTTTTAGACGCTTAAAAATAAGCTAACTCAGGCACTGTTACTTGCTTTACCTAATTTCTCTAAAACATTTGAAATTGAGTGTGATGCTTTAGGATTAGGTATTGGAGTAGTGCTAATGCAAGAGAGAAGACCAATTGCATTCTTTAGCGAGAAGCTAAGTGGGGAAACCTTGAACTACCCTACTTATGACAAGGAGTTATATGCCTTGGTTCGAGCACTGGAGACTTGGCAACACTATCTTTGGCCAAAAGAGTTCGTGATCCACACTGACCATAAATCGTTGAAGTACTTGAAGGGACAACATAAGCTAAACAAAAGGCATGCTCGTTGGGTGGAGTTCTTCGAAACATTTCCCTATGTCATCTACTACAAGCAAGGTAAAGAGAATGTCGTTGCTGATGCACTTTCTGGAAGGTATGCTCTTATCTCTACTCTTAGTTCTAGACTGCTTGGTTTTGAGCACATTAAGGAATTGTATGCTACGGATCGAGATTTTTGTGAGGAGTATGTGCATTGTGAGAAGAGTGGTCATGGTAAGTTTTATAAACATGAAGGATTCTTATTTAGGGAAAGCAGACTATGCATTCCAATTTGCTCTTTAAGAGAATTACTAGTGAGGGAGTTTCATGGAGGAGGTTTAATGGGACATTTTGGAGTAGCTAAAACCTTAGGGGTATTGTAGGAACACTTCTATTGGCCTCACATGAAACGAGATGTTGAGAGAATACATGGTATGCCTAGAACAATCGTATCGGATAGAGATGCTAAGTTCTTGAGCTACTTCTGGAAGACCTTGTGGGCTAAGTTAGAAACTAAGTTATTGTTTTCTACTACTTGTCATCTACAGACTGATGGTCAAACTGAGGTAGTAAATCGAACTTTATCTACTTTGTTGAGGGCTGTCATTAAAAAGAACATTAAAAGTTGGGAGGATTGATGGGTGTCGAATGCAACAAAAATAAAACCTACTCCTAGACAATTATATGATTTGCATATAGTGGTGAGTAGGGTCGAATCCACAGAGATTGGTTGAACTTATTTCTATTCAAGGAGAATAAAAGGGAAAAGAAAAATGGGGGGGTTTTGTTTGTGAATCAAAATAAAGTAAAACAAGGTAAGAAAGTTGTATATTGATAAAAAGCCTAGCCAAAGGAATCAAGATAGTTTAATTCTAGGAATTGATCATCGATGCAAATGTTTTCTATTCTTATTCCTAGATAAACTGGTTATGGTTATTAACAAGCTCTAACAACCTATCTCTTCTTACTTCCTCGATAACCTCAGACAAGCGCTTTGAATTATTTCTCTTATTGATTAAACAACCCTAGACAAGCGCTTAGGATTTAATCTATCAATAGCATTAAGATCTAGAGAGACCACCAATTCATGCCAGTAGATTATAAGATAACCTATTTAAACATGATCACACACCTCCATAACATGAATTCGATCATCTCTTTTATAACCAAACATGTTATTGCATCACTAAGACTAGAACAATCAAACAATTACGGATTTGACGTGCTAGTTGACAATATATTAACTTGCTAATTGAGTAGAAGAGCTCTATTCATACCAATCAACAAAGATAATAATGACAAAACGATCAGAAGATATATGAATACCCGAAAACAAAGAATAGATTAAATACAAGTCAATTAGACCTCACAATTCGTGGAGAATTAAACATCTATAATCCTTTGGCTAGAAAAGTAGCTTAGCTACTCATGTTCATCAATAAAACGAAAAATAAAAATAAAAACATAACAAGCCTCTGTTTCCGGTTGCCTACTCTGCCTCCTCCTTTCCTTCTTGTCTCCAAGGTGATTCCAGATTCAAAGATTCAAAAGTTGTCCTAACCCTTTAGGGTTGGTTCTATTTATATTGTTAGGGAGATGGCATGTGATCTTTTGCTAGCAAGATATGAAAATATCTTTCCTTTTCCAAGTAGATTTCGAGAAGTAAATGTTCGTCCGCCTGGCACGCCCTACCACACGGTCGTGGGTCAAGACGTGCCATCCTCTGTGCATATTTCATGTATCATCTTCCGTGTCCAGTATGTAACACGGCTCCACCCACGGCTAGATTTCCAATCGTGCCTTATTCTGTGCATAATCAACAAGTCTTCATCCGTGCCCAGTGTGTACCACGGTTACACCCACGACCAGATTTCAAGCCGTGCCATCCTCTGGTTGATGTTCCACAATTTCTTCTCCTTGGCACGTCTAGCTTCCACCACGGCTCCAAGCACAGTTTCTCCCACGGTTTCCACCACGGCCGTGCCCTAAGCCGTGTCTCTCTCTGTTCAAAGTCCACATTTTCGTCTTCTTGTCCAGTGTGTAACACGGTTTGAACCTTGGCCGTGCCTCAAACCGTGCTTCCTCCGGTGGTGTAATTCCTTGTCTTGATCCAAGTTGTAGATGACTTCTCTAAAATACTTGAATTAGCATCCTTGACTCCATTTAACCTGATTTATCATGATGATAGAATTAAAGTACCATTTCCTTATGATTTCTATAAAATCAATAATAATTTAACACAATTTATACTATAAAGATTGAGTATAAAATGGCTCTATCAAGGATTGTTTGCCGCATGTTGAATTTGCCTATAATCGTACAATGCATTCTGCTACTAAGTTTACTCCTTTTGAAATTGTGTATGGTTTTAATCCACTAACTCCTTTGGATTTATCACCTCTGCCTATTTCTGAGTATGTTAATCTAGATGGCAAGAAGAAGGCAGAATTTGTTAAACAGATCCATGAAAAGGAAAGGCTAAACATTGAGCGAAGAATAGAGCAATATGTGAAACAAGCGAACAAAGGGCGTCGACAAGCTGTCTTTGAACCTAGAGACTGGGTTTGGGTTCACATGCGCAAAGAGCGGTTTCCTGTGCAGCGTCAATAAAAACTACTTCCTAGAGGTGATGGACCATTTCAAATTCTTGAGCGCATCAATGATAATGCATACAAGATAGATTTACCCGGTGAGTATCAAGTAAGTGCTACATTTAATGTTACTGATTTGAGTCCTTTTTATGCAGGCGATGATTTGAGGACAAATCCTTTTCAAGAGGAGGGGAATGATGAGAGCCATGATGGGAGCTAAGCCAGAAGATGGAATGTGGATCCTCTTGAAGTGCCACCTAGACCGATCACAAGAACTCGAGCGAAACGATTAAAGGAAGCACTTAACGGGTTGATAAAGGATGTCCATGAAGTCGGAAAGGAGTGGAGCAATCATGAAGTTGGAAAGGATTGGAACAACCATAGGAATGCCTTTGCTCTTGTACAAGTCATAACGGATACGGGTTGAAGAGGGCGTATCTTTACAAGGCATGGCCATGTAAGAGTCTGGAGGTTACACAGAATCATACATGGTCGTATACACGGTTCAAAGGCACGACCGTGTATGGTGTCAAGAATTTCCACAAAAAGATATACGACTAGAAGTACACGGTCGTGTATGTTGTTAAGAATTTCCATAGAAAGATATACGACTAGAAGTAAAACGGTCGTATATGTTATCAAGAATTTCCATAGAAAGATACACGACTAGAAGTACACGGTCATGTACATCTCCAACGCCGGCTCCGAGGCCGTCGGCCTTCATTCCCACGCTGCCGGCCTTTAAGTTATTGTTTTGTTAATTTACACAACTTATTGAAGCTATGTCGTTTTGGGGCATCATTGTTACGAATTGTAAACCCTGATATAAAGCTCCTAGGGTTTAGATACAACATAGAATATAGAATATACAACATACAAGTTTGAAAACACTTTTGAGAGAATTCCTCTCTTGGTTCTTTAAAGAACTACTCTAGAACTTATCAGATTTTCTTCCATGGTGTTCATCCCGACTTATCAATTGGTCTTTCATCCCGATTGTGGCGTCTACATAATATACCAAGGTTCTTGTCTCACTTATAGGCAACGGGTCGCGGTTTCTACTCGAATGTTTGGCATCTTGGGTAGCAATTCTGAATGTATTGGTATTGGGTTTCGTCACACGTTGGCGTGGTTCGTATCAGTTTGGTATCAGAGCAAACCGATTTCATATCAAGGAGGAGAGGGATGATAATTTTGGGGTTAATCCTTACCTAAAAAGGGATTTCAAGCCACCTCGGGGATTAGAGTATGTGAAGCTGCAAATGCCTTCCTTTGATGGCAGGGGTTCAGTAGATGATTATCTAAACTAGGAGGATAAGGTTAAAGGCCTTTTTTAATGCTATGAAATTGATGACAATACCCAAGTTCGACTTGCTGTTGTTGAGTTCATAAGGTATGTCGCCTTATGGTAGAAGAATTTAGTGATCAACAAGCATAGGGATGGTGAGGCTAAAATTCAAACGTGGAGGGATATGAAGAGGGCTTTGAGGAAGAGGTTCATTCCTAAACACTACAGGTAGGAACTATTTATGTGTCTTCAGACTTTGAAGTAGGGAGGCAAAATAGTGGATGATTATGTGCAAAAATTTGAAACCGTAATGATTAGATGTGGATTAATAGAGCCTCTAGAGCAAACCCTAGCACGCTTTATATCAGGGCTAAAATATGAGATCGCATGTATAGTTAAGTTATAGAGATACAGTATACTTGATGAGGCTATTTAGCTAGCCTTGAAAGTTGAAAGGTAAAGGTGATCTAACCTATTCAAGGTTACTAGTAGCAGGCTTAGTGTTACGACCAAGGCTACGAGTGCTGATGGTCGATTGGGAGGACCAAAGGTAGTAAGTGAGTCAGTTAGGGTAGTGGACAGAGCTACCCCCAGTATAGATAGGGAGAACATGACCTCTAGCAAAGGTAAAGAGGTAATAGTACCTTATGTTAGGTAGACTGTACTAGGAACCACCAGTGGGAAATTGTGCTAAATTAAATGTTTTAACTGCATGGGATTTGGGCATAAGGCGGCACAGTGTCCTAATAAGAGAGTCATGACAGTTATGGAGTGTGCTGGAGAAGAGGATGAGCATGAGAAGGAACCAGTCGAGCCTACAAACCTGTCTATAGCATTGCAGGAGTATTATGATGGTCAGACTACTGAAACACATGAGGAGGGAACGGGTGATTAGTATTTACCAATTAATGTGTTGTGCATGGTTTTGACTTTATCTCTTGATGCTAGGGACAAATAGAAGGAGAACATATTCTACACTTCTTATAGGATCAGAGGTAACCTTTATGTACTAATCATAGATCGTGGTAGTTGTACAAATGTCATATCTACTACATTGGTAGATAAATTACAACTGTCTACTAGTCCACACCGTAGCCCTTATAACTTTCATTGGTTGGACAATCAAGGTAGTATGCATGTTACACAAAGGGTAAAGGTGCTAGTGAGTGTTGGAAAGAAATATCATGATGAGATCCTGTGTGATGTGATCCCTATGTGTGCCTTTCATTTACTATTGGGTAGACCTTGAATGTTTGATAGAAAGGTGATGCATGATGGCTTCAGAAACACCTACATGTTTTGAAAGGGAGGGTTTCAAATAATATTGATACCTATGTCTCCATCAGAGGAGCACAATTTATAAGAGAAAGTCAGGATTACTTTGTTTTCATCTAATAATCGGGAAAACAGGGTGACAAAGGCATCCAGGCTCAGTCTAAGAAGTGACCATCTAGATTTGAAGGCAAATCTTTTAGAGGCCCGAGGAGATGATGGGAATCTACCCAGCGATCTTGATGGACAGGGAACTTGATTTGGATGATGAACCAAATCACTTGCATGCATAAATATTTTTCTTTATCTAATAAAATTTTGAATGATAATCTAGCAGGTACAACGATCATTTTTCACGGGATACCACATGAACTTCACTGTTGGTCAAATTAGGGATATCATCGGATTCACATCCAATGGCCCACTGTGATCAACATTGACTCGACGAATTGCTCTTTAAAGATTATTATGTTTTGTACTTGTAATTTATTTCTTTGAACCATTTATTTTGTAAGCTTTTGGGACATTTTATTTAGTTATATTTTGAGGATTTAGGACAAACCACCCTTTAGTGGCATAGCTGTAATTGTTTAGTCATTTTAACCCTAAAGGGAACAAGTATAAATACTTGCTTAAGACTCTTATCAATTCTTCAAGGAATTGTGGCGAGTAGTAACTAAAGGATTTGTAAGTCATATCATTTCCTTAGTTTATTCCATTTCATGTTAGTGTGTAATATCTATTTTTGATTTGGATTGTGTTCTTTTGGTTCTTGATTTCACATCAATTGTAGGGTCAATTCTATCATTATATTGTTTACAATTTAGTGGAAATTGGATCTTATAGTGTCTTATGGATTGCAATTATTCAATTGCTAGTGGAATTCTTCATTTGCATGGAAGCTTTTGTATAAGTAGTTCATGCCGTTTTAGTATTGTAGTTCATTGGATTTCCAATTAATCTTGTGTTGTGTGCTTAATCCATGTAAGCACATCATCTTTTAGTGTTAAGATTATTAGATTTATAAATTGGATTATAATGGGTTAAGGGGTATACACCTTTGTGGAGGGTTGTGTCCGGATTTGATTGAGGTTGATTCAATTTGTTGTTTGTTTGTACTTTGGCCTTTCTAAGCACATCAGAATTTGCAACAATGATGATGTGCTCAAAACCAAGTCCAAGCACAATCAAATGACTCAAGAAAAACAATTCACAATCAATCATAAAAACCGGTCCAATGGGTTCACAAATCACGTAAAACCCCTATGAAATTTGGATGGAAAATGTAGATCAAATGATGTAATTGCAATCCCTATTTGTAATCTTCACCAAGTGACAACAAATGGAATGAGATCCACTTGAAAATCAGATCAAAAAGGAAGCAATAAAACCGTGATTTCCACTCTTCCTCCAATTCCAATTCACGCCAACACTAAATTGAGATATAGTTCAAGTACTAAAAGAACAATCAATCTTAACATGACAATTGTTCATGAATTACACTCACAAATAAGTCCAAGAAAGCTTCAAATCCACCCTATATATGACTCACTAGAGAAGAAATGAAAAACAATAAAGAAGAAATCGATATGACTCACAATTTCCCCTTGTCGCACTCGCTACAATTCCAATTCTTGGGTTAAAATTAATAAGAGATCTTGAACTAGGATGAACCTTAATTCCCACACGTGAAGTGCTATGTTTAATTTGCAAAAATGGCCTCCTTAAACCCTACTATAAGCAAGTATTTATACTTGCTACTCCTAGGGTTAGAAAATGGTCAAAATTGCAAGTTTGCCACTTTTAAGGTGGCTAGTCCTAAATGAAAATTACAATCAAAATAAAAGTGTTCCAAAATGATTACAACATAAATAGTCCATGCAAATGAAAAATATATAAAAGAAATTGGTATTCAAGATGCTAGTCTTCTAGATGATTCATCGGCCCAGCTCATCGCCGGTTCAGGTCAGTCCATGGATAACCCACAAGTTGAGTCTGAGGGAGTTTATCCATTGCCCTATAAAATATGATAAGTGTGCCCGTTGGAAAACATAATACAAGAATAATAGAAAAGAGGTTAATTTATAAATAATTCTAGGGTCGATCTACTCAAAATGGGACCTCATCGCCAAAATTTGAATTCCTTTAGTTCTTGCCCTAATGATAGGTCTTGTCGGATTTTGATTCCTATCAAATGATATTTGTAGCGATGATGTTTGCAATGATGACATTGATAAATGTAGTGATAACCTTTGCCATAATAACAACATTTGCAGCGATAATAATTGTAGTGACAACATTTATGACATGATATTTGCAGAGACACCTTTGACATTTGTCGTGACAAAGCTTACCGCGATAACAACATTTCCTGTGATGATATATGCGGTGACGATGTTTGCAGCAACAACTAGGACATTTGTGATACAATAATTGCGGCGATAATATTTACAACGATGACATTTGTAGTGATGATATTTACATCGATAATTTTGTGATCTACGCAAAAAGAGATATAAAATAAGCATGAATAAATACCGGCAAGTTTACCGAATCAGATCAAGCAATATAGTGAGAGAAGAGTGTCGAACCATGAAGATTGATTAAGTAATAGACCTATATTAATTTCTACTATAATTTAGGTAATGATATTTGATGAGAATAAAATGTGAATGAATTATACTAAATGTGTAAAAAGAGAATTGTGTTGAAAAAGGATGAATGGATGGCGAGAAAATAGAATCCACCCTAAATTTTACGAATCCTATTGCCTTCATGTTATAATAACTTATAGCTGTATGGATTTTTACAAGAAATTTGACAAAACCATAATCCTTTTTTAGGTTTTAAAGTATCAAAACCCCAATTTAATTTAATAGCACTTGCTAAATAAAATCACTGGAGGATTCTAATTTACGATCATAAATTTCCCAATTATATGATTGCCTAATATCTTTAAAATAATTTCTCCTAATGCCTTAGTGAAAAATTAAATAAAAAATATTGCATGAAACACTTAGGTCAATTTCTAATAAATTCAATAATGCCGCTTCTGCATAAATTATTAAATCTTACTTAGGAGTTCCTAATAAATCCTAAATTTTTCTTTCGAGTTATTTAAATTTCTATGCATTGATTTCAATTATAAAATACAATTCATAGTAGAAATTCTCATATGAAAATTCCACATATCCATATGTCCTATAACATGAATACAATGATCATTTTAGTTAAATTATGGCTTCATCATGTTTCCCACAAAGATGATTTAGAACATTATGGTGTGGATTGCATAAAAATAATTTAAATGAATAGGTGCAATGGAATTCATATTGAATAATAAAAATAAACTAATAAATTGCATAAAAGAAAATAAAATAAATGAAACAATTGCTATAATCTTCAAGAGTTTGTAGAACTTTAATCTTCCAAAATGATTCCTAGAATTCTTCAATTGAAAGCAAACTTCAGCAAGGTAACATTCTTTCTTCAAACTAAAATTTGGAATAACATGAAATGAAAAAGAATTAAAGAGAAGATAAAATCCTCGAAACAAGAATGAAATCCTAGGTTCATTGAAGGGGTCTATTTATAGATCTAAAGAGGAGGAGGATAAAGCTGATTTGATGAGGAATTGAGTCAGCAAATCAATCAAGATAAGGTTTTGGAGAGATTTTCGCATGGACATCCCATAAATAGTCAAGGTTGGTGGCCTTCAATGCAATTCTTCACTTGCTTCTTCAATTTTGTGAAAAACTCCTCCAATTATCTTGTATTTTAGTTTTAGGTCCTCAAAACCTAAATTTTCACAATAAATTCCATTAAGTATCATTTCTTTATATTTTCTTATAATATTGAAATAAATTTAATATAAATCCCAAAAGAAAATATAAGTATAGTGTGATCTTATCAACATCCCCACACTTGACTTTTTGCTTGTCCTCAAGCAAAATAATTGAAATGAATAAGAGAAATCCATCATTGAACTTTTGGTGCCCATTGCTCTAACCATACTGAAACTTGTAATTAGAATAATCTAGTTGAAATTTAGTAGTTAATCTAAATAAAACAGATTTTTAATCCAGTGTTTAACAATTGAATTCTCCTTCAAAAGAAGAATACTTAGTCCATATGGAAAAACATTCATTTACTTCATTGGTTATTATCAAGTATAATCTCCCTCAATTTTACTTCTCTAAACAAGATAACAAAAAGTGAAACCATATGGAATCCATTTTTTTCCCTAGAATTTCTCCCTCTTCAATTTAGTCTTTATTTCACTTATTGCCCTGTATTTAACATTTTCTTTTTAATTTTCCTTAATTGACAGTGGAGTCAGCCTTCACTCTTCTGAGGGACTAAAGCTCGCCCATGTCAACCTGGCTTTCATTAAGGTACTAAAATTTTTGCCTTTCCGCCCTCTCGTTATTGTGAGTTCATTGAGTCGGCATATCCTGAGCTCATCACCTAAGTGACCAGGTTTTAAAGGGACCCCTACGAACTCTTCCTCACACTAACATTTAAGATTGGATACTCTTAACTCACTTACCTGAGTCATTGGAGTAAAGGCTCTAATTGCCATTTTTTTTTTATGAATGAATATTAGTTAAGACTATTTTTATAAGGGATCACTAAGTAAAAGATTTCCTTTACCTCTTTCACTAGGTGTTAAGGTGTTCTCAAAGAAATTGCAAGAGAAATTTATCCCAACCAATTTTTCCATGAAGTAAACCTGCCTGTTTTTTCAACTTAAGGACTCAATTTTTTTTTTTTTTTTTCAAATCTCAACTTCAAAAGCTAAACATAGGGTAAATCCGTTCTCTAGGGACTTTACTATTAAATTTTAACTATGTAAACCAATCACAATAGTTGGTGAGTGGGGCACCAATCTAAGTTAATTTCAAGATTTTACTGATGATAAACACTTAAGGACATAAAGAAAGCATAGGAATTGCAAGCTTATGATGTGTGCAATCAATCATTATACTTCTATATTTATAATCCCTTCCCCACACTTCAATTAGACAATGTCCTCATTGTTCCTATAATAGCATAAACTTAGGGAAAAGAATGTCAATGCAAAAAAAAAAGGAAAAAAATTGAAAAATTGGTACTTCCCTATTGTTAAGTTTTTCATCAGTAAGAAAATGCCTCCAAAATGTCTATCATCCATGAGGGTATATCAGTGGAAGGGATCTCATGAATTCCCTCCTCATTAATGGGAGGATTAGGCCTGTGGATTACCTTGGTGAGTCCCCAATCTCTTTCAATAAGGCAGTTATATATCCTCCATACAAAATGAATTGTGTCCTTATATCCTCAATCTGCCTGCTCATAAGATTAGTTACCTATACACCAATGTCAAGTTTGTAATCATTAATTATGCAAAAGAGGTAAAACATATCAAAACTAATCACCTTACTATGATTAGTTTTCTTACAGTAGATTATGTGGGCAAAGATGTGGTGGAGCAACTTGTGCTCCACAGCAACAAAACTAGAAGCCAAAGACTTTGAAGGCACGAAATCATCTTGTATAGGATGAATCATCTGAAACCACATCCTTTTAGCACTCATTCCTTTAGACCAAGCGTTAGTTGACTTTTCTTCAGGTTCTGGGTCATCATGAAATTTCAAAAAGAACTCGATTTGATTCAATTGTATTCCATGAATCTCTTCATAGGCTTGAAACGTCATGGTGATCCTGTCATCCTTCTCTATCTACATAGTGGACAAAAGCTCAATTGTAACATCTTTATAAACTGGCTCCTTTATCTCAAAGAGCTGAAACTAAGTCTTATTCGCCACCATCTGTTGCAATATTTCATCTATGTTATATTCCTGCAAAACCGTCCAATCTAGATATTGATGATTTAAGATTGTCATCTTGTTAAACCTTTTTCTTCCTTTTCTTTGCATATTCTTGATTAGTAGGAACTTTGGTTGAGTTCTTGAAGTTGATGGTTCAGGGGTCTTTTGCTTCTTCCTCCTAGACTAGAACTTTTTGGGTGGCATTCTTAGAGTATCTGTATGCTACCGACCTTGAATTCGAATTCTTTTTTTTTTTTTTTTGTAAATATCATTAGAAATAAAACACTAGTGTATACAAATATTTGGCATGGGCTACCTCCCATGAAGTGCTTAGTTTATAGTCGCTAGCTCGACTTTTCCATTTCATGTCCTCAAATCTCCTAAATCCACAACTGTAGCATCTCTATCAACATTTTCCCCTTCATAGTAATGTTTGAGAAGATAACTGTTTACTTTGAAAGTACGATTGTCTTCTGCCGTCAACTCAATTGCACCATAAGGAAACACATTAACAATTCAAAGGGTCTAGACCATCGTGACTTCAACTTACTTGGGAACAGCTTCAAGCGGGAGTTGTATAGTAAGACCTTCTGACCAGGGAAGAATTCTCGCCTCACAATGTTCTTATCATGCCATCACTTTGTTCATTCTTTATAAATTTTGGCATTTTCATATGCTTCTTCTCTCATTTCAGCCATCTGATTTAGTTGAAGCAATCTTTTTTTACTTGCATCTTCCTCATCAAAGTTAAGGTATTTAATAGCCTAGTATGCCTTGTGCTCAAGTTCTACTGGTAAGTGACATGATTTACCAAAAATAATCTTGTAGGGGGACATTCCTATAGGGGTTTTAAACATTGTTCTATAAGCCCATAAAGCATCATCGATTTTTAAAGACCAATCTTTCCTAGTTGCATTGACAGTCTTCTTTAGAATTTGCTTAATTTCCCTATTGGATACCTCAACCTATCCACATGTTTGTGGATGATAAAGGGTGGCAATTTTGTGAGTAACTCCATATTTTAATAACAATTTCTCAAGTTGTTTGTTACAGAATGTGTTCCCCCATCACTTATTATAGCTCTAGGTACCGCAAATCTTGAAAATCTATTCTTTTTCAAAAATTTAATAACAACCCTGCTGTCATTAGTTTGTAAAGCAATTGCCTTTACCCATTTTGAAACTTAATCAACAGCTAAAAGAATGTATTTGTTTGAAAAAGATGATGGAAAAGGACCCATAAAGTTGATTCCCCAAACGTCAAAAAGCTCAATTAAAAGTATATTGTTTTGTGGTAATTCGTGTCTTCTAGAAATGTTTCCAGTCCTTTGACATTGAGCACAAGACATGATGTAGTTCCTACAATCACTGAACAACCTAGGCCAATAAAATCCACACGATAAAATTTTAGCTACTGTTCTTTCTACACCAAAGTGGCCTCTTGCCTCCTTAGAATGACAATGCTGTATAATGCTAAGCTGTTCACTTTCAGGCACGCACCGTCTAATTATTTGGTTAGCACAATTTTAAAAGAGATATGGTTCATCCAAAAAATAAAACTTCACATCATGTAAAAATTTCTTTTTTCTGTTGGTAAGATAGACCATATGGAGTGATTTTGCTAACCAAATAATTAACGATATCAGCATACCAAGGTAATCCTTTGACTTCTACTGCATGCAATTGTTCATCAGGGAACTTTTCATTAATAGGTGAATCAAAACAATTAGATTCTAAATGGGATAAATGATCAGCCACCACATTTGCAGTTCTCTTCTTATCTTTAATTTCCAGGTTAAATTCTTGTAGTAATAGAATCCATCGAATTAACCGAGGTTTAGCATCATTTTTAGCAAATAAATACTTAAGGGCAGCATGGTCAGTATATACTATGATTTTAGAACCTATCAGATAAGGCCAAAATTTATCAAATGCAAATATGACTGCTAAAAGTTCTTTTTCAATTGTGGCATAATTCCTTTGGGCCTCATTTAAGGTTCTACTTACATAGTATATTACATGAAATGACTTATCTTTCCTTTGCCCAAGTACTGCTTCTACAGCATAGTTGCTGGCATCACACATCAACTCAAATGGAAGCTCTTAATCAGGTGCAACAATCACTGGTGCGATAATGAGCTTCTCCTTCAATAGATTGAATGCTTGCCAACAATTGTCATCAAAGACAAAGGTAGAATCTTTTTTGATACGAACCACGCCAACCCGTGACGAAACCCAATACCAATACGATCGGAAATTCGTTACCTACGATGCCAAACACCTAAAGTGGAAACCACGACCCGTTGTCTATAAGCGAGACAAGAACCTTGGTATAATGTGAAGATGCCATAATCGGGATGAAAGACCGATTGATAAGTCGGGATGAACGCTACAGAAATTAATCTGATAAGTTCTAGTTAGTTCTTGAAGAACTAAGAGAGGAGCCTCTCAAAAATGTTTAATGTTCTAAGATGTATGTTCTATCTCTATTCTAAACCCTAGGAGCTTTATACTAGGGTTACAATTCGTAAAAATACAAGTCCAAAACGACGTCACTTCAATAAGTGCGTAAAATAACAAAACAACACAAAAGGTCGGCGTCGGGGAGATACACGGCCATGTACTTTTCTATGCAAATTCTGGCAATATACACGACCGTGTACTTCTGGTCGTGTATCTTTCTGTGGAATTGCTTGACTCCATACACGGCCGTGCCTTTGGTCATGTATATGACCGTGTATGATTCTGTGTAACTTTGAGATTCTTACACGGCTGTGCCTTGTAAATACACGCCCTCTTCACCCCGTATCCGGTATAACATGTACAAGAGTAAGGGTCTTCCCATGGTAGTTCCAATCCGTTCCAACTTCATGATTGCTCCAATCCTTTCCGGCTTCATGGACATCCTTTATCAACCCGTTAAGTGCTTCCTTGAGTCATTTCGCTCGACTTCTTGTGATCGGTCCAGGCGGCACTTCAAGAGGATCCACATTCCTTCTTCCGACTCGACTCTCATCATTTCCCTCCTCTTGAAAAGGATTTGTCCTCAAATCATCACCTACATCAAAAGGACTCAGATTAGTAACATTAAATGTGGCACTTACTTGATACTCACCAGGCAAATCTATCTTATATGCATTATCGTTGATGCGCTCAAGAACTTGAAATGGTCCATCGCCTCTAGGAAGTAGTTTAGATCAATGCTGCACGGGAAACTGCTCTTTGCGCATATGAACCTAAACCCAATCTCCAGGTTCAAAGACAGCTTGTCGACGACCCTTGTTGGCATGTTTCACATACTGCTCTGTTCGTCGCTCAATGTTCAGCCTTGCCTTCTCATGGATCTATTTAACAAATTCGACCTTCTTCTTGCCATCTAAATTAACATACTCAGAAACAGGTAAAGGTGATAAATCCAAAGGAGTTAGTGGATTAAAACCATATACAATCTCAAAAGAAGTAAATTTAGTAGCAGAATGCACTGTACGGTTATAAGCAAATTCAACATGTGGCAAACAATCCTCCTAACTTTCAATATTCTTTTTAATTACAGCCCTCAACAAGGTAGATAAAGTTCGATTTACTACCTCAGTTTGACCATCAGTCTGTGGATGACAAGTAGTAGAAAACAATAACTTAGTTCCTAACTTAGCCCATAAGGTCTTCCAAAAGTAGCTCAAGAACTTAACATCCCTATCTGATACAATTGTTCTAGGCATACCATGCAATCGCACAACTTCCCTAAAGAATAAATTAGCAATATTACAAGCATCATCCGTTTTGTGACAAGGAATGAAATGTGCCATTTTAGAGAATCTATCAACAACTACAAAAATAAAATCTCGACCATGTCTAGACCTGGGTAAACCTAATACAAAATCCATAGAAATATCTACCTAAGGCTCATGAGGAATGGGAAGTGGGGAGTAAAGCCCTTGAGGTTGGACTCTAGATTTCGCTTTCTTACACGTGACACATCGCTCACAAATCCTCTCAACATCTCATTTCATGTGAGGCCAATAGAAGTGTTCCTGCAATACCCTAAGGTTTTAACTACTCCAAAGTGTCCCATTAAACCTCCTCCATGAGACTCCCTCACGAGTAATTCTCTTAAAGAACAAATTGGAATGCACAGTTTACTCTCCCTAAACAAGAATCCTTCATGTTTATAAAATTTACCATGCTTACTCTTCTCACAATGCACATACTCCTCACAAAAATCTCGATCAGCAGCATATAATTCCTTAATGTGCTCAAAACCAAGCAGTATAGAACTAAGAGTAGAGATAAGAGTATAACTTCTAGAAAGTGCATCAGCCACGACATTCTCTTTACCTTGCTTGTAGTGGATGACATATGGAAATGTTTCGATGAACTCCACCCAATGAGCATGCCTCTTGTTCAGCTTATGTTGCCCCTTCAAGTACTTCAAAGATTCATGATCAATGTGGATCACGAACTCTTTTGGCCACAGGTAGTGTTGCCACGTCTCCAGGGCTTGAACCAATGCATATAACTCCTTATCGTAAGTAGGGTAGTTCAAGGTTGCCCCACTTAGCTTCTCGCTAAAGAATGCAATCGGTCTTCGCTCTTGCATAAGCACTGCTCCAATACCTAATCCTGAAGCATTACACTCAATTTCAAACGTTTTAGCAAAGTTAGGTAAAGCAAGTAATGGCGCCTGAGTCAGCTTATTTTTAAGCGTCTGAAAGACCTTCTCTTGCTGCTCTCCCCATTTGAACTCCACGTTCTTCTTAATTACCTTAGTAAGTGGTGCTGCAATGGTACTGAAATCCTTCACAAATCTCCTGTAAAAGCTCGCTAGTCTATGGAAGCTCCGCATATTACTTACATTGGTTAGACTAAGCCATTCTTGGATCGCACGAACCTTTTCTTCATCAACCTGTATTCCCTATGCACTAATAACAAAACCAAGAAACACAAGTTTGTCTGTGCAAAAAGTGCACTTCTTGAGGTTAGCATATAATTGTTCCTTTCGAAGCACTTCTAAAACATCTCTCAAGTGAGATATATGATCTTCCAAACTCTTGTTGTAAATGAGGATATCATCAAAATAAACAACCACAAATTTTCCAATAAAAGTCCTCAAAACATGGTTCATAAGTTTCATAAAAGTACTAGGTGCATTAGTTAAACCGAAGAGGATTACTAACCACTCATACAATCCATATTTTGTTTTGAATGCAGTTTTCCATTCATCACCTTCTTTCATTCTAATTTGGTGATATCCACTTTCCAGATCAATTTTGGAAAAGACACTAGACCCATGTAACCCGTCTAACATATCATCTAAGCGAGGAATAGGATGACGATACTTTACCATGATGTTGTTGATGGCGCGGCAGTCAACACACATTCTCCATGACCCATCCTTCTTAGGCACTAAAATCACAGGCACTGCACATGGACTCATGCTTTCTCTCACGTACCCCTTCTCCATTAATTCATTGACCTGCCTTTGGAGTTCCTTTGTCTCCTCCGGATTGCTCCTATAAGCTGGCTTGTTTGGAATCGATGCTCCGGGTACAAGGTCAATCTAGTGCTCAATACCACGAATAGGTGGTAATCCCTTTGGAATCTCCTCAGGGAAGACATCTTCAAAGTCTTGCAAAAGAGACACAACCACACTAGGAAAAGAGTTAGATAGTTCGTTAGTAGTCAAACATGTTTCTTTAAAAACCAGCAACAACATAGGTTGCCTCATCATTAACGCTCTCCCCACTACACTCGCTCTTGCCACACATCTCTCCTTTTGCAAGGCTGCCCTCTCCTTTTCACTCACTACCAAAGTTGATCCCCCTTCAACTTGGTCTCTCACACTCTTTCCAGCCTTCCTCTCTTTTTCCTTTTGATCTTGACTTTTGTATTCCTTTTCTTTCTCATTTCTTTTGCTCTCTCACTCTCCCTCTGCTTTTCACTCACCTTATGTTTTGCAAAAGACTGTTGTAGCTGCAACTGGTCCTCATACACCTGCTTAGGTGTTAACGGTTTAAGATTAAAGCTTTTCCCCTAGTGAACAAGCATATACTTGTTAGAAAAGCCATCATGAACAACCTTCCTATCAAATTGCCATGGCCTCCCCAACAACATATGACATGCTTGCATTGGCACTACATCACATAACACCTTATCTTCATACCTACCAATGCGGAAACCAATCAATGCTTGCTTACTCACTGTAGTCTCTCCACTATCATTCAACCACTGCAATTTATATGGACTAGGGTGTCTAACAGTTTTGAGCCCCAGCCTCTCAACAATAAAATTACTCACTACATTGGTGATACGAACCACGCCAACCCGTAACAAAACCCAATACCAATACGTTCGGAAATTCGTTGCCTAAGACGCCCAAACACCTAAAGTGGAAAACCGCGACCCGTTGTCTATAAGCGAGACAAGAACCTTGGTATAAAAGTGAAGAGCCACAATCGGGATGGAAAACCGATTGATAAGTCGGGATGAACACCACGGAAATCAATCCGATAAGTTCGAATTAAGTTCTTAAAGAACCAAGAGAGGTGCCTCTCAAAAGTGTTTAATGTTCAATGATGTCTAATCTAAGTTGTTCTAAACCCTAGGAGCTTTTATACTAGGGTTACAATTCGTGTAAAAACAAGTCCAAAACGACATAGTTTAGTTAAGTGACATAAAAACGCGAAACAGAACAAGCTGGCCGACAGGGGATACACGGCCAGTGTACATGCCCGTGTAAATTGGCCGTGTACTTGTCTGTGCAACTTCTGGCAACATACACGCCTGTGTACTTTGACCATGTATCTTTCCGTGCAACTTCTGGCAACATACACGTCCGTGTACTTTAGCCGTGTATCTTTCTGTGGATTTGCTTGACTCCATACACGGCCGTGCCTTTTAACCCTATATCTAGCCGTGTATGATTCTAGGCAATCTTGAGAGTCCTACACGGCTGTGCCTTGAAAGTACACGCCCTCTTCAACCCGTGTCCGGTGTAACTTGTATAAGAGCAAGGGTCTTCCCATGGTTGTCCCAATCCGTTCCAACTTCATGATTGACCCAATCCTTCTCGGCTTCATGGACATCCTTTATCAACCCGTTAAGTGCTTCCTTAAGTCGTTTCGCTCGACTTCTTGTGATCGGTCCAGGCGGCACTTCAAGAGGATCCACATTCCTTCTTCCAGCTTGACTCTCATCATGGATCTCATCATTTTGTCTTAAATGCAGTTTTCCATTCATCACCTTCTTTCATTCTAATTTGATGATATCCACTTTTCAGATCAATTTTAGAAAAGACACTAGACCCATGTAACTCATCTAACATATCATCTAAGCGAGGAATGGGATGACGATACTTTACCGTAATGTTGTTGATGGCGCGACAGTCAACACACATTCTCCATGTCCCATCCTTCTTAGGCACCAAAATCATCGGCACTGCACATGGACTCATGCTCTCTCTCACGTACCCCTTCTCCATTAATTCATTGACCTGCCTTTGGAGTTCCTTTGTCTCCTCCGGATTGCTCCTGTAAGCTGGCTTGTTTGGAATCGATGCTCCGGGTACAAGGTCAATCTGGTGCTCAATACCTCTAACAGGTGGTAATCCCATTAGAATCTCCTCAGGGAAGACATCTTCAAAGTCCTGCACAAGAGACACAACCACACTAGGCAAAGAGTTAGATAAGTCGTTAGTAGTCAAACATGTTTCCTTAAAAACCAGCAACAACATAGGTTGCCTCATCACTAACGCTCTCCTTACTACACTCGCTCTTGCCACACAACTCTCCTTTTGCAAGGCTGCCCTCTCCTTTTCACTCACCACCAAAGTTGATCCCCCTTCAACTTGGCCTCTCACACTCTTTCCAGCCTTCCTCTCCTTTTCCTTTTGATCTTGACTTTTATATTCCTTTTTCTTCTCATTGTCTTTTGCTCTCTCACTCTCACTCTGCTTTTCACTCACCTTGTGTTTTGCAAATGACTGTTGCAGCTACAACTGATCCTCATACACTTGTTTAGGAGTTAAAGGTTTAAGATTAAAGCTTTTCCCTTGGTGAACAAGCGTATACTTGTTAGAAAAGCCATCATGAACAACCTTCCTATCAAATTGCCATGGCCTCCCCAACAACACATGACATGCTTGCATTGGCACTACATCGCATAACACCTCATCCTCATACCTACCAATGCGAAAACCAATCAAAGCTTGCTTACTCACCTTAGTCTCACCACTATCATTCAACCACTGCAATTTATATGGACTAAGGTGTCTAACAGTTTTGAGCCCCAGCCTCTCAACAATAAAATTGCTCACTACATTGGTGCAACTTCCCTCATCAATAATCAAACTACAAATGTGATCTCCTAGATAACATCTAGTATGAAATATATTTTCTCTTTGCACCTCTTTTTCTTCCTTCACCTGCACATTCAAAGCTCTCTTCACTACCACCACTAGCCTTCCCATTGTAGGCTCCTCATCATCACTAGCATCCTCTAATGGTGGCATATCATCTTCTTCACTATCCCCCTCAGACTCATACTCACCATCATCACGCAAAATCATCACACGCCGATTTGGACATTAACTAGCAATATGGCCTCTACCTTGACATTTAAAGAATCTAATGTCACGATTTCTAGAAGTAGAAGATTCAGGATTACCTTGATTACCAGAAGTAGAACCCGCTTGCCTCAGCTCTCCTTTTGGTTTAGTGGGTAAAGGCTTTTCTTCTTTCTTCCATTGATTAGTCTTCCAAGTGGATGAACCATTACCCTGTTGAAATCGTGCACTACTACTACCCTTTCGCTTATGTTGGTTCTCAACCTTTATAAGCATGTGAACCATATCCTCCAATTCTACATAATGCTGCAATTCAACCACATTTTGGATTTCTCTATTCAACCCAGCAAGGAATCTAGCCATTGTAGCCTCTCTATCCTCTTCTACATTCGCCCTAATCATAGTGACTTCCATCTCCTTAAAATACTCATCCACACTTCGGCTTCCCTGCCTCAGAGTTTGCAACTTGTTGTGCAATTCACGATAGTAATACGCAGGTATAAACCGCTTTCTCATCACTCTCTTCATCTCTTCCCAAGACTCAATAGGTGGCTCGCCACTCCTTCTTCTATTCAACATTAATTGATCCCACCACACTATAGCATAATCTGAAAATTCAATGGCAGCAAGTTTCACCTTCTTTCTCCCACTATAGTTGTGATAATCAAACACCATCTCCACCTTTCTCTCCCATTCTAAATACGCCTTAGGATCATTCTTCCCTTGGAACGGAGGAATCTTCATCTTTATGCTACTCAATTGATCATCCTCTCTATTCCTATCTCTATCTTCCCATTCTCTAGTTCCTCTATTTCGACCACTATAACCTCTATAACTCCCAACAGAAGGCTCATACAAATCATCATCCGTCATTTCATCTCCACCCCTCGGTACTCTTCTAGAACGACTCTCCCTCTTACGCCCTTGGAATACATTTGTGGATTGCTCTAGTCTTTGCTCTACCGTCTCATGAATTTGTTCCATTCCCTCTTAGAACATGCTCTTCATTTCTCCCCTCAATGCCTCAATTACTAACCTAGCATCAAACCTTCCCCTCTCACCTTCCGGAGAATGTTGCCTCGACATAGTTCCTGCAGAAAAGATTAGTACAACACAGATATATATATGATCAAACCTCATGATACACTCCCTTACGTGTTTCGCTCAAATGATGATATCACACAATCACTCGTGTATTCTCACAAACAACGATGATATCACTCACCAATTTCCTCTTCTCAATTCTCTTGGAACTAACCCGAACTACACCAATTTCCTTCCATAGAATTCAAAACCAACTATAGGGTTCGTAAAATTTTCCTCTATTTTTCTATCCGAATTTTTTTTTGTCTCTGTTTTTGGCTTTGATCAAGTTTCACTTTTCTTTTCTTTTCCCTTCTTTTTTTTTTTTTTTTTACAATCGACTAGTAAATACTACACTATCAAAAGACAATTAATATTGCGGAATTGAACACGATAATTGATATGAACAATTGGAGTTAGGGTTCTTGATATTACCTTCCTCAACCGAACTTGATGTTTTGACAAACCTAAGCTCTGATACCAAACTGATACGAACCACGCCAACCCGTGACGAAACCCAATACCAATACGTTCAGAAATTCGTTGCCTAAGACGCCCAAACACCTAAAGTGGAAAATCGCGACCCGTTGTCTATAAGCGAGACAAGAACCTTGGTATAAAAGTGAAGATGCCACAATCGGGATGGAAAACCGATTGATAAGTCGGGATGAACGCCACGGAAATCAATCCGATAAGTTCAAATTAAGTTCTTGAAGAGCCAAGAGAGGTGCCTCTCAAAAGTGTTTAATGTTCAATGATGTCTAATCTAAGTTGTTCTAAACCCTAGGAGCTTTTATACTAAGGTTACAATTCGTGTAAAAACAAGTCCAAAAAGACATAGTTTAGTTAAGTGACATAAAAACGCGAAACAGAAAAAGCTAGCCGACAGGGGATACATGGCCTGTGTACACGCTTGTGTAAATTGGCCGTGTACTTATCTGTGCAACTTCTGGCAACATACACGCCCGTGTATCTTTCTGTGCAACTTCTGGCAACATACACGCCCATGTACTTTAGCCGTGTATCTTTCTGTGGATTTGCTTGACTCTATACACGACCGTGCCTTTTAACCGTGTATCTAGCCATGTATGATTCTAGGCAATCTTGAGAGTCCTACACGGCCGTGCCTTGAAAGTACACACCCTCTTCAACCCGTGTCCGGTGTGACTTGTATAAGAGCAAGGGTCTTCCCATGGTTGTTCCAATCCGTTCCAACTTCATGATTGATCCAATCCTTCTCGGCTTCATGGACATCCTTTATCAACCCGTTAAGTGCTTCCTTAAGTCGTTTCGCTCGACTTCTTGTGATCGGTTCAGGCAGCACTTCAAGAGGATCCACATTCCTTCTTCCAACTTGACTCTCATCATGGATCTCATCAATTGGTGCAACTCCCTCCATCAATGATCAAACTACAAATGTGATCTCCTAGATAACATCTAGTATGAAATATATTCTCTCTTTGCACCTCCTCTTCTTCCTTCACTTGCACATTCAAAGTTCGCTTCACTACTACCACTAGCCTTCCCATTGCAGGCTCCTCATCATCACTAGCATCCTCTAATGGAGGCATATCATCTTCTTCACTATACCCCTCAGTCTCATACTCTCCATCATCACGCAAAATCATCACACGCCTATTTGGACATTGACTAGCAATATAACCTCTACCTTGGCATTTAAAGCATCTAATGTTACGATTTCTAGAAGTAGATGAATCAGGGTTACCTTGGTTACCAGGAGTAGAACCCGCTTGCCTCAGCTCCCCTTTTGGTTTAGTAGGTAAAGGCTTTTCTTCTTTCTTCCATTGGTTGGTCTTCCAAGTGGATGAACCATTACCCTGTGGAAACCATGCATTACTACTACCTTTCCTCTTGTGCTAGTTCTCAACCTTTATAGCCATGTGAACCATATCCTCTAATTCTACATAATGCTGCAATTCAACCACATTTTGGATGTCTCTATTCAACCCAGCAAGAAACCTAGCCATTGTAGCCTCTCTCTCCTCCTCTACATTCGCCCTAATCATAGTGACTTCCATCTCCTTGAAATACTCATCTACACTTCGGCTTCCCTGCCTCAGAGTTTGCAACTTGTTGTGCAATTCACGATAGTAATACGCAGGCACAAATACGCAGGCACAAACCGCTTCTTCATCACTCTTTCCATCTCTTCCCAAGACTCAATAGGTGGCTCGCCATTCCTTCTTCTATTCAACATTAATTGATCCCACCACACTATAGCATAATCCGAGAACTCAATGGCAGCAAGTTTTACTTTCTTTCTCCCACTATAATTGTGACAATCAAACACCATCTCCACCTTTTTCTCCCACTCTAAGTACGCCTCAGGATCATTCTTCCCTTGGAAAGGAGGAATCTTCATCTTTATGCTACTCAATTGATCATCCTCTCTATTCCTATCTCCTCTATCTTCCTAATCCCTAGTTCCTCTATTCCAACCACTATATCCTCTATAACTCCCGACAGAAGGCTCATCAAAGTCATCATCTAACATTTCATCTCCACCCCTCGGTACTCTCCTAGAACGACTCTCCCTCTTACGCCCTTGGAATACATTTGTGGATTGCTCTAGTCTTTGTCCTACCATCTCATGAATTTGTTCCATTCCCTCTTGGAACATCCTCTTCATCTCACCCCTCAACACCTCAATGACTAACCTAGCATCTAACCTTCCCCTCTCACCTTCAGGAGAATGTTGTCTCGACATTATCCTTGCAGAAAAGATTAGTACTAACACAAATATATATATAAAATTAAACCTCACGATACACTCTGTTGATTGAATCGCAATCACTCAAATTAAAAATCCCTTTTTACGACTCTCTGTTACGATCAAGTAGGCAAGTGCACCTATCGATTATTATAATATAGAGTTGAGTTCGGGTATCGTCTCCTCAAGGATCAGCAAGTATTAATACTAACTCTAAACCAACTATCTAACCGCACAAATTCGAGAGGTTTCAGATTAAATTAAGAATACTTAACAAAACATTTAGCAATTAAAAATAATACTATAACTTGATTATTAATCTGATAACTAAGAATATACCCTACCCTTACTACTCCTGTAATTGTCATGTAACTTTGCCCTTTCAATAAACTAGTTAACAAACAATGGTTATCTCTAAACCGCGGAGTATCTAACACTAAGCTAATGTTTTTCCCAGAACCATTAGCTCCTAACCCTAATCGCTTTGATAAAGATCCCTCTTCTATCAAAATCAATTAGAATTGCATTAACACTCTTGAACCCTCAATTAGATCAAATTATCTAATTTAACCTAATTCAGAAAATTCACGTTCTCTATCCCTAGATTACATACGAATTCCTTTATTCATGTAAGAACTATTCAAACAAGAGATTTCCCAATCATCTTCTAAGAAATCAATGCAAACACAATGTTGGTCATACATCAAATTAACAACACTACACGAACAACATGAATAAATTCAGAGAATTCCAATATTCATTAACTATGCAATCAATCCCATATTACATGACAATTAGAATTCACAAGGTTCGGGAATGAAACAACTAGCTGATAAGATCACATTATACTTATATTTTCTTTTGGACTTATATTAAATTTATTTCAATATTATAAGAAAATATAAAGAAATGATATTTAATGGTGTTTATTGTGAAAATTCAGGTTTTGAGGACCCAAAAGTAAATTACAAGTTAATTGGAGGAGTTTTTCACAAAATTGAAGAAGCGAGCGGAGGATTGCACGGAAGGCCGCCGACCTATATTAAACCGGCCTCAAAAAGCATTAAAGCCGCCGGCCTTAAAGCCGGCCTTGAGCCGACCTTCATTACTCCCCAGATATCCATTGCGAAAATCTCTCCAAAATCGTATCTTAATTAATTTGCTGACTCAACTCCTCATCAGATCAAGCTTATCCCCCTCCTCTTTGGATCTATAAATAGGCCCCTTGTGTGAACCTTGGAAGCATCCCCTTTTGTTTGAGAATCCTTTTGTTTTGATTCTTTGTTTAGCATCCTTTGTCTTTCTTTGAAATCATTAGAACTCCCTTAGGAACTTTAGGATTTTATGTTTTCTTTAATTCCTTTACATTTCATGTTATTCCAAATTTTAGTTTGAAGAAAGAAAGTTATTTTGTTGAAGTTTGCTTTCAATTGAAAATTCGAGGAATCATTTTGGAAGATTGAAGTTCTTGAAGATTATAGCTATTGTTTCAATTACTTTATTTTCTTTTATGCCATTTATTAGTTTATTCTTGTTGTTCAATATGAATTCCATTACACCTATTTGTTTCAATTGTTTTTATGCAATCCATACTATAATGTTCTAAATCATCATTGTGGGAAATATGATGAAGCCATAATTCAAACTAAAATGATCATTGTATTCATGTTATAGGAAATGTAGATATGTGGAATTTTCATATATGAAGTCCTGCTATGAATTGTATTTTGTAATTGAAATCAATGCATAGAAATGTAAATTACTCGAAAGAGAAATTTAGGTTTTATCAGGAATTCCTAAGTAAGATTTAATAATTCATGTGGAAGCAGCATTATTGAATTTTATTAGAAATTGACCAAAGTGTTTCATGCAATATTTTTATTAAATTTTTCTCTAAGGGATTAGGAGAAATTATTTTAAAGATATTAGGCAATCATATAATTGGGAAATTTTTTATTGTGAATTAGAATCCTCATTTGATTAGAATTAACGGGAGCTATTAAATTAAATTGAGGTAACATTACTTTAACACTTGATAAAGGATTAAGGTTTTGTTAATTTCTTGTGAAAATCCATATAGCTATGAGTTATTATAACATGAAGGCAATATGATTAGTAGAATTAGGGTGGATTCTATTTCCCATCATCAATTCATCATTTTTCAAACACAATTCTCTTTTTAAGCATTTAGTATAATTCATTCAATTTTCATCAAATATCATTGCCTAAATAATAGTAGAAATTGATAAAGGTCTATTACTTAATCAATCTTCGTGGTTCGACAGTCTTCTCTCACTATATTACTTGATCTGATCCAGTACACTTGCCGGTATTTATTCATGCTCATTTTATATCTCTTTTGTGTGGATCAAGTTTTTGGCGCCGTTGCCGGGGATTGATTAATATTAGACCATCTTCAGATTCTATTGTTAATTTAGGCGCAATTATTTTGTTATTTTATTTTATTTTATTTTCATTGTGTGATCGTTTCCTGTTCTCTTTGAGGTTCTTTTTATGCGCAAGAGTAGAAGTGCTGAACTTCTACCAATTAATCTTAAGATAGAACGCACCTTGCGACAACTTAGAAGAGAGCAGAGATGAAAGGAAGAAGAGAACATGGCAGATGAGAACAACAATCGGATTCAGGGTGTTGGTAGAGCACTTCGGGAATACACGATACCTGTTGTTTCAGGTCTTGCAATAAGAAGACCGACAATTCAGGCTAACAATTTTGAGATAAAACCAGCACTCATTCAAATGGTTCAATCAAATCAATTTGGAGGATATCCAAATGAGAGTCCTGATGAGCATATTGCAGTATTTCTTCAATATTGTAATACAGTGAAAATGAATAATGTATTTGATGATGTAATTAGGCTACAACTTTTTCCGTTTTTCACTTAGAGAAAAAGCTAGGGCTTGGTACAATTCATTACCACAAGACTCTGTAACCACTTGGGTTGATCTCTCATCTAAATTTTTAAGGAGATTTTTTCCACCTTCTAGAACTGCTAGGTTAAGAAATGACATCACAAACTTCACTAAGTTTAGTGGTGAATCACTGTATGAAGCATGGGAAAGATTCAAGGAGGCAATTAGAAAATGCCCCCATCATGGATTACCAGATAATCTCCTTATTGAGATATTCTATCTCAGTTTAGATGATACATTGAGATCTCTAGTAGATGCTGCTTCTGGTGGTGATGTGCCTAAAGGGGGGTCAAGCACAATCAACTAAAAAGGGATGAATTGAAATGATCAACCACGCCACAAACAAAGGAAATGACTCAAAATTCCTCAAGAAACCGAAATATTGATGAACAACAATATATGATATAACGTTGATTGCAAGAATGAAAATGAAATGGGATTCAATTTCAATTCAAAATTCCTTCAAATTCCGAATCTTAGAACCCTAATTTCATAAGAACAAAAAGTACATAAAAGTAACTAAATCCTCACCAGATATAACTAAGTCTTAGTGAGTTTGTCCATCGCCTTGTGAAGCCAAATAAGCATACCTGTTGGAATATACAATTCATGAATAAGATAAAAGAGGTTAGATAATAATTAACTCCAAGGTTGATCAGCTCGAAATGGGCCCTCATCGCCAAGATTCGAAATCCATCAATTTTTGTCCTAATGATAGGTCTTGTCGGATTTTGATTCCCATCATCTCCTTGGACCTCAAAAAGATTTGACCTCAAATCTTGTAGCTCAAATGCAACAGAGACTCCATTTTCCAAAAGCAATCCATCTAAAGGAGTATCTCTACAGAATCCCAATATCTGAAATACCATAGTAGATGATTGTTTTCTTTCCTCCATTTCTTGGATGTATTTCTTCTGTAATAAAAACAAGGACTCATTATCTATTGATGTTTCCTCTGTCTCAACCCATTCCATCAAGTTTGTTTCCTCTTTTTCTGACTCATCTATATGATGTTGATCCCCAGGGTTTTCTAATGGTTGACCCAACTGATCATTATCCTCTGAAACCTCTAAAGGTTGGCACAATGGTGTTTGACATCTTTCATCTGTGGAACCCTTATCATCAAGCGAAGGCATTTGTAGCTCTGCACACTCTGAGCCTCTAGGTGGTCTAAATTCCATTTCTGGGAATGGTTTAAGCCCAAAATTATCAACTCTATCTTCTCTAAGAGCATGATAATCTCTCTTTGCTCTAGGTGGCTCCTGAAGGTGTACCACTGGTGGTGGTGGTAATGTCATCCTATCGATCCTTGTTGCTAATGTAGTAACAAGTTTTCTAAGGTCCCGAAGTTGTTCATCTAAGGTCCTCCCACCTGCAACATTAGAACCCTGACCTCCACCAATTCGACTATATGCTACATCACCCATTCCTCCATTCACATTATTAATAGACATTTTTGTGGATGCAATCTATGTGATGTACCAATGTAATGTCTAGTAATTGTAGCACACTTGCTTCACAAAAACAATTCACGCCAAAAACCAACTCACTCCGCCACTTGCACACTACACACACAACACACTAAATTCACGCAACAATAATATGTTGCAACCTTTCACTTCCACGGTAGCAACAAACAAAAACTAACTAAGATGCTCCTTTAAATGGCAACAACAACAAGAAACGGCAACAACAACTAAACACTGCCACTTCCACCGTAATTACACACATACACGACAACAAATTCAAATTTGACACTCCTTAATGCAACTTTGCCACAAATGGTAAGAATCAATTTCAAATTCAAATGAAATATAATTAATACCACTCTTTAACTACTTGAAGTAAATGGATGTATTTCAATTCAAATTATTTCCTCTTCTTCCACGCAAACTCAAATCTGGAAATTATACACTTCCACTTCCAATTTGCACACACAACACCATATACACTCTTACACACTCACGGTGCACTATATCCACTTCAACACAATTTTTTTTTTTAACCGAAATAAACACAACAAAGGCAGCATTTAAATTTGAAAATCAATCCACTTCACTAATTGCAACTCCTCCACATTTGGTAAGATGCAAATTTTCAAATTCAAACAAGCACAATTAACTCCTTCACTCTTAATGCTTGTTTTGAAATCAAATAACTTCCTTTCTTACACACTAATCAAATCTGGAAATTGCACATATCCTTCCACAATTCCGAATTCCACAATGCAATACAAACACTCTTAACTTCCTACACAATTCCGAATTCAACAATGCAAAATAAATACAATTCCCTTCCTACACAATTTGCACTTCCGAAATTGCACTACCTTCCTCTCCTTCACGGTGAAGTCAAGACAAAAAAAATTACAACAAGATATCCACTTCTACAACAACAAGTTTCAACTTCCCAAGTGAGATACTCACGCCAATTAGTACTAATACAAACAATTCAATTAATCCTCAAATTCAACAAGGATCAATCATGTAAACATCAAGGTAACAACAACAAAAATTACATTCACTTTGTTCCGAATTTCCACTCCCTTACAATTCGATTAACAATGGTATGACAAAAACTTCAATTCTCAAACTTCAATCAACAAAACCCTTCTCATCAACCTTCAAGTAACTCACGGCAAGATGAAATTAAAACAATCAATTTCCGAAAACTCAATTGCAACAATCCCTCCTCTTAACCATAAGCAACTCACGGCAATAGGAAGATATCAATATAAGGATCAAAATCACAAATTCAACAATCCCTCCTCTTAAACCTTAAGCTCTGATACCAAAAGATGATGTGCCTAAAGGGGGGACAAGCACAATCAACTAAAAAGGGATGAATTGAAATGATCAACCACGCCACAAACAAAGGAAATGACTCAAAATTCCTCAAGAAACTGAAATATTGATGAACAACAATATATGATATAACGTTGATTGCAAGAATGAAAATGAAATGGGATTCAATTTCAATTCAAAATTCCTTCAAATTCCGAATCTTAGAACCCTAATTTCATAAGAACAAAAAGTACATAAAAGTAACTAAATCCTCACCAGATATGACTCACTAGTTTGGAATTAGGATCAACTTGTAATTTGTTGATATAACACACAACAAATCCAAGCCAACTCGCCACAATTTCACTAAGGAAATTGATAAGAGCAAATGCTTGAAAGAGGCACTCTCTCTCACGGCACAAAGGGGATGTTTTTCTCAAATGTTCAAAAGCTCCATAAAAAACCTAATTTGCAAGTATTTATACTTGCACCCTTTAGGGTTAAAATGACAAGAAAATCACAACTATGCCACTATAAGGTGGCCGGTCCTAAAGGCAAAATTACAACCAAATAAAAATTCCCAAAAGCTTACAAAATAAATGGTTCAAACATAAATTACAAATACAGAAAATAATCTTCAGCAAGCTAGCTTCATAATGGAATTCGTCTGCTCAACTCATCGCCGGTTCAGGTCGGTCCATAGATAACCCATAAGCTGAGTCTTAGTGAGTTTGTCCATCGCCTTGTGAAGCCAAATAAGCATACCTGTTGGAATATACAATTCATGAATAAGATAAAAGAGGTTAGATAATAATTAACTCCAAGGTTGATCAGCTCGAAATGGGCCCTCATCGCTAAGATTCGAAATCCATCAATTTTTGTCCTAATGATAGGTCTTGTCGAATTTTGATTCCCATCAGGTGGTGCACTAATGAGTAAGACATATGAAGAGGCTAGTGCTTTGATAGATGAAATGGCCTCTAGTGAACATAATTGGCAACATGAAACAGGTAAGTCTAGAGTAGCATTTGTCAATGACATGGACACCTTAACAGCTCAGATTTGTGCTCTTACCGCTCAGGTAAGTAAACTCACCTCTGCACCATCTTTTAATGTTAATCAAATTTCCTGTTGTGAGTTATGCTCAAGACCACACTCAACTCTTGAGTGCCCATCTGGAAACTTTTCCTCCTCTTCCCATAGAGAGCAAGTAAATTTTATCAACAATTTCCAAAGAGGAAATCAAGGACCTTATTCAAACACCTACAATTCAGGGTGGCGTAATCATCCAAATTTCTCATGGAGAAATGATAACAATGCACTTAAACCCCCTGGATTTCAAAAGCAAGGTCCTAATCATAATACTCCCCATCAACAATATCCTAATCATAATACCTCTTCTCAGCAAGGTCAGTCTAAAATGGAAGAACTCATGATAAGTTATATGCAGAAGACTGACACAATGTTGCAAAATCAACAAGCCACCATTAGGAATCTTGAAAATCAGCTTAGTCAAATGTCTCAACAGTTGAGTAATAGACCATCTGGGTCTTTACCTAGCAATACTGAGCAGAATCCTAGGGGTGTGCATGCTATTATGCTAAGAAGTGGTAAGGAATTGGTTGATAAGAAACTTGAGGAAGAGGAGGTTAACCTAGAGAAAGATAAAGGGAAACAAAAGGAAGAGGAACCAAAGAAAAATTCACCAAAAGTGCAAGCATATGTTCCTCCTATTCCTTTCCCAGGAAGGCTGAAGCAACAGCAATTGGATTCACAATTTGCTAAATTTTTAGAAGTCTTTAAAAAATTGCAAATTAACATTCCTTTTGCAGAGGCACTTCAGTAGATGCCATCATATGCTAGGTTCATGAAGGATTTACTCACAAAGAAAAGGAGGATTGAAGGGAATGAACCAGTAATGCTTATAGGGGAATGTTCTATGATCTTACAAAAGAATTTATCCAATTTTCCAAGAAAACAAAGAGATTAGGGAAGTTTTACTGTTCCTTGCACTATTGGTAATTTTCATTTTGATAAAGTATTTATAGATTCTGATGCAAGTATAAATTTAATGCCTCTGTCCATTTTCAGAAAACTAGGACTTGGAGAATTTAAGGAGACGCACGTCACCTTACAACTTGCGGATAGAAGTGTCAAGTACCCAAAGGGTATAGTGGAGAATGTTCGAGTAAAAGTAGACAAATTCATCTTTCCAGTTGACTTTATAGTCTTGGAAATGGAAGAAGATAGAGAGGTACCCATGATCTTAGGAAGACCATTCCTGGCAACAGGTAAGGCATTGATTGATGTGGAACAAGGTAAGCTTACTTTGAGAGTTATGGATGAACAAGTCACGTTTAATGTGTATGAGGCTACAAAGAAATTTGATGACTGTAAATCCTGTTACACTATTGATAGTGTTGATGAGCTTTCCTTTGAGTTCATGGAAGAGAATGTAGGTGTGGACACGATGGAGTCAGTCCTTAGGGATTTAGATAATTGGAGTGATGATGAGGATGAACCCCAAGAAGAACATACTAAACAAGTTTATGAATTCAAGACTCGACACTATGAGGAGCTAGGCACCACTGAGAAGAAACCGATGCCGTCATTGACACAACCCCCGGTGCTTGAACTTAAACCTTTGCCTGGTCATTTAAAGTATGCTTATCTTGGAACAAATGATACTTTGCCAATAATCATTTCTTCTTCTTTGACAGGTGATCAAGAGCAACAACTTTTGGATGTTCTAAGAGAACATAAGGAAGCTATCAGGTGGACCATTGCTGATATTAAGGGAATTAGCCCTTCAATTTGTACTCATAGGATATTTCTTGAAGCTGAGTGTAAACCTACAGTACAACCACAAAGAAGACTTAACCCAACTCTTAAGGAAGTTGTAAAAAAAGAAGTGCTTAAATTGTTAAATGCAGGCATTATTTTTCCAATTTCTGATAGTAAATGGGTTAGTCCTGTCCAAGTTGTACCAAAAAAAGGTGGTATGACTGTAGTACAAAATGAGGCTAATGAATTAATTCCCACTCGCATTGTAACTGGTTGGAGAGTCTGTATAGACTATAGAAAACTGAATGATGCTACCCGCAAAGATCATTTCCCCCTCCCTTTTATAGATCAGATGTTAGAAAAACTTGCAGGGCATGATTATTACTGCTTTTTAGATGGTTATTCTGGTTACAATGAAATTCATATAGCACCCGAGGACCAGGAGAAAACCACCTTTACTTGTCCCTATGGCACATTTGCTTTTAGGAGAATGCCCTTTGGTCTTTGTAATGCACCCGCTACATTTCAAAGATGCATGATGTCCATATTTTCTGACATGATAGAAAATTTCATTGAAATATTCATGGATGATTTTTCTGTTTTTGGGAAGTCATTCGAAACATGTCTGACAAATTTAGGATGTGTGCTTAAGAGATGCAAGGAAACTAATCTGCTTCTTAATTGGGAAAAATGCCATTTCATGGTAAGAGAGGGAATAGTCTTAGGGCACAAAGTATCTAAGTAGGGAATTGAGGTTGATAGGGCAAAAGTAGAGGTGATAGAGAAGCTACCACCACCTACTACAGTGAAAGGAATCAGAAGCTTCTTGGGACATGCTGGCTTCTATAGGAGATTTATCAGGGACTTCTCTAAAATCTCAAGACCTCTTTGTAATTTACTAGAAAAAGATTCTGCCTTTATTTTTTATGATAATTGTTTGCAGGCATTTAATCTATTGAAGGAGAAGCTCACTACTGCACCAGTGATTGTTGCACCTGATTGGGAGCTTCCCTTCGAGTTGATGTGCGATGCCAGCGACTATGCTGTAAGAGCAGTACTTGGGCAAAGGAAAGATAAGTCATTTCATGTAATATACTATGCGAGTAGAACCTTAAATGAGGCCCAAAGAAATTATGCCACAATTGAAAAAGAACTTTTAGCAGTCATATTTGCATGCGATAAATTCCGGCCTTACCTAATAGGTTCTAAAATCATAGTATATACTGACCATGCTGCCCTTAAGTATTTATTTGCTAAAGCTGATGCTAAACCTAGGTTAATTCGATGGATTCTACTATTGCAAGAATTTAACCTGGAAATTAAAGATAAGAAGGGAACTGAAAATGTGGTGGCTGATCATTTATCCCGTATGGAATCTAATTGTTTTGATTCACCTATTAATAAAAAGTTCCCTGATGAACAATTGCATGTAGTAGAAGTTCAAGGATTACCTTGGTATGCTGATATCGTTAATTATTTGGTTAGCAAAATCACTCCATATGGTTTATCCTACCAATAGAAAAAGAAATTTTTACATGATGTGAAGTTTTATTTTTGGGATGAACCATATCTCTTTAAAAATTATGCTGACCAAATAATTAGACGATGCGTACCTGAAAGTGAACAGCTTAGCATTATACAACATTGTCATTCTAAAGAGGTAGGAGGTCACTTTGGGGTAGAAAGAACAGCAGCAAAAATTTTATCTTGCGGATTTTATTGGCCCAGTTTGTTTCATGATTGCAGGAACTTCATTATGACTTGTGCTCAATGCCAAAGGACTGGCAAAATTTCAAGAAGACATGAATTACCACAAAATAATATACTTGTAATTGAACTTTTTGACGTTTGGGGAATCGACTTTATGGGTCCTTTTCCCTCATCTTTTTCAAACAAATATATTCTTTTAGCTGTTGATTATGTTTCGAAATGGGTAGAGGCAGTTGCTCTACAAACTAATGACAGTAGGGTTGTCATTAAATTTTTGAAAAAGAATATATTTTCAGGATTTAGGGTACCTAGAGCTATAATAAGTGATGGGGGAACACATTTTTGTAACAGGCAATTTGAGAAATTATTATTAAAATATGGAGTTACTCACAAAATTGCCACCCCTTATCATCCACAAACGTGTGGACAGGTTGAGGTATCCAATAGGGAAATTAAGCGAATCTTAGAGAAAACTGTCAATGCAACCCGAAAGGATTGGTCTTTAAAACTTGATGATGCATTGTGGGCTTATAGAACAACTTTTAAAACACCTATTGGAATGACCCCCTACAAGATTGTTTATGGTAAATCATGTCACCTACCCGTAGAGCTTAAGCACAAGGCATACTGGGCCATAAAATACCTTAACTTTGAGTTGCAAGCTGCTGGTGAAAAGAGGTTGCTCCAATTGAATCAAATGGCCGAGATGAGAGAGGAAGCATATGAAAATGCGAGAATTTACAAGGAGAGAGCAAAGCGATGGCATGATAAGAACATCCTACAGCGAGAGTTTTTGCCTGGTCAAAGAGTTTTATTGTACAACTCTCGATTGAAGCTGTTCCCAGGTAAGTTGAAATCACGATGGTCTGGACCATTTGAAATTGTTAATGTGTTTCCTTACGGTGCAGTTGAATTGAAGGCAGAAGACAACCGTACTTTCAAGGTAAACGGTTATCTTCTCAAACATTACTATGAAGGGGAACATGTTGATAGAAATGCCACAACTGTGGATTTAGGAGATTCAAGAACTTGAACTGGAAAAGTCGGGCTAGCGACTATAAACTAAGCACTTCATGGGAGGCAGCCCATGCTCAATAAGTATATACACTAGTGTTTTAATTTCGTTAAAAAAAAAAAAAACTAATTCAAGGTTAGATAAGAGCCGCCGGTGCATTCAAGACACTCCAAGGATGACAGACATTTTAGGAGGAATTTTCTTCCTGATGAATAATTTTACACTAGGGAAGTACGAGTATTTCAATTTTTGCATTGATATCCTTTTCCTTAATTTTGTGCTATATTAGGAACAATGAGGACATTGTCCAATTTAAGTGTGGGGAAGGGATTATAAATGTAGAAGTATAATGATTGCACACATCATGAGCTTACAAATCCCATGCTTTATTTATGTCCTAAAGTGTTTATCATCAATGAAATCTTGAAATTGACTTAGATTGGTGCCCTACTCGCCAACTGTTGTGACTAGTTTACATAGTTAAAATTTAATAGTAAAATCTCTAGAGAACGGGGTTTACCCTATGTTTAGCCTTTGAACTTGAGATTGAGTCCTTAAGTTGAAAAAAACAAGCAAGTTTACTTCAAGGAAAAATTGGTTGGGATAAATCTCTCTTGAAATTTCTTTGAGAATACCTTAACACCTAGTGAAAGAGGTAAAGGAAATATTTTACTTAGTATCCCTTAAAAAAAAAAAAGAAAGAGCCTTTACTCCAATAACTCAGGAAAGTGAGTTAAGAGTATCTAATCTTAAATGTTAGTGTGAGGAAGAGTTCATAGGGGTCCCTTTAAAACCTGGTCACTTAGGCGATGAGCCCAGGATGTGCCGACTCAATGAACTCACAATAACGAGAAGGGCGGAAAGGCAAAAATGTAGTACCTTAATGAAAGCCAGGTTGACATGGGCGAGCTTTGGTCCCTCAGAAGAGTGAAGTCTCACTCCGCTGTCAATTAAGGCAAATAAAAAAAAAAAAAGGGAGAAATTCTAGGTAAAAATGGATACCATATGCTTTCACTTCTTGTTATCTTGTTTAGAGGAGTAAAATTGAGGGAGATTATACTTGCTAATAACCAATGAAGTTTAAATGAATGTTTTTCCTTAGGGACTAAGTAATATTTTTCATTGTTAAACACCGGGATTAAAAATCTGTTGTATTTAGATTAACTACTAAATTTCAACTAGAAATACTAGTTACAAATTTCAGTATGATCAGAACAATGGGCACTAGAAGTTCAATGATGGATTTCTCTTGTTTAAATCAATTATTTTGCTTGAGGACAAGCAAAAGTTCAAGTGTGAGGATGTTGATAAGATGACATTATACTTATATTTTCTTTTGGACTTATATTAAATTTATTTTAATATTATAAGAAAATATAAAGAAATGATATTTAATGGTGTTTATTGTGAAAATTCAGGTTTTGAGGACCCAAAAGTAAATTACAAGTTAATTGGAGGAGTTTTTCACAAACTTGAAGAAGCGAGCGGAGGATTGCACGGAAGGCCGCCGGCCTTGAGCTGGCCTCAAAAAGCATTAAAGCAGCCGACCTTAAAGCCGGCCTTCATTACTCCCCGGATATCCATTGCGAAAATCTCTCCAAAATCGTATCTTAATTAATTTGCTGACTCAACTCCTCATCAGATCAAGCTTATCCCCCTCCTCTTTGGATCTATAAATAGGCCCCTTGTGTGAACCTTGGAAGCATCCCCTTTTGTTTTGATTCTTTGTTTAGCATCCTTTGTCTTTCTTTGAAATCATTAGAATTCCCTTAGGAACTTTAGGATTTTATGTTTTCTTTAATTCCTTTACATTTCATGTTATTCCAAATTTTAGTTTGAAGAAAGAAAGTTATTTTGTTGATGTTTTCTTTCAATTGAAAATTCGAGGAATCATTTTGGAAGATTGAAGTTCTTGAAGATTATAGCTATTGTTTCAATCACTTTATTTTCTTTTATGCCATTTATTAGTTTATTCTTGTTGTTCAATATGAATTCCATTACACCTATTTGTTTCAGTTGTTTTTATGCAATTCATACTATAATGTTCTAAATCATCATTGTGGGAAATATGATGAAGCCATAATTCAAACTAAAATGATCATTGTATTCATGTTATAGGAAATATAGATATGCGGAATTTTCATATAAGAAGTCCTGCTATGAATTGTATTTTGTAATTGAAATCAATGCATAGAAATGTAAATGACTCGAAAGAGAAATTTAGGTTTTATAGGAATTCCTATGTAAGATTTAATAATTCATGTGGAAGCAGTGTTATTGAATTTTATTAAAAATTGACCTAAGTGTTTCATGCAATATTTTTATTAAATTTTTCACTAAGGGATTAGGAGAAATTATTTTAAAGATATTAGGCAATCATATAATTGGGAAATTTATGATTGTGAATTAGAATCCTCATTTGATTTGAATTAGTGGGAGCAATTAAATTAAATTGAGGTAACATTACTTTAACACTTGATAAAGGATTAAGGTTTTGTTAATTTCTTGTGAAAATCCATATAGCTATGAGTTATTATAACATGAAGGCAATATGATTAGTAGAATTAGGGTGGATTCTATTTCCCATCATCAATTCATCATTTTTCAAACACAATTCTCTTTTTAAGCATTTAGTATAATTCATTCAATTCTCATCAAATATCATTGCCTAAATAATAGTAGAAATTGATAAAGGTCTATTACTTAATCAATCTTCGTGGTTTGACACTCTTCTCTCACTATATTACTTGATCCGATCCAGTACACTTGCCGGTATTTATTCACGCTCATTTTATATCTCTTTTGCGTGGATCACTAGCCACTAAGGATTTTCAAGATATAACTCAATGAAATAGAATGAAAAAGAAAGAGAAAACCCCTGTGCATGAGTCCTTCAGTGTCGTCTTCTTCCTTTCTCATCCTTTCATCTTTTCTTTTCTGTCCCTTTGGCCTCCTCGGCCTCCTCGGCCTTTCGGCCTCTTGGCCTCGTCTTTTGAAACTCTCCTTGTTTTTCTCTCTCAAGACGACTATTTATACCTAGGGTAGCTTCCTCTCTAGCGTGTAGGAGATATCCTTTAAATATGGACGAAAGATTTAAAATCGATTTGAAGATATCTTTCCTTCGATAGACACACGGTCATACTACATGGGCGTGTAGATAAACCATGTATCTCTCTAAATCAGTGAACTCTGGGTGTGTATATCCCACACGACCGTTTGTAATAGCCGTGTATTCCTCTGTCTTCTTTGTTCTTCATACACGGTTGATTACACGGGTGTGTATTCCAACCGTGTACTGGTCTGTCCTGAAAACTCTTCTTCCACGCTGATACACGGTTGGATACATGAGCGTGTATCCGAACCGTGTAGTCTCCTGATTCCTTCACACAGCCGTTTGTAAAAACGTGTGACTTCCTTTAACTTCAAAGCATTCCCTTTTTACTTGTGTTTATCTCCAATTCGTCTTGAATTTAAATACTTTTCATCAAATCCTCCTTTTCCACACCTAAACATGAAATATAAATCAATTAAGCATCATAATCTTATATTTTCACGCCCAATTATCTCAAAAATTGACTTAATCATCTCCAATTATAAGAGTTAAAATAGATTTATCACACTCCCTTACGTGTTTTGCTCAAATGATGATATCACACAGTCACTCGTGTATTCTCACAAACAACAATGATATCAACTCGCCAACTCCTCTTCTCAATTCTCTTGGAACTAACCCAAACTACACCAATTCCCTTCCGTAGAATTCAAAAAAACCAAATCTTGGGTTCGTAAATTTTCCTCTATTTTTCTATCCAAATTTTTTTTTGTCTCTGTTTTTGCTTTTGATCACATTTCTCTTGTCTTTCTTTTCTTTTCTCTTCTTCTTTTTTTTTTGTCGTGATTTTTACTTCTTTTTTTTTTGTAACAATCGACTAGTAGATATTACACTATCAAAAGACAATTAATATTACGAAATTGAATGCTAACAATGGATATGACCGATTGGAGTTAGGGTTTTGATGTTACCTTCCTCAACTGAACTTGATGTTTTGACAAACCTAAGCTCTGATACCAAACTGATACGAACCACGCCAACCCGTGATGAAACCCAATACCAATACGATCGGAAATTTGTTACCTACGATGCCAAACACCTAAAGTGGAAACTGTGACCCGTTGTCTATAAGCGAGACAAGAACCTTAGTATAATGTGAAGACGCCACAATCAGGATGAGAGACCGATTGATAAGTCGGGATGAACGCCACGGAAATTAATCCGATAAGTTCTAGTTAGTTCTTGAAGAACCAAGAGAGGAGCCTCTCAAAAATGCTTAATGTTCTAAGATGTATGGTCTATCTCTATTCTAAACCCTAAAAGCTTTATACTAGGGTTACAATTCGTAAAAATACAAGTCCATAACGACGTCACTTCAATAAGTGCGTAAAATAACAAAACAACACAAAAGGCCGGCGTCGGGGAGATACATGGCCGTGTACACGATCGTGTACTTTGGCCGTGTACTTTTCTGTGCAAATTCTGGCAATATACACGACCGTATACTTTTGGTCGTGTATCTTTCTGTGGAATTGCTTGACTCCATACACGGCCGTGCCTTTGGCCGTGTATATGACCGTGTATAATTCTATGTAACTTTGAGATTCTTACACGGCCGTACCTTGTAAATATATGCCCTCTTCACCCCGTATCCGGTATAACTTGTACAAGAGTAAGGGTCTTCCCATGGTTGTTCCAATCCGTTCCAACTTCATGATTGCTCCAATCCTTTCCGGCTTCATGGACATCCTTTATCAACCCGTTAAGTGCTTCCTTGAGTCGTTTCGCTCGACTTCTTGTGATCGGTCTAGGCGGCACTTCAAGAGGATCCACATTCCTTCTTCCGACTCGACTCTCATCATGGATCTCATCATTTTTCTAATAAATTACAAAGAGGTCTTGAGATTTTAGGAAAGTCCCTGATAAATCTCCTGTAAAAGCCAGCATGTCCCAAGAAGCTTCTAATTCCTTTGACTGTAGTAGGTGGTGGTAGCTTCTCTATCAGCTCTACTTTTGCCCTGTCAACCTCAATTCCTTGCTTAGAAACTTTGTGCCCTAAGACTATTCCTGATAGAAATCAAAATCCGATAAGACCTATTATGAGGGCAAAAACTAAAGGAATTTGAATTTTGGCGATGAGGGCCCATTTTGAGCAGATCGACCCCGGAATTATTTATATATTAACCACTTTTCTATTATTCTTGTATTGTGTTTTCCAACATGCACACTTATCATATTTTATAGGGTAATGGACAAACTCCCTCAAACTCAAGTTGTAGGTTATCCATGGACCGACCTGAACCGGTGATGAGTTGGGCCGATGGATCCTATAGAAGACCGGCATCTTGAAGACCATTTCTTTTATATATTTCTTCTTTTATGAAATATTTTTGGTTGTATTTGGTTTTGGGACACTTTTATTTCCTTGTAATTTTCATTTAGGGCTAGCCACCTTAAAAGTGGCAAACTTGTAATTTTAACCACTTTTTGACCTTAGGAGTAGCAAGTATAAATACTTTCTTAAGAGAGGGTTTGAGGAAGCCATATTTTGCAGAATTGAGAGACACATTTCACGTGTGAATTAGGGTTCTTTCCTTAGTTCAAAACGTTTGTCAATTTCAACCCGAGAATTGGAATTGTGGCGAGTGCAACGAAGGGGAATTGTGAGTCATATCGATTCCATCTTAGTTGTATGCTCATTTCTTATCTAGTGAGTCATATCTAGGGTAGATTTGGATCTTTCTTGGACATATTTGTGGTTATATTTCATGGACAACAATCTTGTAAGTTTTATTATTTCCTTGAGCACTTGAATTACATATTTCATTTTTAGTGCATTGGCGTGAATTTGTGATTGAAAGGGAAAATGGATTTCATGGTTTTATTGCTTTCTTTGATTTGATTTTCACGTGATTGTCAATCCTTATTGTAGTTACTTGGTTAAAGTTACAAATAGAGGTTATAATTAAATCATTTGATCAACATTTTCCATCAAAATCTACAAAGTATTCAAGTAATTGCTTCCTTGTTGGATCGGTTTTGTATGAGACTTGAGACTTGTTTTCTTGAGTCATTTGATTGTGCTTGGAAGTGGAATTAGGCACATCATCTTTTGGTATCAGAGCACAAGTTGAGAGAAGGGATTTATGGTTGTTTCATTTCGTGATATTCATCTTCAATTAGGGTATTCAATTTGAACCGCAAATTGTGTTGTTGTGTAATTTGTGAGTTGCGAAATTACCTTGATTGGAATTTTTAATTTGCTGTTTATTAGAGTTGGATTGGGAAAAATGTTTTGTGTCCATCAAATTGATGTGCCTAAATCCAAGTTTAAGAACAATTAAAAGATTCAAGAAAACAATCTCAAATCAATCCCAAAACCGGTCCACCTAGTTAGCAATTCTTGTAACACCTTTGAAGATTTTGATGGAAAATGTTGTCCAAATGATTTAATTGTAATCTCTAATGATAATTTAACCAAATAACCACAATAAGGCTTGAGAATCACGTGGAAATCAGATCAAAATGAAGCAACACAAACCTTGAATTCCACTTCCCCTTTCAATACCAAATTCACGTCACAATGCACTAAAAATGATAGTAAATTCAATAACTAAAAGAACAATCAATCTTACAAGATTGATGTCCACGAATTACAATAACCAATAAGTCCAAGAAAGATTCAAATCTACCCTAGATATGACTCACTAGAGAAGAAATGAACAACAACAAAGATGAATCGATATTACTCACGATTTCTCCTTGTTGCACTCGCCACAATTCCAACTTCTTAGGATTGAAATTGATAAGAGAATTTTGGAATTAGGAAACCCTAAGCCCTCCCACGAAAATGTGAAGTGTTTTTCTGCAAAATTAAGCCTCCTCAAACCCTCTCTTAAGTAAGTATTTATACTTGCTACTCCTAGGGTTAAAAAGTGCTCAAAATTACAAGTTTGCCACTTTTAAGGTGGCTAGCCCTAAATGAAAATTACAAGAAAATAAAAGTTTCCCAAAACCAAATACAACCAGAAATAGTTCATAAAAGTGTAAATATATAAAAGAAATGGTCTTCAAGATGCCGGTCTTCTATAGGATCCATCGACCCAACTCATCGCCGGTTTAGGTCGGTCCATAGATAACCCACAATTTGAGTCTGAGGGAGTTTGTCCATTGCCCTATATAATATGATAAGTGTGCCTGTTGGAAAACACAATACAAGAATAATAGAAAAGAGGTTAATATATAAATAATTCCGGGGTCAATCTGCTCAAAATGGGCTCTTAACGCCAAGATTTGAAATCCTTCAGTTCTTGCCCTAATGATAGGTCTTGTCGGATTTTTATTCCTATCATCTCCTCGAGCCTCAAAAACATTTGTCCTCAAATCTAGTAGATCAAATGCAGTAGAGACTTTGTTTCCTCATAGCAAGTCACCTGAAGAAATATCTCTGCAGAATCCCAATATCTGAAATACTACAAGTGGTGATTGTCTTCTCTCCTCCATTTCCAGGATGTATCTCTTCTGCAACACAAATAATGACCCATTATCTACTAAAGTTACCCCTGTATCAACCTGTTCCACTAAAACTGTTTCGTCTTTTTCTAACTCATCTGTATGCTGCTGCTCCTCATGGTCTTCTAATGGTTGGCCCAACTGCTTATTACCCTCTAAAACCTTTGAAGGTGAACATAACTGTCTCTGAACAGTCTGGCTCTCTGGTGGTCTGCTCGTCTGACTATAATCATCAGGATCTTCTAAAGGTTGGTACATCGGTGTTTGACAAATTTTATGCTCTAAGGGTTGGCTGGTGTCACTAGAGCTCTCAAGAACCTTTGAAGGTTGGCATACTTGCGTCTGCACAATTTGGTCCTCCCAGTCTAGGTAATCATCTGTGGAACCCCTACCATCAAATGAAGGCATCTGTAGCTTCGTACACTTTGGCCCTCGAGGTAGTCTAAATTCCCTGTCCGGATATGGTTTAAGCCCAAAATTATCATCTCTATCTTCCCTAAGAGCATGATAATCTCCCTTTACTCTAGGTGGCGCTTGAAGGTTTACCATAGGTGGTGGTGGCAATGTCATCCTATCAATCCTTGTTGCTAATGTAGCAACAAATTTGCTAAGGTCCTGAAGTTGTTCATCTAGAGTTCTTCCATTTGTATTTCGATGACTTGTTCTGCTACCCACTTGGCTATTGGCCTCATTGTGATAGGAATAAAAATCCGACAAGACCTATCATTAGGGCAAGAACTGAAGGATTTCAAATCTTGGCGTTGAGGGCCCATTTTGAGCAGATTGACCCCAGAATTATTTATATATTAACCTCTTTTCTATTATTGTTGTATTGTGTATTCCAACAGGCACACTTATCATATTCTATAGGGCAATGGACAAACTCCCTCAGACTCAGCTTGTGGGTTATCCATGGACCGACCTGAACCGACGATGAGCTAGGCCGATGGATCCTATAGAAGACCGGCATCTTGAAGACCATTTCTTTTATATATTTATTCTTTTATGAACTATTTTGGTTATATTTTGGTTTTGGGACACTTTTATTTCCATGTAATTTTCATTTAGGGCTAGCCACCTTAAAAGTGGCAAACTTGTAATTTTGAGCACTTTTTAACCCTAGAAGTAGCAAGTATAAATACTAGCTTAAGAGAGGGTTTAGGGAGCTTATTTTTTCAGAACATACACCTCTTTTCACGTGTGAATTAGGGTTCATACCTTAGTTCCAACTCTTATCAATTTCAATTCCAAGACTTGAAATTGTGGCGAGTGCAACATCTTGAAATTGTGAGTTATATCAATTTCATTTTGTTGTGATTTCTTTTCTTCTCTAGTGTGTTGTATCTAGGGTTGATTTGAGATAGTTCTTGGTCAGATTTACATCTTATTGTACATGAATTCTTGTGTTTAATTGAAGTACTTATCATTTGATTTGGGATCATCATTGAAAGTTACACTTGAAAACGTGATTTTCACCATTGGGAAAGGAATCTTACTTTATGGTTTTCTTTGTCAAATTAAGGCTTAATTTGAGTGGATTATATGACATTAGAGTGTTATTAGAAGGCATTTTCTTTGGGGTATTCTGATTATATTATTAGTTGATTGAATTTCATCATTTCAACATTAGGGTTCATTTGAAAAGTGCCATTTTTGGATCCTATTTTGCCTAGACTTGAGATATCTTTTCTTAAGTCTTTTGGATGTGTTTTAAAGTGTGATTAGGCACATCACATTGCTAATGATGTGCCTATTCATACTATCATATGACATGTTTGTGGATGTGATTTATCTAAAATACAAATGTAATCTCAAATAATCTGTAGCACACTCCCTTCACTTCACCACGTTACAGTAACAAGTTTGGATAACAACACACACACTTATACACCCACGGTGCAACAAGTCACCAATGCAATAAATACTTTTTATCACTTCAAGTATATTAGAATAACTGAAGCACAAATAAATACTTCCAAGTAGTTAAGAAATTAAATTCAACTAACAAGTGTTGAAGTAATAAGTTCAATTACTTTCACACTTTAATGTTTGTTTTTTGAATTCAAATTCTACTACTTCAATTTTCCTTTCTTGCCACGGTTTCACACCTACAATTGATCTTGATGTGCAGCACCTTAATCCACACAACTCCACAACATGGCTACAAATTCAAATAAACATCCTTAATTCACTTTCCATAAATGGTAATAATCAAATTTCAATTTCAAATGGAACACAATCAATACCACTTAATAACTTCCTCAACTTAATGGATGTGTTTGAATTTCAAATAAATTCCCTATTATCCCACACAATGCAATTCTGAAAATTGTACACTTCCACTTCCAATTTGCACAACACAACACCACACAAACACCTTCACACACACGGTGCACTTCTCCACTTCTACACAATTTATCAACTGCAACTTACAACAACATACACGTCACATGCAACACAAAACTTTTTCAATTCATTACTCTTTCTCAAAGAAATTTCAAGGATAATCACGTCGCAAAATTCTTCACTTCAAATACAAATCCAATCCGCAACTTACATAAGAAGGCAGCAAATTAAATTTGAAAATCAAACCACTTCACTAATTGCAACCCCTCCACATTTCGTAAGATGCAATTTTTTCAAATTCAAACAAACACACTTAATTCCTTCACTCTTAATGCTTGTTTTGAAATCAAATAACTTCCCTTCTTACACATTAATCAAATCTGGAAATTGCAAATGTTCTCCCCAATTCCGAATTCAAACAATGTAAGAACCACAATTCTCTTCCTACACAATTGCACTTTCGAAATTGCACTAGAAAAATGCACTATTTTTCCTCTTCCTTCACGGTGAAGTCCACAACATAGAAGCTTCAACAAGTACTTCAAAATCACTCCAACATGCAGCAATTTCAACTCCTACTCAAGACAATTCACTCCACTTCAAACAACCACAACAATAATTTCAATTTACCCGCAATTTTGGAATTGATGTTGTAAGAACATAAACCCTAAATTTCCAAAATTTAAAGTCACATAATCCCTTCTCACAACCACAAGCTCTGATACCAAAATATGATGTGCCTAAATCCAAGTTTAAGCACAATTAAAAGATTCAAGAAAACAATCTCAAATCAATCCCAAAACCGGTCCACCTAGTAAGCAATTCTCGTAACACCTTTGAAGATTTTGGTGGAAAATGTTGTCCAAATGATTTAATTGTAATCTCTAATGATAATTTAACCAAATAACCACAATAAGGCTTGAGAATCACGTGTAAATCAGATCAAAATGAAGCAACACAAACCGTGAATTCCACTTCCCCTTTCAATACCAAATTCACGTCACAACGCACTAAAAATGATAGTGAATTCAATAACTAAAAGAACAATCAATCTTACAAGATTGATGTCCACGAATTACAATAACCAATAAGTCCAAGAAAGATTCAAATCTACCCTAGATATGACTCACTAGAGAGGAAATGAACAACAACAAAGATGAATCGATATTACTCACGATTTCTCCTTGTTGCACTCGCCACAATTCCAACTTCTTGGGATTGAAATTGATAAGAGAATTTTGGAATTAGGAAACCCTAAGCCCTCCCACGAAAATGTGAAGTGTTTTTCTGAAAAATTAAGCCTCCTCAAACCCTCTCTTAAGTAAGTATTTATACTTGCTACTCCTAGGGTTAAAAAGTGCTCAAAATTACAAGTTTGCCACTTTTAAGGTGGCTAGCCCTAAATGAAAATTACAAGGAAATAAAAGTGTCCCAAAACCAAATACAACCAAAAATAATTCATAAAAGTGTAAATATATAAAAGAAATGGTCTTCAAGATGCTGGTCTTCTATAGGATCCATCGACCCAACTCATCGCCGGTTTAGGTCGGTCCATGGATAACCCACAATTTGAGTCTGAGGGAGTTTGTCCATTGCCCTATATAATATGATAAGTGTGCCTGTTGGAAAACACAATACAAAAATAATAGAAAAGAGGTTAATATATAAATAATTCCGGGGTTGATCTGCTCATAATGGGCTCTCAACGCCAAGATTTGAAATCCTTCAATTCTTACCCTAATGATAAGTCTTGTCGGATTTTTATTCCTATCACAACTGTTGTAGGACATATTGGCATCTCTTGGAGAATTATCATTGTACCTGTAAGATTATTCTCAAATATTTATTAGAATAAAAGAAACAAAGTAAAATATGAGTGATTTGAATCATCATCCAAATCGGGTTCTGAAAATGTCGACTGTGCTAGAAAATTTCCCATCAAGTATGATAAGCTCTATTACCAAAAGATGATATGCTTAAAACCAAGCAAAAGCATATGCAATCAAACAAATGGAACAACTCCTAATCAACATCCAAAAACTGGATCAACTTCAATTATGCATGAACCCTAAAAATTGCTTTAGTAATCTAATTTGTTGATTAATCAATCTTAACAACAAATGATGTTGTTCTCAATGGAATTAAGCACACCACATAAGATCAAATGAGATTCCAAATCACTAATCAACACAAAATGGACATGAACTCCTTACAACAAGGAAATATCACACAAATGATGAAAGGAAATTATGAGATAATATTGATGTTCCCAAAACCAAGTTCAAGCACAATCAAATGACTCAAGAAAACAAGTCACAATTCAATCACAAAACCGGTCTAATGTAGGTGACAAAATCATGTGAAACCCTTTGAAATTTGATGGAAAAATGAAGATCAAATGATGTAATTGCAATCCCTACTTGTAATCTTCACCAAATAACAACAAAGAGAGATTAGATCTACATGAAACCAGAACAAGATTGAAGCATCAAAACCGTGATTTCCACTCTTCCTTCAATTCCAATGCACGCCAACACCAAATCATATATATAATTCAAGTACTAAAAGAACAATCAATCTTAACAAGACAATTGTTCATGAAATTACACTCACAAATAATTCCAACAATGCTTCAAATCCACCCTAGATATGACTCACTATGAAAAACAACAAAGATGAAATCGATATGACTCACAATTCCCCTTTGTCGCACTTGCCACAATTCTAATTCTTGGGTTGAAATTGATAAGAGATTTTTGATTTAGGATAAACCCTAATTCCACACGTGAAGTGTTGATGTCTAATCTGCAAAATGGCCTCCTCAAACCCTATTCTAAGCAAGTATTTATACTTGCTACTCCTAGGGTTAGAAAGTGGTCAAAAATTACAAGTTTGCCACTTTTAAGGTGGCTAGTCCTAAATGAAAATTACAAGGAAATGAAAGTGTCCCAAAACCAAATACAACCAAAAGTAGTTCATAAAACAATTACAAAATACAAAATATAATAAGTCTTCATGAGTCAATGCCTCGGAATGGAAAACAATCGCAGCGGGTCTTCGATTGTCACCTTGAAAATGTTTTGTGTCCATCAACTGTTGTAGGACATATTGGCATGTCATGGAGAATTATCATTATACTTGAAAAATTATTCTCAAATATTTATTAGAATAAAAGACATAAAGTAAAAATGAGTGATTTGGATCATCATCCAAATTAGGTTCTGAAAGTGTCGACTGTGCTAGAAATTTTCCCATCAAGTACGATAAGCTCTGATACCAAAAGATGATATGCTTAAAACCAAGCGAAAGCATATGCAATCAAACAAATGGAACAACTCCTAATCAACATCCAAAAACTGGATCAACATCAATTATGCGTGAACCCTAAAAATTGCTTTAGTAATCTAATTTGTTGATTAATCAATCTTAACACCAAATGATGTTGTGCTTAATGGAATTAAGCGCACCACATAAGATCAAATGAGATTCCAAATCACTAATCAACACAAAATGGACATGAACTCCTTACAACAAGGAAATATCACGCAAATGATGAAAGGCAATTATGAGATAATATTGATGTGCCCAAAACCAAGTTCAAGCACAATCAAATGACTCAAGAAAATAAGTCACAATTCAATCACAAAACCGGTCCAATGTAGGTGACAAAATCACGTGAAACTGATGTGCCTAATCACACTTTAAAGCACATCCAAGAGACTTAAGATCAACTATCTCAAGTCTAGGCAAAATGGGATCCAAAAATGGCACTTTTCAAATGAACCCTAATGTTGGAATGATGAAATTGAATCAACCAATAATATAATCAGAATACCCCAAAGAAAATGCCTTCTAACAACACTCTAATTTCATATAATCCACGCAAATGAAGCCTCAATTTGACAAAGAAAACCGTAAAGTAAGATCCCTTTCCCAATGGTGAAAATCACATTTTCAAGGAAAACCTTAAAGATGAATGGAATCAATTTGATAATTTCCTTCAAATAATCACAAGAATTCGTGAATAATAACATGTAAATCTGACCAAGAACTATCTCAAATCAACCCTAGATACAATACACTAGAGAAGAAAAGAAATCACAACAAAATGAAATTGATATAACTCACAATTTCAAGATGTTGCACTCGCCACAATTTCAAGTCTTGGAATTGAAATTGATAAGAGTTGGAACCAAGGTATGAACCCTAATTCACACGTGAAAAGAGGTGTATATTCTGCAAAAATAATCCCTTCAAACCCTCTCTTAAGCAAGTATTTATACTTGCTACTTCTAGGGTTAAAAAGTGCTCAAAATTACAAGTTTGCCACTTTTAAGGTGGCTAACCCTAAATGAAAGTTACAAAGAAATAAAAGTGTCCCAAAACCAAAATACAACCAAAATAGTTCATAAAAGAGTAAATATATAAAGAAATGGTCCTTCAAGATGCCGATCTTCAAGAAGCTTTTGAATCAGTTTCAGTTAACAACCCTGATTCACTCAGTAATAAGGGTGTTTTTGCATCCTGTAAGACTGACAAATGAACTTGCTGAAATGCATCAAAATTATAGTGCAAAGATGTAGAAAGTGAGTTAGACTTCTCAAGGTTAGGTTTCTCTAGCAAAACCCTCATAACTAGATTCTGGAGACCCTTAGCTCGGGCCCCGGTGATAGGTCCTGGAAAAGTTTGATTCCTATCATCTCCTCGGGCTTCTGGAAGATTTGCTCTCAAATCTGATGGATCTTTGTGCAAGCCATCTGCTAAATAAGGTGAAAGATCTGAAACATTAAAAGTGGCTAATACTCCATAATCTCCTGGAAACTCGATGCGATAAGCATTGTTGTTGATGCGCTTTAAGACCCTGAATGGTCCGTTTGATCTAGGAGATAGCTTCTGTGACTTTTTGTGTGGAAACCTATCCCTACTAAGATTAATCTAGACTAAATCACCTGGATTACAGAGATGGTTTTTCTTGTGCCTGTTTCCCTGGATCCTCTGTTGTTCCTGGGTCTTCTGAAGGTGTTCAGTGGTCCAATCATGTATGTGTTGAATCTGTTGTGCTCGGTCAACTCCACTAAGACTTTCTTCCTTTGTCGCTGGTCCAGCTATAAAATCCAATGGAATAGAAGGGTTATAGCCATAAACAACTTCAAAGGGAGACTCACTGGTTGAACTATGAGTAGACCTATTGTAAGCGAACTCAACAATAGGAAGACACAAGTCCCAATCAGTAAGGTTCTTGCCAACTGTTGCTCTGAGAAGATTCCCAAGCGTGCGGTTGACAACCTCTATTTGTCCGTCAGTCTGGGGATGGCAAGAGGTACTATACATCATTTTATACCCAGTCTTTTCTATAGTGTTTTCCAGAAGAAACTAAGGAACTTAGTATCTCTGTCTGACACTATGCTGTGTGGAACTCCATGTAACTTGACAATTTCCTGCACAAAAAGGTTAGCAATAAAAAGAGCATCATCTGTTTTGTGGCATGGCACAAAACGTGACATTTTGCTGAATCGATCAACAACCACCATAATAGATTCTTTCCCTCTTTGTGTTTTAGGTAATCCCAACACAAAATCCATGCTGATATCAGTCCAAGGCCTAGATGGTATTGGTAAAGGCATATATTCACCCTGTGCGCCTTTCCTCCCCTTGGCTCTCTTACAAACACCACACCTTTCTAATACCCTATGGACATCCCTTATCATGCCTTTCCAGTAGAAATTCTCCCTCAATATGGCTAGAGTTCTCTTCTCACCAAAATGCCCTAACAAACCACCAGCATGTGCTTCCTTCACAGATCCAGATGGAATACAAAGTTTTCCTAATTTATAAAGAAAGCCATCTATCACACAATAACCATCATACATCCCGCCTCCAAGACACCTCTCCATGACAATTTTGAATTCCTCATCACATACATATTGTTCCTTCAACAGTTCGAAACCCAGTAATTTTGACTAAAGAGAAGTGATTAGTACATATCGTCGTGATAAAGCGTCAGCAACAATTTTCTGATTGCCCTTTTTGTACTTAATCACATAAGCAAAACCCTCCAGAAATTCCACCCACTTAGCCTGACGCTTAGACAAATTATGTTGACCCCTGAAATGTTTCAAAGATTCATGATCTGTATAAATAATAAACTCCTTTGGGAGGAGATAATGCTGCCACGTCATGAGAGCCCTAACTAAGGAATAAAATTCCTTATCATATATAGAATAGTTCAAAGTTGCTCCACTCAACTTTTCACTAAAATATGCAATAGGCCTCTTCTCCTACATTAATACAGCACCAATTCCAATCCATGAAGCATCACATTCCAATTCAAAAATTTTGTTAAAATCAGGTAAGATCAGTAATGGGGCACAAGTGATTTTTTCCTTAATCTCTTCAAAACTCCTCTGAGCCTTTTCACTCCAGATGAAAGGAACACTCTTCTTAGTCAGTTCTGTGAGAGGGCTGACAATGCTATTGAAAATTTGGATAAAGCGTCTATAAAAGATGCAAGCCCATGAAAACTTTTTACCACAGTAACTGAAGTGGGTGTTGGCCATTCCTTAACTGCCCTCACTTTCTCCTCATCCATCTTAACTCCTGCACCTGACATAACAAAACCCAAAAATGTTACCTCAGTTTGACAAAAGGAACACTTCTGAAAATTCGCAAATAACTGTTGTGCCTTTAGTACTGAGAATACTGCCCGAAGATGCTCCACATGTTGTTCTAGGTCTTTGCTGTAAATTAGAATATCATCAAAATAAACCATAACAAATTTTCCTAAGAACTCCTTCAATACATGGTTCATCAATCTCATAAAAGTGTTAGGAGCATTACTCAAAACCAAAGGGCATAACCAACCATTCGTAAAGTCCATGGCGTGTTTTAAAAGCGGTCTTCCATTCATCCCCTTCCCTCATCCGAATCTGGTGATATCCGCTTTTAAGATCAACTTTGGAGAAAATCTGTGAACCATACAGCTCATCCAACATATCATCAAGTCTAGGAATAGGATACCTGTATTTAATGGTGATTTTGTTGATGGCTCTGCTATCAATGCACATTCTCCAAGTTCCATCCTTCTTGGGAATAAGAAGGGCGGGAACATCGCATAGGCTGAGACTCTCTCTAACAAACCCTCGTTCCACCAACTCATCTACCTGACGTTTCAATTCCTTAGCCTCCTCAGGATTCATGCGATATGCGGGTCGGTTTGGTAACACTGAACCGGGCATAAGATCAATGGCATGCTCTATCCCTCTCAAGGGTGGTAATCCTGCTGGCAAATCATCAGGAAAAATGTCAGTATACTCATTTAATACTTGAGAAACTACTGGAGGTAGAGGCTGTGATTCCCGTAGCCCTAAGACAAATCTCAACTGAAGTAAGTATGTTGGAGCCTCCTCTATGATTAATCTCTCCATCTCACCCTGTCCCATCAACAATACCTTTTTCCCCTCAGAAACGTTATTTTGAAGTAAAACCTTCTTAGCCTCTGATGGTCGATTAATCTGTTGCTAGACATTATGGACCTTTGAAGGTGAAACATATATGTATTTCTGAAGCCATCATGTAAGACCCTCCTGTCATATAACCAAGGTTTGCCAAGCAAAATATGAGATGCACACATGGGCAAGATATCACACTCAATTTCATCACAATACTTGTCCCCTACACTGAAGGGTACCCTAGCTCTTTGGGTAACATACAAACTCCCTTGTTCATTAAGCCAATGTAGTTTGTAAGGTTTAGGATATGGAATAGTTGAAAGCTTTAGCTTTGATACCAACGATGTAGCTACTACATTAGTACAACTACCACCATCTATTATTAGGACACACAAATTTCCTTGTATCCTACAAGAAGTCTGGAACAAATTTTCCCTTTGTTCTTCCTCCTTACTAGCAAGTGTACTTAATGAACGTCGCAATACATTAGCATATTGAAGCATTTCACTAGACAATGTGAAATTCAACTCAATCAACACGTGTACAATATTCCCCACTCCTTTTAAGATCACGGTGCAACAATTTTCAATTTCCACAAGTTCACTCCACGGCAACACACAAGTAACAACTACAATTAATATGTAACACTTCCACGACAACAACCAGGGGAATAATGAATACAAGTAATCTTCAACTTCCACAGCAAATAATGAAGACAAGAGATTAATAAGTAGCTTTCCCAAAATGAATTCCGAATCCCACTATAGGCAGCAACTTTCAATTTGAATTTCAAATAACTTCACTTATTGCAAGCCTTCCTCAATTCGTAACAATGAATTCAAATTCAAATAGCAATCATTAACTCCCACAACTTAATTGCATCTGATTTGAATTTGATAAGATCACATTATACTTATATTTTCTTTTGGACTTATATTAAATTTATTTCAATATTATAAGAAAATATAAAGAAATGATATTTAATGGTGTTTATTGTGAAAATTCAGGTTTTGAGGACCCAAAAGTAAATTACAAGTTAATTGGAGGAGTTTTTCACAAAATTGAAGAAGCGAGCGGAGGATTGCACGGAAGGCCGCCGGCCTATATTAAACCGGCCTCAAAAAGCATTAAAGCCGCCGGCCTTAAAGCCAACCTTGAGCCGACCTTCATTACTCCCCGGATATCCATTGCGAAAATCTCTCCAAAATCGTATCTTAATTAATTTGCTGACTCAACGCCTCATCAGATCAAGCTTATCCCCCTCCTCTTTAGATCTATAAATAGGCCCCTTGTGTGAACCTTGGAAGCATCCCCTTTTGTTTTGAGAATCCTTTTGTTTTGATTCTTTGTTTAGCATCCTTTGTCTTTCTTTGAAATCATTAGAATTCCCTTAGGAACTTTAGGATTTTATGTTTTCTTTAACTCCTTTACATTTCATGTTATTCCAATTTTGGTTTGAAGAAAGAAAGTTATTTTGCTGAAGTTTGCTTTCAATTGAAAGTTCGAGGAATCATTTTGGAAGATTGAAGTTCTTGAAGATTATAGCTATTGTTTCAATTACTTTATTTTCTTTTATGCCATTTATTAGTTTATTCTTGTTGTTCAATATAAATTCCATTGCACCTATTTATTTCAGTTGTTTTTATGCAATTCATACTATAATGTTCTAAATCATCCTTGTGGGAAACATGATGAAGCCATAATTAAAACTAAAATGATCATTGTATTCATGTTATAGGAAATGTAGATATGCGGAATTTTCATATAAGAAGTCCTGCTATGAATTGTATTTTGTAATTAAAATCAATGCATAGAAATGTAAATGACTCGAAAGAGAAATTTAGGTTTTATCAGGAATTCCTAAGTAAGATTTAATAATTCATGTGGAAGCAGCGTTATTGAATTTTATTAGAAATTGACCCAAGTGTTTCATGCAATATTTTTATTAAATTTTTCACTAAGGGATTAGGAGAAATTATTTTAAAGATATTAGGCAATCATATAATTGGGAAATTTATGATTGTGAATTAGAATCCTCATTTGATTTGAATTAGCGGGAGCTATTAAATTAAATTGAGGTAACATTACTTTAACACTTGATAAAGGATTAAGGTTTTGTTAATTTCTTGTGAAAATCCATATAGCTATGAGTTATTATAACATGAAGGCAATATGATTAGTAGAATTAGGGTGGATTCTATTTCCCATCATCAATTCATCATTTTTCAAACATAATTCTCTTTTTAAGCATTTAGTATAATTCATTCAATTCTCATCAAATATCATTGCCTAAATAATAGTAGAAAGTGATAAAGGTCTATTACTTAATCAATCTTCGTGGTTCGACACTCTTCTCTCACTATATTACTTGATCTGATCTGGTACACTTGCCGGTATTTATTCACGCTCATTTTATATCTCTTTTGCATGGATCAAGTTTTTGGCGCCGTTGTCGGGGATTGATTAATATTAGACCATCTTCAGATTCTATTGTTAATTTTGGCACAATTATTTTGTTATTTAATTTAATTTTTTATTTTTTTTTCTTTTCATTGTGTGATTGTTTCCTGTTCTCTTTGAGGTTCTTTTTATGCGCAAGAGTAGAAGTGCTGAACTTCTACTAATTAATCTTGAGATAGAACGCACCTTGCGACAACTTAGAAGAGATCAGAGAAGAAAGGAAGAAGAGAACATGGTGGATGAGAACAACAATCGGTTTCAGGGTGTTGGTAGAGCACTTCGGGAATACACGATATTTGTTGTTTCAGGTCCTACAATAAGAAGACCAACAATTCAGGCTAACAATTTTCAATTAAAACTAGCACTCGTTCAAATGGTTCAATCAAATCAATTTGGAGGATATCCAAATGAGAGTCTTGATGAGCATATTGCAGTATTTCTTCAATATTGTAATACAATGAAAATGAATAATGTATCTGATGATGTAATTAGACTACAACTTTTTCCGTTTTCACTTAGAGAAAAAGCTAGGGCTTGGTACAATTCATTGCCACAAGACTCTGTAACCACTTGGGTTGATCTCTCATCTAAATTTTTAAGGAGATTTTTTCCACCTGCTAGAACTGCTAGGTTAAGAAATGACATCACAAACTTCACTAAGTTTAGTGGTGAATCACTGTATGAAGCATGGGAAAGATTCAAGGAGGCAATTAGAAAATGCCCCCATCATGGATTACCAGATAATCTCCTCATTGAGATATTCTATCTCAGTTTAGATGATACATTGAGATCTCTAGTAGATGCTGCTTCTGGTGGTGCACTAATGAGTAAGACATATGAAGAGGCTAGTGCTTTGATAGATGAAATGGCCTCTAGTGCACATAATTGGCAACATGAAAGAGGTAAGTCTAGAGTAGCATCTGTCAATGACATAGACACCTTAACAGCTCAGATTTCTGCTCTTATCGCTCAGGTAAGTAAACTCACCTCTGTACCATCTTTTAATGTTAATCAAATTTCTTGTTGTGAGTTATGCTCAGGACCACACTCAACTCTTGAGTGCCCATCTGGAAACTTTTCCTCCTCATCCCATGGAGAGCAAGTAAATTTTGTTAACAATTTCCAAAGAGGACATCAAGGACCTTATTCAAACACCTACAATCCAGGGTGGCGTAATCATCCAAATTTCTCATGGAGAAATGATAACAATGCACTTAAACCCCCTAGATTTCAAAAGCAAGGTCCTAATCATAATACTCCCCATCAACAATATCCTAATCATAATACCTCTTCTCAGCAAGGTCAGTCTAAAATGGAAGAACTCATGATAGGTTATATGCAGAAGACTGACACAATGTTGCAAAATCAACAAGCCACCATTAGGAATCTTGAAAATCAGCTTAGTCAAATGTCTCAACAGTTGAGTAATGGACCATCTGGGTCTTTACCTAGTAATACTAAGCAGAATCCTAAGGGTGTAAATGCTATTATGCTAAGAAGTGGTAAGGAATTGGTTGATAAGAAACTTGAGGAAGAGGAGGTTAACCTAGAGAAAGATAAAGGGAAACAAAAGGAAGAGGAACCAAAGTGATGTGCCTAAAACCAAGATTAAGCACATATAAAAACCAATTTGAAAGACAATCCAACAATGCCAATCAAACTAGTCTTAATCACATGAACAATGCCGTCAATTTCCAATGAATTTAACCAATTCTTCAATTATGATGTGTTTGAATCTTAAATCCAAATATGATATAGCTCTGATACCAAAAAGATGATGTGCCTAATCACACTTTAAAGCACATCCAAAAGACTTAAGAATAACTATCTCAAGTCAAGGCAAAATCGGATCCAAAAATGGCACTTTTCAAATGAACCCTAATGTTGAAATGATGAAATTCAATCAACCAATAATATAATCAGAATACTCCAAAGAAAATGCCTTCTAACAACACTCTAATTTTATATAATCCACGCAAATGAAGCCTCAATTTGACAAAGAAAACCGTAAAGTAAGATCCCTTTCCCAAGGTGAAAATCACGTTTTCAAGGAAAACCTTAAAGATGAATGGAATCAATTTGATAATTTCCTTCAAATAATCACAAGAATTCGTGAATAATAACATGTAAAACTGACCAAGAACTATCTCAATTCAACCCTAGATATGACGCACTAGAGAAGAAAAGAAATCACAACAAAATGAAATTGATATAACTCACGATTTCAAGATGTTGCACTCGCCACAATTTCAACTTCTTGGGATTGAAATTGATAAGAGAATTTGGAATTAGGAAACCCTAAGCCCTCTCACGAAATGTGAAGTGTTTGTTCTGCAAAATTAGCCTCTCAAACCCTCTCTTAAGCAAGTATTTATACTTGCTACTCCTAGGGTTAAAAAGTGCTCAAAATTACAAGTTTGCCACTTTTAAGGTGGCTAACCCTAAATGAAAATTACAAGGAAATAAAAGTGTCCCAAAACCAAATACAACCAAAAATAGTCCATAAAATGAAAAATACATAAAAGAAATGCTCTTCAATATGCCGGTCTTTTATAGGATCCATCGGCCCAGGTCATCGCCGGTTCAGGTCGGTCCATGGATAACCCACAAGCTGAGTTTGAGTGAGTTTGTCCATTGCCTTGTAAAGCATGATAAGTATTCCTGTTGGAATATAAAATACATGAATAAGATAAAAGAGGTTAGTAAATGAATAATTCTAGGGTCGATTTGCTCAAAATAGGTCCTCATCGCCAAGATTTGAAATCCTTCAATTCTTGCCCTAATGGTCTTGTCGGATTTTTATTCCTATCACAAAGCAAAATTCACCAAAAGTGCAAGCATATGTTCCTCCTATTCCTTTCCCAGGAAGGCTGAAGCAACAACAATTGGATTCACAATTTGCTAAATTTTTAGAAGTCGTTAAAAAATTGCAAATTAACATTCCTTTTGCAGAGGCACTTCAGCAGATGCCATCATATGCTAGGTTCATGAAGGATTTACTCACAAAGAAGAGGAAGATTGAAGGGAATGAACCAGTGATGCTTACAGGGGAATGTTCTATGATCTTACAAAAGAATTTATCCAATTTGCCAAGAAAACAAAGAGATCAGGGAAGTTTTACTGTTCCTTGCACTATTGGTAATTTTCATTTTGATAAAGTACTTATAGATTCTGGTGCAAGTATAAATTTAATGCCTCTGTCCATTTTCAGAAAACTAGGACTTGGAGAATGTAAGGAGACGCACGTCACCTTACAGCTTGCGGATAGAAGTGTCAAGTACCCAAAGGGTATAGTGGAGAATGTCCTAGTAAAAGTGGACAAATTCATCTTTCCAGTTGACTTTATAGTCTTGGAAATGGAAGAAGATAGAGAGGTACCCATGATCTTAGGAAGACCATTCCTGGCAATAGGTAAGGCATTGATTGATGTGGAACAAGGTAAGCTTACTTTGAGAGTTATGGATGAACAAGTCACGTTTAATGTGTATGAGGCTACAAAGAAATTTGATGACTGTAAATCCTATTACACTATTGATAGTGTTGATGAGCTTTCCTTTGAGTTCATGGAAGAGAATGTAGGTATGGACATGATGGAGTCAATCCTTAGGGATTTAGATAATTGGAGTGATGATGAGGATGAACCCCAAGAAGAACATACTGAACAAGTTTATGAATTCAAGACTCGACACTATGAGGAGCTGGGCACCACTGAGAAGAAACCGATGCCGTCATTGACACAACCCCCGGTGCTTGAACTTAAACCTTTGCCTGGTCATTTAAAGTATGCTTATCTTGGAACAAATGATACTTTGCCAATAATCATTTCTTCTTCTTTGACAGGTGATCAAGAGCAACAACTTTTGGATGTTCTAGAGAACATAAGGAAGCTATCGGGTGGACCATTGCTAATATTAAGGGAATTAGCCCTTCAATTTGTACTCATAGGATATTTCTTGAAGCTGAGTGTAAACCTACAGTACAACCACAAAGAAGACTTAACCCAACTCTTAAGGAAGTTTTAAAAAAAGAAGTGCTTAAATTGTTAGATGCAGGCATTATTTTTCCAATTTCTGATAGTAAATGGGTTAGTCCTATCCAAGTTGTACCAAAAAAAGGTGGTATGACTGTAGTACAAAGTGAGGCTAATGAATTAATTCCCACTTGCACTGTAACTGGTTGGAGAGTCTGTATAGACTACAGAAAACTGAATGATGCTACCCGCAAAGATCATTTCCCCCTCCCTTTTATAGATCAGATGTTAGAAAAACTTGCAGGGTATGATTATTACTGCTTTTTAGATGGTTATTCTGGTTACAATCAAATCCATATAGCACTCGAGGACTAGGAGAAAACCACCTTTACTTGTCCCTATGGCACATTTGCTTTTAGGAGAATGCCCTTTGGTTTTGTAATGCACCCGCTACATTTCAAAGATGCATGATGTCCATATTTTCTGACATGATAGAAAATTTCATTGAAATATTCATGGATGATTTTTCTGTTTTTGGGAAGTCATTCGAAACATGTCTAACAAATTTAGGATGTGTGCTTAAGAGATGCAAGGAAACTAATCTGCTTCTTAATTGGGAAAAATGACATTTCATGGTAAGAGAGGGAATAGTCTTAGGGCACAAAGTATCTAAGCAGGGAATTGAGGTTGACAGGGCAAAAGTAGAGGTGATAGAGAAGCTACCACCACCTACTACAGTGAAAGGAATCAGAAGCTTCTTGGGACATGCTGGCTTCTACAAGAGATTTATCAGGGACTTCTCTAAAATCTCAAGACCTCTTTGTAATTTACTAGAAAAAGATTCTGCCTTTATTTTTTATGATAATTGTTTGCAGGCATTTAATCTATTGAAGGAGAAGCTCACTACTGCACCAGTGATTGTTGCACCTAATTGGGAGCTTCCCTTTGAGTAGATGTGCGATGCCAGCGACTATGCTGTTGGAGCGGTACTTGGGCAAAGAAAAGATAAGTCATTTCATGTAATATACTATGTGAGTAGAACCTTAAATGAGGCCCGAAGGAATTATGCCACAACTGAAAAAGAACTTTTAGCAGTTATATTTGCATGCGATAAATTTCGGCCTTACCTAATAGGTTCTAAAATCATAGTATATACTGACCATGCTGCCCTTAAGTATTTATTTGCTAAAGCTGATGCTAAACCTAGGTTAATTCGATGGATTCTACTACTGCAAGAATTTAACCTGGAAATTAAAGATAAGAAGGGAACTGAAAATGTGGTGGCTGATCATTTATCCCATCTGGAATCTAATTTTTTTTATTCACCTATTAATGAAAAGTTCCCTGATGAACAATTGCTTGTAGTAGAAGTTCAAGGATTACCTTGGTATGCTGATATCGTTAATTATTTGGTTAACAAAATCACTCCATATGGTTTATCCTACCAACAGAAAAAGAAATTTTTACATGATGTGAAGTTTTATTTTTGGGATGAACCATATCTCTTTAAAAATTATGCTGACAAAATAATTAGACGATGCGTACCTGAAAGTGAACAGCTTAGCATTATACAACATTGTCATTCTAGAGAGGTAGGAGGTCACTTTGGTATTAATACGAACCACGCCAACTCGTGACGAAACCCAATACCAATAAGTTCAAAATTCGTTGCCTAAGACGCCCAAACACCTAAAGTGGAAACCGCGACCCGTTTTCTATAAGCGAGACAAGAACCTTGGTATAAAAGTGAAGACGCCACAATCGGGATGGAAGACCGATTGATAAGTCGGGATGAACGCTACGGAAATCAATCCGATAAGTTCGATTTAGTTCTTGAAGAACCAAGAGAGGTGCCTCTCAAAAGTGTTTAATGTTCAAAGATCTCTATCTCTTATTGTTCTAAACCCTAGGAGCTTTTATACTAGGGTTACAATTCGTGTAAAAACAAGTCCAAAACGACGTAGTTTAGTTAAGTGACATAAAAACGCGAAACAGAACAAGCTGGCCGACAGGGGATACACGGCCTGTGTACACGCCCGTGTACATTGGCCGTGTACTTGTCTGTGCAACTTCTGGCAACATACACGCCCGTGTACTTTGACCGTGTATCTTTCTGTGAAACGTCTAGCAACATACACGCTCATGTACTTTAGCCGTGTATCTTTCTGTGGATTTGCTTGACTCCATACACGGCCGTGCCTTTTAACCGTGTATCTAGTCGTATATGATTCTAGGCAATCTTGAGAGTCCTACACGGCCGTGCCTTGAAAGTACATGCCCTCTTCAACCCGTGTCCGGTGTGACTTATATAAGAGCAAGGGTCTTCCCATGGTTGTTCCAATCCGTTCCAACTTCGTGATTGACCCAATCCTTCTCGGCTTCATGGACATCCTTTATCAACCCGTTAAGTGCTTCCTTGAGTCGTTTCGATCGACTTCTTGTGATCGGTCCAGGTGGCACTTCAAGAGGATCCACATTCCTTCTTCCAGCTTGACTCTCATCATGGATCTCATCATTCCCCTCCTCTTGAAAAGGATTTGCGTCACCTACATCAAAAGGACTCAGATCAGTAACATTAAATGTAGCACTTACTTGATACTCACTAGGCAAATCTATCTTGTATGCATTATCGTTGATGCGCTCAAGAACTTGAAATGGTCCATCGCCTCTAGGAAGTATTTTAGATCGACGCTGCACGGGAAACCGCTCTTTGCGCATGTGAACCCAAACCCAATCTCCAGGTTCAAAAATAGCTTGTCGACGACCCTTGTTGGCTTGTTTCACATACTGCTCTGTTCCTCGTTCAATGTTCAGCCTTGCCTTCTCATGGATCTGTTGAACAAATTCGGCCTTCTTCTTGCCATCTAAATTAACATACTCAGAAATAGGCAAAGGTGATAAATCCAAAGGAGTTAGTGGATTAAAACCATACACAATTTCGAAAGGAGAAAATTTAGTAGCAGAATGCACTATACGGTTATAGGCAAATTCAACATGTGGCAAACAATCCTCCCAACTTTTAATATTCTTTTTAATTACAGCCCTCAACAAAGTAGAGAAAGTTCGATTCACTACCTCAGTTTGACCATCAGTCTGTGGATGGCAAGTAGTAGAAAACAATAACTTAGTTCCTAACTTAGCCCACAAAGTCTTCCAAAAGTAGCTTAAGAACTTAGCATCCCTATCTGATACAATTGTTCTAGGCATACAATGCAATCGCACAACTTCCCTAAAGAATAAATTAGCAATATTACAAGCATCATCCGTTTTATGACAAGGAATGAAATGTGCCATTTTAGAAAACCTATCAACAACTACAAAAACAGAATCTCGACCATATCTAGACCTGGGTAATCCTAACACAAAATCCATAGAAATATCTACCCAAGGCTCATGAGGAATGGGAAGTGGGGTGTAAAGCCGTTGAGGTTGGATTATAGATTTCGCTTGCTTACATGTGACACATCACTCACAAATCCTCTCAACATCTCGTTTCATGTGAGGCCAATAGAAGTGTTCCTACAATACCCCTAATGTTTTAGCTACTCCAAAGTGTCCCATTAAACCTCCTCTATGAGACTCCCTCACAAGTAATTCTCTTAGAGAACAAATTGGAATGCACAACTTACTCTCTCTAAACAAGAATCCATCATGTTTATAAAATTTTCCATGCCCACTCTTCCCACATTGCACATACTCCTCACAAAAATCTCGATCAGCAGCATATAACTCCTTAATGTGCTCAAAACCAAGAAGTCTAGAACTAAGTGTAGAGATAAGAGTATACCTTCTAGAAAGTGCATCAACAACTACATTCTCTTTACCTTGCTTGTAATGGATGACATATGGAAATGTTTCGATGAACTCCACCCAACGAGCATGCCTTTTGTTCAGCTTGTGTTGCCCCTTCAAATACTTCAACGATTCATGATCAGTGTGGATCATGAACTCTTTTGGCCAAAGGTAGTGTTGCCACGTCTCTAGGGCTCGAACCAATGCATATAGCTCCTTGTCGTAAGTAGGGTAACGGCGCCTGAGTCAGCTTATTTTTAAGCGTCTGAAAGGCCTTCTCTTGTTGCTCTCCCTAGCTGAACCCTACGTTCTTCTTAATTACCTTAGTAAGTGGTGCTGCAATGGTGCTGAAATCCTTCACAAACCTCCTGTAAAAGCTCGCTAGTCCATGGAAACTCTGCACATTACTTACATTGGTTGGACTAGGCCATTCTTGGATCACACGAACCTTTTCTTCATCAACCTATATTCCCTGCGCGCTAACAAGAAAACCAAGAAACACAAGTTTGTCTGTGCAAAAAGTGCACTTCTTGAGGTTAGCATATAATTGTTCCTTTCGAAGCACTTCTAAAACATCTCTCAAGTGTGACATATGATCTTCCAAACTTTTGCTATAAATAAGAATGTCGTCAAAATAGACAACCATAAATTTTCTAATAAATGTCCTCAAAACATGGTTCATAAGTCTCATAAAAGTACTAGGTGCATTAGTTAACCCGAAAGGCATTATTAACCACTCATACAATCCATCTTTTGTCTTAAATGCAGTTTTCCATTCATCACCTTCTTTCATTTTAATTTGGTGATATCCACTTTTCAGATCAACTTTAGAAAAGACACTAGACCCATGTAACTCATCTAACATATCATCTAAGCGAGGAATGGGATGACGATACTTTACCGTGATGTTGTTGATGGCGCGACAGTCAACACACATTCTCCATGTCCCATCCTTCTTAGGCACCAAAATCACCGGCACTACACATGGACTCATGCTCTCTCTCACGTACCCCTTCTCCATTAATTCATCGACCTGCCTTTGGAGTTCCTTTGTCTCCTCCGGGTTGCTCCTGTAAGCTGGCTTGTTTGGAATCGATGCTCCGGGTACAAGGTCAATCTGGTGCTCAATACCTCTCACAGGTGGTAATCCCTTTGGAATCTCCTCAGGAAAGACATCTTCAAAGTCCTGCACAAGAGACACAACCACACTAGGCAAAGAGTTAGATAAGTCGTTAGTAGTCAAACATGTTTCCTTAAAAACCAGCAACAACATAGGTTGCCTCATCACTAACGCTCTCCTTACTACACTCGCTCTTGCCACACAACTCTCCTTTTGCAAGGCTACCATCTCCTTTTCACTCACCACCAAAGTTGATCCCCCTTCAACTTGGCCTCCCACACTCTTTTCAGCCTTCCTCTCCTTTTCCTTTTGATCTTGACTTTTATATTCCTTTTTCTTCTCATTGTCTTTTGCTCTCTCACACTCACTCTGCTTTTCACTCACCTTGTGTTTTGCAAATGACTGTTGCAGCTGCAACTGAACCTCATACACTTGTTTAGGTGTTAAAGGTTTAAGATTAAAGCTTTTCCCTTGGTGAACAAGCGTATACTTGTTAGAAAAGCCATTATGAACAACCTTCCTATCAAATTGCCATGGCCTCCCCAACAACACATGACATGCTTGCATTGACACTACATCGCATAACACCTCATCCTCATACCTACCAATGCGAAAACCAATCAAGGCTTGCTTACTCACCTTAGTCTCACCACTATCATTCAACCACTGCAATTTATATGGACTAGGGTGTCTAACAGTTTTGTGCCCCAGCCTCTCAACAATAAAATTGCTCACTACATTGGTGCAACTTCCCCCATCAATAATCAAACTACAAATGTGATCTCGTAGATAACATCTAGTATGAAATATATTTTCTCTTTGCACCTCATCTCCTTCCTTCACCTAGACATTCAAAGCTCTCTTCACTACCGCCACTAGCCTTCCCATTGCAGGCTCCTCATCATCACTAACATCCTCTAATGGTGGCATATCATCTTCTTCACTATCCCCCTCAGTCTCATACTCACCATCATCACGCAAAATCATCACACGCCTATTTGGACATTGACTAGCAATATGGCCTCTACCTTGACATTTAAAGCATCTAATGTCACGATTTCTAGAAGTAGAAGATTCAGGATTACCTTGATTACCAGAAGTAGAACCCGCTCGCCTCAGCTCTCCTTTTGGTTTGGTGGGTAAAGGCTTTTCTTCTTTCTTCCATTGATTAGTCTTCCAAGTGGATGAACCATTACCCTGTTGAAATCGTGCACTACTACTACCCTTCCGCTTGTGCTGGTTCTCAACCTTTATAGCCATGTGAACCATATCCTCCAATTCTACATAATGCTGCAATTTAACCACATTTTGGATTTCTCTATTTAATCCAGCAAGAAATCTAGCCATTGTAGCCTCTCTATCCTCTTCTACATTCGCCCTAATCATAGTGACTTCCATCTCCTTGAAGTACTCATCTACACTTCGGCTTCCCTGCTTCAGAGTTTGCAACTTGTTGTGCAATTCACGATAGTAATATGCAGGTACAAACCGCTTCTTCATCACTCTCTTCATCTCTTCCCAAGACTCAATAGGTGGCTCGCCATTCCTTCTTCTATTCAACATTAATTGATCCCACCACACTATAGCATAATCTGAAAATTCAATGGCAGCAAGTTTCACCTTCTTTCTCCCACTATAGTTGTGACAATCAAACACCATCTCTACCTTTTTCTCCCATTCTAAATACGCCTCGGGATCATTCTTCCCTTGGAATGGAGGAATCTTCATCTTTATGCTACTCAATTGATCATCTTCTCTATTCCTATCTCCTCTATCTTCCCATTCTCTAGTTCCTCTATTTCGACCACTATAACCTCTATAACTCCCAACAGAAGGCTCATACAAATCATCATCCGTCATTTCATCTCCACCCCTCGGTACTCTCCTAGAATGACTCTCTCTCTTACACCCTTGGAATACATTTGTGGATTGCTCTAGTCTTTGCTCTACCGTCTCATGAATTTGTTCCATTCCCTCTTGGAACATCCTCTTCATTTCTCCCCTCAATGCTTCAATTACTAACCTAGCATCTAACCTTCCCCTCTCACCTTCCGAAGAATATATATGATCAAACCTCATGATACACTCCCTTACGTGTTTCGCTCAAATGATGTATCACACAGTCACTCGTGTATTCTCACAAACAACGATGATATCACTCACCAATTTCCTCTTCTCAATTCTCTTGGAAACTAACCCGAACTACACCAATTTTCTTCCGTAGAATTTAAAACCAACTCTAGGGTTCGTAAAATTTTCCTCTATTTTTCTATCCGAATTTTTTTTTTGTCTCTGTTTTTGGCTTTTGGTCACGTTTCTCTTTTCTTTTCTTTTCCCTTCTTTTTTTTTTAGTCGTCATTTTTACTCATTTTTTTTTTACAATCGACTAGTAAATACTACACTATCAAAAGACAATTAATATTGTGGAATTGAACACAATAATTGATATGAACGATTGGAGTTAGGGTTTTTGATATTACCTTCCTCAACCGAACTTGATGTTTTTGACAAACCTAAGCTCTGATACCAAACTGATATGAACCACGCCAACCCGTGACAAAAACCCAATACCAATACGTTCGGAAATTCATTGCCTAAGACGCCCAAACACCTAAAGTGGAAACCGCGACCTGTTGTCTATAAGCGAGACAATGAACCTTGGTATAAAAGTGAAGACGCCACAATCGGGATGGAAGACCGATTGATAAGTTGGGATGAACGCCACGGAAATCAATCCAATAAGTTCGATTTTAGTTCTTGAAGAACCAAGAGAGGTGCCTCTCAAAAGTGTTTAAATGTTCAAAGATCTCTATCTCTTATTGTTCTAAACCCTAGGAGCTTTTATACTAAGGTTACAATTCGTGTAAAAACAAGTCCAAACGACGTAGTTTAGTTAAGTGACATAAAAACGCGAAACAGAACAAGCTGGCCGACAGGGGATACACGGCCTGTGTACACGCCCGTGTACATTTGGCCGTGTACTTGTCTGTGCAACTTCTGGCAACATACACGCCCGTGTACTTTGACCGTGTATCTTTCTGTGCAACTTCTGGCAACATACACGCCCGTGTACTTTAGCCGTGTATCTTTCTGTGGATTTGCTTGACTCCATACACGACCGTACCTTTTAACCGTATATCTAGCCGTGTATGATTCTAGGCAATCTTGAGAGTCCTACACGGCCGTGCCTTGAAAGTACACGCCCTCTTCAACCCGTGTCCGGTGTGACTTGTATAAGAGCAAGGGTCTTCCATGGTTTGTTCCAATCCGTTCCAACTTCATGATTGACCCAATCCTTCTCGGCTTCATGGACATCCTTTATCAACCCGTTAAGTGCTTCCTTGAGTCGTTTCGCTCGACTTCTTGTGATTGGTCCAAGCGGCACTTCAAGAGGATCCACATTCCTTCTTCCAGCTTGACTCTCATCATGGATCTCACAGGTATAGAAAAAATGGCAGCAAAAATTTTTATCTTGCGGATTTTATTGGCCCAATTTGTTTCATGATTGCAGGAACTTCATTATGACTTGTGCTCAATGCTAAAGGACTGGCATATTTCAAGAAGACATGAATTACCACAAAATAATATACTTGTAATTGAACTTTTTGATGTTTGGGGAATCAACTTTATGGGTCCTTTTCCCTCATCATTTTCAAACAAATATATTCTTTTAGCTGTTGATTATGTTTCGAAATGGGTAGAGGCAGTTGCTCTACAAACTAATGATAGCAGGGTTGTCATTAAATTTTTAAAAAGAATATATTTTCATGATTTGGGGGGTACCTAGAGCTATAATAAGTGATGGGGGAACACATTTTTGTAATAAGCAATTTGAGAAATTATTATTAAAATATGGAGTTACTCACAAAATTGCCACCCCTTATCATCCACAAACGTGTGGACAGGTTGAGGTATCCAATAGGGAAATTAAGCGAATCTTAGAGAAACTGTCAATGCATCCCGAAAGGATTGGTCTTTAAAACTTGATGATGCATTGTGGGCTTATAGAACAGCTTTTAAAAGACCTATTGGAATGTCCCCCTACCAGATTGTTTATGGTAAATCATGTCACCTACCCATAGAGCTTGAGCACAAGGCATACTGGGCCACAAAATACCTTAACTTTGAGTTGCAAGCTGCAGGTGATAAGAGGTTGCTCCAATTGAATCAAATGGCCGAGATGAGAGAGGAAGCATATGAAAATGCGAGAATTTACAAGGCGAGAGCAAAGCAATGGCATGATAAGAACATCTTACAGCGAGAGTTCTTGCCTAGTCAAAGAGTCTTATTGTACAACCTCTCGATTGAAGCTATTCCCAGGTAAGTTGAAATTCACGATGGTCTGGACCATTTGAAATTGTTAATGTGTTTCCTTATGGTGCAGTTGAGTTGGAGGCAGAAGACAATCATACTTTCAAGGTAAACGGTTATCTTCTCAAACATTACTATGAAGGATAACATGTTGATAGAAATGCCACAAATGTGGATTTAGGAGATTCGAGAACTTGAACTGGAAAAGTCGGGCTAGCGACTATAAACTAAGCGCTTCATGGGAGGCAGCCCATGCTCAATAAGTATATACACTAGTGTTTTAATTTCGTTACAAAAAAAAAAAATTCAAGGCTGGATAAGAGCCGCTGGTGCATTCAAGACACTCCAAGGGTGACAGACATTTTGGGAGGAATTTTCTTCCTAATGAACAATTTTACACCAGGGAAGTACCAGTATTTCAATTTTTGCATTGATATCCTTTTCCTTAATTTTGTGCTTTATTAGGAACAATGAGGACATTGTCCAATTTAAGTGTGGGGAAGGGATTATAAATGTAAAAGTGTAATGATTGCACACATCATGAGCTTACAAATCCCATGCTTTATTTATGTCCTTAAGTGTTTATCATCAATGAAATCCTGAAATTGACTTAGATTGGTGCCCTACTCGCCAACTATTGTGACTATTTTACATAGTTAAAATTTAATAGTAAAATCTCTAGAGAACGGGTTTACCCTATGTTTAGCCTTTGAACTTGAGATTGAGTCCTTAAGTTGAAAAAAAAAAAACAAGCAAGTTTACTTCAAGGAAAAATTGGTTGAGATAAATCTCTCTTGAAATTTCTTTGAGAATACCTTAACACCTAGTGAAAGAGGTAAAGGAAATATTTTACTTAGTATCCCTTAAAAAAAAAAAAAGAGCCTTTACTCCAATAACTCAGGAAAGTGAGTTAAGAGTATCCAATCTTAAATATTAGTGTGAGGAAGAGTTCGTAGGGGTCCCTTTAAAAACCTGGTCACTTAGGCAATGAGCCTAGGATGTGCCGACTCAATGAACTCACAATAACGAGAAGGACGGAAAGGCAAAAATTTAGTACCTTTAATGAAAGCCAGTTTGACATGGGCGAGCTTTGGTCCCTCAGAAGAGTGAAGTCTCACTCCGCTGTCAATTAAGGCAAAAAAAAAAAGGGAGAAATTCTAGGTAAAAATGGATACCATATGCTTTCACTTCTTGTTATCTTGTTTAGAAAAGTAAAATTGAGGGAGATTATACTTGCTAATAACTAATGAAGTTTAAATGAATGTTTTTCCTTAGGGACTAAGTATTATTTTTTATTGTTAAACACTGGGATTAAAAATCTGTTGTATTTAGATTAACTACTGAATTTCAACTAGATATACTAGTTACAAATTTCAGTATGATCAGAACAATGGGCACCAAAGTTCAATGATGGATTTCTCTTGTTTAAATCAATTATTTTGCTTGAGGACAAGCAAAAGTTCAAGTGTGGGGATGTTGATAAGATCACATTATACTTATATTTTCTTTTGGACTTATATTAAAATTTATTTCAATGTTATAAGAAAATATAAAGAAATGATATTTAATGGTGTTTATTGTGAAAATTCAGGTTTTGAGGACCCAAAAGTAAATTACAAGTCAATTGGAGGAGTTTTTCACAAATTGAAGAAGTGAGTGGAGGATTGCACGGAAGGCCGCTGGCCTTAGGCCGGCCTTGAGCCAGCCTATGTTAAACCGACCTCAAAAAGCATTAAAGCCGCCGCCTAAAGCCGACCTTCATTACTCCTCGGATATCCATTGCGAAAATCTCTCCAAAATCGTATCTTAATTAATTTGCTGACTCAACGCCTCATCAGATCAAGCTTATCCCCCTCTCTCTTTGGATCTATAAATAGCCCCTTGGTGAACCTTGGAAGCATGCCCTTTTGTTTTGAGAATCCTTTTGTTTTGATTCTTTGTTTAGCATCCTTTGTCTTTCTTTGAAATCTTAGAATTCCCTTAGGAACTTTAGGATTTTATGTTTTCTTTAATTCCTTTACATTTCATGTTATTCCAAATTTTAGTTTGAAGAAAGAAAGTTATTTTGCTGAAGTTTGCTTTCAAATGAAAATTTGAGGAATCATTTTGGAAGATTGAAGTTCTTGAAGATTATAGCTATTGTTTCAATTACTTTATTTTGTTTTATGCCATTTATTAGTTTATTCTTGTTGTTCAATATGAATTCCATTCACCTATTTATTTCAATTGTCTTTATGCAATTCATACTATAATGTTCTAAATCATCCTCGTGGGAAACATGATGAAGCCATAATTCAAACTAAAATGATCATTGTATTCATGTTATAGGAAATGTAGATATGCGGAATTTTCATATAAAAGTCCTGCTATGAATTGTATTTTGTAATTGAAATCAATGCATAGAAATGTAAATGACTCAAAAGAGAAATTTTAGGTTTTATCAAGAATTCCTAAGTAAGATTTAATAATTCATGTGGAAGCAAACGTTATTGAATTTTATTAGAAATTGACCTAAGTGTTTCATGCAATATTTTTATTAAATTTTTCACTAAGGGATTAGAAGAAATTATTTTAAAGATATTAGGCAATCATATAGTTGGGAAATTATGATTGTGAATTAGAATCCTCATTTGATTTGAATTAGCGGGAGCTATTAAATTAAATTGAGGTAACATTACTTTAACACTTGATAAAGGATTAAGGTTTTGTTAATTTCTTGTGAAAATCCATATAGCTATGAGTTATTATAACATGAAGGCAATATGATTAGTAGAATTAGGGTGGATTCTATTTCCCATCATCAATTCATCATTTTTCAAACACAATTCTCTTTTTAAGCATTTAGTATAATTCATTCAATTCTCATCAAATATCATTGCCAAAATAATAGTAGAAATTGATAAAGGTCTATTACTTAATCAATCTTCGTGGTTCGACACTCTTCTCTCACTATATTACTTGATCCGATCCGGTACACTTGCCGGTATTTATTCACGCTCATTTTATATCTCTTTTGCGTGGATCAGAATTCAAATAATTCCTTACTAACCAAACTTAATGTAATATGCAAATTTAACTTCACAAATTCAGAATTACACAATGGAATTCAAAAAACAAACTTCACAACTCCACACGCCACAAGCTACTTTACGGCAACAATTTGGGAAGTTTCACAATTTCAAAACAATTTGCTAAAGCAACTTCACTTTGTACTTCTGCTCTTCCACGTGAAATTAGTGTCCAAAAGTAATATAATAACCTTCCCAAATCAACTCCAACAATCAGCAAATCAAATTCCAATCCAAAGCAATTTCGCAATCTCAAACAACAATAACACAATTGCGTTTTTTCCACTTGATCAACCCTAATTAATACAACCAATTCCCTTCTCTCAACAAGAGCTCTGATACCAAAAAGATGATGTGCCTAATCACACTTTAAAGCACATCCAAAAGACTTAAGATCAACTATCTCAAGTCTAGGCAAAATCGGATCCAAAAATGGCACTTTTCAAATGAACCCTAATGTTGAAATGATGAAATTCAATCAACCAATAATATAATCAGAATACCCCAAAGAAAATGCCTTCTAACAACACTCTAATTTCATATAATCCATGCAAATGAAGCCTCAATTTGACAAAGAAAACCGTAAAGTAAGATCCCTTTCCCAATGGTGAAAATCACGTTTTCAAGGAAAACCTTAAAGATGAATGGAATCAATTTGATAATTTCCTTCAAATAATCACAAGAATTCGTGAATAATAACATGTAAATCTGACCAAGAACTATCTCAAATCAACCCTAGATACAACACACTAGAGAAGAAAAGAAATCACAACAAAATGAAATTGATATAACTCACAATTTCAAGATGTTGCACTCGCCACAATTTCAAGTCTTGGAGTTGAAATTGATAAGAGTTGGAACCATGGTATGAACCCTAATTCACATGTGAAAAGAGGTGTATATTCCGCAAAAAATAATCCCCTTCAAACCCTCTCTTAAGCAAGTATTTATACTTGCTACTTCTAGGGTTAAAAAGTGCTCAAAATTACAAGTTTGCCACTTTTAAGGTGGCTAACCCTAAATGAAAGTTACAAAGAAATAAAAGTTTCCCAAAACCAAAATACAACCAAAATAGTTCATAAAAGAGTACATATATAAAGAAATGGTCCTTCAAGATGCCGGTCTTCAAGAAGCTTTTGAATCAGTTTCAGTTGACAACCCTGATTCACTCAGTAATAAGGGTGTTTTTGCATCCTGTAAGACTGACAAATGAACCTGCTGAAATGCATCAAAATTATAGTGCAAAGATGTAGAAAGTGAGTTAGACTTCTCAAGGTTAGGTTTCTCTAGCAAAACCCTCATAACTAGATTCTGGAGACCCTTAGCTCGGGCCTTGGTGATAGGTCCTGGAAAAGTCTGATTCCTATCAGATACCCTTTGAAATTTGATGGAAAAATGAAGATCAAATGATGTAATTGCAATCCCTACTTGTGATCTTCACCAAGTAACAACAAAGTGAGATTAGATCCATGTGAAACCAGAACAAGATTGAAGCATCAAAACCGTGATTTCCACTCTTCCTTCAATTTTAATGCATGCCGACACTAAAGGATATATATAATTCAAGTACTAAAAGAACAATCAATCTGAATAAGACAATTGTTTATGAAATTACACTCACAAATAATTCCAAGAATGCTTCAAAGCCACCCTAGATATGACTCACTAGAGAATAAATGAAAAACAATAAAGATGAAATCGATATGACTCACAATTCCCCTTTGTCGCACTAACCACAATTCCAATTCATGGGTTGAAATTGATAAGAGATTTTTGAACTAGGATAAACCCTAATTCCACAGGTGAAGTGTTGATGTCTAATCTGCAAAATGGCCTCCTCAAACCCTATTCTAAGCAAGTATTTATACTTGCTACTCCTAAGGTTAGAAAGTGGTCAAAAATTATAAGTTTGCCACTTTTAAGGTGGCTAGTCCTAAATGAAAATTACATGGAAATGAAAGTGTCCTAAAACCAAATACAACCAAAAGTAGTTCATAAAACAATTACAAAGTACAAAATATAATATGTCTTCATGAACCAATGCCTCGGAATGGAAAACAATCGCAGCGGGTCTTTGATTGTCACCTTGAAAATGTTTTGTGTCCATCAACTATTGTAGGATATATTGGCATCTCATGGAGAATTATCATTATACCTGAAAAATTATTCTCAAATATTTATTAGAATAAAAGACATAAAGTAAAATATGAGTGATTTGGATCATCATCCAAATCTGGTTCTGAAAATGTCGACTGTGCCAGAAATTTTCCCATCAGGTATGATAAGCTCTGATACCAAAAGATGATATGCTTAAAACCAAGCGAAAGCATATGCAATCAATCAAATGGAATAACTCCTAATCGACATCCAAAAACTGGATCAACTTCAATTATGCGTGAACCCTAAAAATTGCTTTATTAATCTAATTTGTTGATTAGTCAATCTTAACACCAAATGATGTTGTGCTCAATGGAATTAAGCACACCACATAAGATCAAATGAGATTCCAAATCACTAATCAACACAAAATGGAGATGAACTCCTTACAACAAGGAAATATCACGCAAATGATGAAAGGCAATTATGAGATAATATTGATGTGCCCAAAACCAAGTTCAAGCACAATCAAATGACTCAAGAAAACAAGTCACAATTTAATCACAAAACCGGTCCAATGTAGGTGACAAAATCACGTGAAACCCTTTGAAATTTGATGGGAAAATGAAGATCAAATGATGTAATTGAATTCCCTACTTGTGATCTTCACCGAATAACAACAAAGTGAGATTAGATCCATGTGAAACCAGAACAAGATTGAAGCATCAAAACCGTGATTTCCACTTTTCCTTCAATTCCAATGCACGCCGACACTAAATGATATATATAATTCAAGTACTAAAAGAACAATTAATCTTAACAAGACAATTGTTCATGAAATTACACTCACAAATAATTCCAAGAAAGCTTCAAATCCACCCTAGATGTGACTCACTATGAAAAACAATAAAGATGAAATCGATATGACTCACAATTCCCCTTTGTCGCACTAGCCACAATTCCAATTCTTGGGTTGAAATTGATAAGAGATTTTTGAACTAGGATAAACCCTAATTCCACACGTGAAGTGTTGATGTCTAATATGCAAAATAGCCTCCTCAAACCCTATTCTAAGCAAGTATTTATACTTGCTACTCTTAGGGTTAGAAAGTGGTCAAAAATTACAAGTTTGCTACTTTTAAGGTGGCTAGTCCTAAATGAAAATTACAAGGAAATGAAAGTGTCCCAAAACCAAATACAACCAAAAATAGTTGATAAAGCAATTACAAAGTACAAAATATCATATGTCTTTATGATCCAATGCCTCAAAATGGAAAACAATCGCAGCGGGTCTTTGATTGTCACTCTAAAAATGTTCTGTATCCAACAACTGTTGTAGGACATATTGGCATCCCATGGAGAGTTATCATTGTACCTGTAAGATTATTCTCAAATATTAATTAGAATAAAAGACGTAAAGTAAAATATAAGTGATTTGGATCATCATCCAAATCAGATTTTGAAAATGTCGACTGTGTCAGAAATTTTCCCATCATCTCCTCAGGCTTCTGAAAGATTTGCCCTCAAATCTAGAGGATTAGTTTTGGAATTGAACCCTAATGTCTCTATCGTCCTGCTCTTCCGGCTATCAAAGGTAGTGGATGGAGTTCTGATCTATTCTTGAAACCCATGGACCTTAGATGGAGTCATTGGCAATAGAACTACACGTGATTCACCCATACTGAACTTATAGGTATTTCTAAACCCATCATGTAACACCCGTCGATCATACAACCAAGGCCGACCCAACAATAAATGGAATGCATGCATAGGGACTACATCATACTGGATCTCATCATGATATTTCTGCCCGAAATTCACAGGAACCTTTGCCCTAAGGGTAATATACGTACTATCTCGATTATCCAGCCAATGCAAGTTATAAGGGCTAAGATGTGGGATAGTAGACAGATGTAATTTGTCTACTAGTGCAGCAGATATAACATTCGTGCAACTACCACTATCGATGATGAGTACATAAAGGTTACCTCTGATTTTGCAAGAGGTGTGAAATATGTTCTCCCTCTAAATGTCACTAGTATCAGGAGATATAGTTAGAACCCTACGTAACACATTAAGGGGTAGATATTTTTCTCTTGTACACTCCTCAGGTGCGTCTGCAGTCTGGTCATCATAATATTCCTACAGTGCCGTTGGTAGATCTATAGGTTCAATTTGATCGTGGTCATCCTCAATATCCTCCCCAATGTCTTCCATAACAGTCATCACCCTCTTATTTGGACACTATGCTGCCATATACCCAATCCCATGCATTTAAAGCATTTTATCTGGCGCGCCTTCCCACTAGTAGATCCGGGAACAGTTTGCCTCACATTTGGAGCCATTACCTCTTTACCCTTCCCAGTAGGTAAATTTTCTCTCATAATAATTGGGGTAGTTTTGTCAACTACCTCACTTACCGCTTTTGTTCCCCTTGATCGATCGTCGGCTGATATGGGTCTAGTAATAGCATTAGGCCTACTGCTCGAAGCCCTAAATAAGTTGGACCTCCTTTGTCTCTCTACTTTTAAGGCCAACTGAATAGCCTCATCAAGTGTACTATAGCGCTGCAGTTCAATAACACACACTATTTCATATTTTTGACCTGAGACAAAACGTGCTACAGTTTGTTCTGGAGGTTCAACAGACCCACACCTAATCATAAGGGTCTAAAACTCCTACACATAATCATTCACTGTTTTGCTTCCCTACCTCAATGTTTGTAGTCGCATAAACAGTTCCTGTTTGTAGTGCTCAGGAATGAACCTTTTTCTTAATACCCTTTTCATATCCCTCCATGTCTGAATCTCAGCCTCTCCATCCCGATGCCTGCTGATAATCAAATTCTTCCACCATAGTGCAACGTACCTTATAAACTCAACAGCAGCCAATCGGACCCTAGTACTATCATCGATCTCATAACATTCAAAGAGACCCTCAACCTTGATCTCCCAATCTAAATATTCATTAGTTGATCCCTTGCCATCATAAGAAAGCATTTGCAGTTTCACATATTCCAAGCCCCGAGGTGGCCTGAAATCCCTATTCTGATATAGGTTTGCCCCAAAATTGTCACCCCTCTCTTCCCTGTATGGAAGATGCTCCTCACCCATCCTTCTATTTAGATTCCCATCTCCCACTACTTTGTCTTGATGACAATTCTGTGGAGCTACCCGAGGTGGTGCCGGCTGGTTTACCATTGGTGGTTGTGTTAATGTTATTCTATCAATTCTAGTTGCCAGTGTAGCAACTGTGGTAGTAAGATCCTGGAGCTGTTCTTCCAAAGTTCTCCTACTTGCTACATTATGACCCTGACCTCCACCAACCCGACTATTGGCTTTATCACCAATTCCCCCATTCACGTTGTCATTCGATATAGTTGTAGACCCCCATATACCGATCCTCAAAGACAATTTGAATAAATGAAATACACTTCACAACTACACTTCCTTTAACGCCACAAAATAGCAACTACAAAAAATGAAAACAAGCAAATCCACCTAACTTCATAAGTATGCTAATATAACCCACATGTAGCACTCTTCTCCACAACACGTTAATATAACACGGTGCAACACTTATACAATTCACCTCCACATGCAACACTTGCAATCCCCTTTTTAAATCACACACACACACAACACTAAACACTCACTATTGCTTAACACACCAATGCAATGCCACACACACACCTTTGCTATACACGGTGCAAGAAATTTTTTCTAAGTTCCACAAATCACTCCTTCACAAACAACTCCCACAGCAACAACATAAGTGGCAACAACAACAATTACACTTCCACTTCTATGGCAACAACAACAAATATACTTCTACTTCCACGGCAAGGATAACAAGATATACCTCCACTTCCCACAATTTAATTCGCAACTTACAAATAGGTAGCAATTTAAATTTGAATTTTAACCTCTTCACTAATTGCAAGCCTTCCTTAATTGGTAAGAAATGGATTTCAAATTCAAATAACACTCATTAACTCCCACAACTTAATGGATGTGTTTGAATTTGAATAGATTCCTTACTACTTAACACAATGCAAATCTGTAAAATATATTCCCCAATTTAGAATTTGCACAATGGAATTACAACAACAAGCTTCACAACCTCCTTCACGCAACAAGCTAGTCACGGCAAGAAAAGGAAATTTTTCTAGTTCACAAAATTGTTGAATTAACAACACTTCTATTCTTCTTCCCTTCCATGAAAATAATCAATCACAAGAAGCTACAACAATCCTTCCAATCCAACTCCAACAAGTAGCAAATCAGATTTCAATCAAGGCAATTTTCGCAACTCAAAACTACAACACACAATTTCAATTCAAAAATGAATAACCCTAATTGAAGATGATGATCACGAAATCAACCAACAATTTGTTAAGTTCTCTAATTTAGTTTTGATGTTAACAAAAGAGAAATAATGTGTAACGTATGTTTAAGCTTGTTAGAAGTTGTTTCAGAAGGTAGTACGTAGGAGACAGAAGCTTGTTCAGAACCTTCAAAAGTGTTATATCGATTATTTTTGTTCTGACAGAAGGTGTTTCAGAAGTTGTGTAGTGTATCTGTAGTTCTCGTAATAATCTTTCAGAAGCACTTTCAGAACCTTCCATGTCTGTCACGAATTTTTTTCAGATTTTGCTCTAATTTTTATATCGATAGTTTTTAATAAATTTCAAGGCCTAGCTCCACGTATCAAATATATTAGGGTAATATATTTGATGTGCTTTACTAAAGTTGGATTTTATATCATAGGTTTTTTAATTTACATAAAAGTTTACAAGATTTTATTCAAAGATTTCATTTTATGATAAAGTGAGATCATATAAGATTTACAAGTTTTATCAAGATTTAAATCTAGATATTTATGCTATATTTTGGGAGATCCAGCAGTTACAAAGATAAGGATAAGAAATATGGTTGTTACATGAAGATATGGTTCCACAATGTGAGGGATATCTTCAACAAACTTGATTCAAGAGATATATCCAAAGAAGATCTCGGTTAAACTGATTTATCCAAGCTTATCCTCATCAAGAATATCACGGAATGCAGATCCTCTCCAACAAATTCAACTTATTTTTGAATTACAAAAATTCAAAAATAAATTCAAGATTGTCATGTGAAAAGTAATCGTTATGTTCTCTTCATATAAGGAGTGTTTAATTTAAATAAAGAAGTGTGTAAAAAAAAAAAATGTTCTTTTGAGTAAGGAAAAAACATATGGAAAAGAAAAGGCTCATACATTTTCAAGCGAAAAATATTTACATATACATGTGATCTATTGTATAGAGGAAATTTGATATTCCTCATTGTTATTGTAATTCCTTTCGTGTAGAAGGAATTGATAGTTATTTCATCACTGTAGTTTGAGTGATTAGCTTAGTGAAGAAGCTAGAAAGACTCAGCAGTGAGACTTCGCCTTGAAGAGACTTATTTTGTACCCTTTAAATTTGTTTGATATAGTGAAACACAACTGGTATAGATAACTGGGACCCCGGCGTGGAGCTGGAAGAGAGAACTGATGCTCGAGGCAGAACCTCTATAAATCTCTGAGCATTCTATTCTTCTCTACTCATTTTGTTTACTGCACATTATTGTTCTTCATTATTGTTATTCACGTGATTTTATTAGTCAAGAGTTTTTGAATGATTTGAAAAAAAGTGAAACTTTAAGTAATTAATGAATTCACCCCCCTCTTGATTAATCTAATTGGGACCAACAATTGGCATCAGAGCAAGACTCATCTATTTTGAGTGATCCAAAATGGTTGAAAATAATGTTGCAATTAATCGAGCTCCTTACTTCGATGGCTTAAACTTCTCATATTGGAAGATGCGTATGGAAACTTACATTAAAGCTAATGATTATGATTCATGGTAGGTCATTTCACTTGGAGACAATGTGATCACCTTGAGCGAAAATTCGACCTTGTCAGATTCGGAGAAGAAAATTATCGAGAAGAACAACAAAGAGAAAAAATTATTACTGACTACTATTGCTCCATCAGAGTTCTATTTGATATCATCGTGTGCAAGTGCAAAGGAGATTTAGGATATCCTATCCGATACATATGAAGGGACTGATACCATCTAGGAAATCAAGATAAATGCTTTATTTCAACAGTATGAATTATTTAAGTTTAAGTCTAATGAAGATGTCAAAGATGCTTTTAACAGGTTTACAGCTATTACAAATGAGCTTACATCACTTGGAAAGAAACTTCCAGATCTAGATCTTGTGAGGAAAATGTTGAGGATATTGCCACCATCTTGGGATGCAAAGAAAACTGCTATAGAGGAAGCTTAAGACCTAAACAAGCTAACTCTCAGCCAATTGAGAGAAAAGCTCATGGCATATGAGTCACACATAAAAACCACGCAAAGAGGAGAAGACGACACCAAAGGAATTGTGTTTAAAGTGAAGGAAATAAAGCAAAATAAGATTGAAACAGATGATAGCAATGATGAGAAAGAAGAGGACATTAGTCTTCTAACATGTAGACTCAATAGGCTGCTCAAGAAGCAAAGAGGTAAGAAGTTTAATGTGTTCAAGAAAAGTACTGAATATAAGCATAATGATGCAGGAAAAGCTTACAAGGAGAAAGAAAAGAAGAAAGAGAAAAGGGAGATTCATTGTTATGAATGCAAAAGGCCAGGACACATCAAATATGAATGTCCAACACTGATCAAGAAAATGGAAAATTATAAAAAGAAAAGTCGTGTAATGCTAGCAACGTGGAGTGATTTAGAGGACATAGAAACAAATTCAGAAGATTCAGAAGAAGAAGAGGATAAGGCAAATCTTTGTCTAATGGCTAGTTCTGAGGTACACTTTGAATCTGATGAAGATGTAACTGATATTGACATGCTAGTAGAAATGAGTAAGCTATTAAAGGCACTAAAAAGGGCTGATATACGATTAGCTAAGTATGAAAATGAAATAAAAGCTCTTAAGAATGAAAAGGAAGCAGTAAAGCAAACAAATACTTTACTTGCGGATGAAAATGATACCCTGAAACAAGAAAATGAATCCATGCATGTGAGTATTGAAAAATTAAGAATAGAAAATCACCTACTTGAAGTAGAAACAAGTGACATGAAGGTAAAAATTGATGATCTATCTAAGTCATTGAAAACTACCTTTAAGAAATTTGATGAAAGTGACAAGAAATTGACCATGTTAATTTCTTCACAAAGAGTCTCAAATGAAAAACATGGATTAGGATATGAGCATGGTTCGAGTTCAAAATCGAATCAAAATACAGTCTTTGTTAAGGCTAAACAAGTCTTAAGTGATGAATCCAATAGCAAAAAGTACATTTTGAATACAAATAATGTTAAAAGAGGAAATACCAAAGACTTTTACAAAAGTTATTTTGACAAGAAGTATCCACACAATGGGTACTACAGAAGCAATACCAGAAGGTATAACAGAAGTTATACAAACCAGAATTTCAAGAAACAGGTAAATGACAGGTATAGGAATGCTAATTCTTATGCATGTTTCTTTTGTAATAAATTTGGTCATATTGAGAAATTTTGTTATTATAAGAGAAATAAGCTTAGTAGTCAACAAGTAAATTGAAGAAATCAAATGAGCTTATCTTTTAAAGGGCCCAAACTTGCTTGGGTTCCTAAAAGGACTTAATTCTTTTTATTTGTACAGGAACATGAAGCTAAAATAAGAGGAACATGGTATTTGGATAGTGGATGTTCTAGACATATGACTGGAGATGCTTCATTGTTCAATAGCATAACTTGGGAAGAAAAAGGGTATGTAAAGTTTGGAGATGATAGTAGGTAAATTAATTGCCACTAGAACGATTGGTATGCCTACTTTTCTCATTGAAAATGTATATCTTGTGCAAGGTTTAAAACATAATCAACTTAGTATTAGTCAGTTATGTGATAAAGGATATAGAATGATTTTTTTATCAAGATAAGTGCCATGCTTTTAATGAAAATGATGAAAGATTATTTGAAGGAATTAGGAAAAGAAATATCTATCTCATAAAACCAGCTGAAATCGATAATGTCTGTTGTTTAATTTCTTTGAATGATCATGTTTTTGCTTAGCATAAACGACTAGGACATGTTAATTTTAATCATTTAGAAAAATTATCTAAAAAGGATATTATTAAAGGATTACCTAAGATAAATATTAAACAAGATGTGAAATGTGATACTTGCTTAAAGAATAAAATGGTTTTTGTCTCTCATAAAAGTAAAAATGTAATTTCAACTAAGAGACCACTTGAATTATTGCATCTTGATCTTTTTAGACGTACTAGAGTCTTAAGCATGGGTGGAAGCAAATATGGATTTGTTATTGTTGATGATTTTTCAAGATACACTTGGGTTATATTCTTGCGACACAAAAGAGATACCTTTGATTCTTTTCAAAAATTTGCAAAACAAATACAAAATGAAAAGGGAGTTTCCATCATTAGTCTTCGAACTGATCATGGAACAGAATTTCAAAATGCAAGTTTTTTAAATTTTTGTGAAGAACATGGTATATCTCATAATTTCTCAAGTCCATACACTCCTCAACAAAATGGAGTAGTGGAACGCGATAATAGAACTTTACAAGAGATTACTAGGTCTATGTTAAATGAAAGTGGAATTGCTAAGTATTTTTAGGTAGAAGCAGTTTCTACAACTTGCTATATCATCAATAGAGTTTTCATTCGACCTATGACATCAAAGACTGCTTATGAGATATTTCGAGGTAAGAAACCTAACGTTTCATATTTTCATATCTTTGGATCTACATGCTTTGTGAAAAAGAATCCTCTCAACCTTGGTAAGTTTGATGAAAGATCTGAAGAAGCTATTTTCTTAGGATATTCTCTAAATAGTCGTGCTTATCGTGTTTTCAATAAATCATCAAAAACTATTGAAGAATCAATAAATGTTAAATTTATTGAGGATTTAAAGGATGTTGATTCTGATGAAGTAAAGGACTCCAATTCTAACGCAGAAGTTAGTTCAGAACCTAAGTCAAAAGCACCTGTTGTTAACACTCGAGGATTTGGTCGTCCAGAACCTATTTCTGAGGCAAATACAGAAGGTACTTCAGAAGGTGTAAGATCTGAACAAGAGGCTTCTAAAGCTTGGAGGTATAAGTCTGCACGTCCTTCTGATCAAATAATAGGTAATGTTCAATCTGAGGTTAAAACAAGAGCTAATTTACAAAATCTTGAAAATCATTTTGTGTTGTTATCCGAAATTGAACCTAGTAATATGGAGGAAGCTTTAAATGATGATAATTGGATTATCTCTATGCAAGAAGAATTAAATCAATTTTAAAGAAACAATATATGGAATTTAGTTCCTAGACCTAGAGGAAAGTCTATAATTGGAACTAAATGGATGTTTAAAAATAAATTAGATGAAGACGGAAAAATTATAAGAAATAAAGCAAGATTAGTAGCTAAAGGTTATTCACAAGAAGAAGGAATAGATTTTGATGAAACATATGCACCTGTTGCTAGACTAGAAGCAATACGGTTGATGCTTGCATATGCATCTTATAAGGATTTTAAAGTTTTTCAAATGGATGTAAAAAGTGCATTTTTAAATGGTTTTATAAAAGAAGAAGTTTATGTGGAACAACCACCTGGTTTTGAAGATCCTTTCCAATCAAACTATGTTTTTAAATTAAATAAAGCACTATATGGTTTGAAACAAGCTCCAAGAGCTTGGTATGAAAGATTGAGTATGTTTTTTATCTCTAAAGGTTTTCATAGAGGAAAAGTTGACACTACTTTATTCTTGAAAACTTTTGAAAATGATATCTTGGTTGTACAAATATATGTGGATGATATTATCTTTGGATCTACTAAAGACTTGTTGTGTCAAGAATTTGCTGAGACCATGCAGGCAAAATTTGAAATGTCAATGATGGGAGAATTGACATTCTTTTTAGGGCTTCAAATAAAACAAACAAAAGAAGGAATCTTTGTTCATCAAGAAAAATATACAAAACAAATGTTGAAGAAATTTGGATATGATAGCTGCAAAAAGGTTACAACACCTATGAGTACTTCAACATGGTTAGACTCTGACTCAAATGGACAGAAGGTAAGTGAGAAAATTTATAGGAGTCTTATAGGTTCCTTATTGTACTTGACTGCATCAAGACCTAATATTTTTTTTAGTGTGTGTTTGTGTGCTAGATTTCAAGCTGCACCAATAGAAATTCATTTATCAGCTGCAAAGAGAATTTTCAAATACCTAGTTAATACTTCAAATTTGGGCATCTGGTATCCTAAAAATCAAAATTTTGAGTTAATAGGATATACTAATGCAGATTATGCTGGTTGTAAAATTGATAGAAAAAGCACATCTGGTACTTGTCAATTCCTAGGTGATAAATTAATTTCTTGGTCTTCTAAAAAACAAAATTTTGTTGCTCTATCCACAGCTGAAGCTGAATATGTTTCTATTGGTAATTGTTATGCACAAGTTTTATGGATAAAACAACAATTGAATGATTATGGAATAAATTTTAAAACTATGCCAATTAAATGTGACAACACGAGTGCAATAAATTTGACAAAAAATCCAGTGCATCATTCTAGGTCAAAGCACATAGAAATTAGACATCATTTTATTAGAGACCATGTGCATAATGGAGATATAAATGTTGAATTCGTGCCAACCGATAATCAATTTGCAGATATTTTTACTAAACCTCTTGAATAGGTAAAATTTGAATTTATTAGAAATGAATTAGGAATTTGTAACCCTTTTTGAAATCCCCCCCGAAAGCTTCAATATTTGAAAGTCTTTATTCATATAATATATATAAATATATTTTTTTCCTCTTTATTCATTTCCTTCTTTCTTTAAATTTTTTTCCTCCGCAATCTGCTCTCTCTCTCTCTCTATTTTCCCTTCTCTCATTGCAACTCCAATGGCGCCTAAATCTTCAGAACGTCTCAAAAAAAAATCCTTGAAAACAAAATCCTCCAACAAACCTTTAGTGATTCATGATGAATCTTCAGATTCTTCAGAAAAACGTCAAGAACCTTCAATAGAGGAGAATTCGAGTTCCCCTGACTCCGAATCTATCATAGGTTCCAAGAAATTTTCCAAAAGAAAACGGGTTGCATCGTCTTCAAAAGGGAAAGAAAAGGTTACTCAAGAAACCACAGCCAAGAAGCAAACAAAACAAAGGAATGTACCAAGTCTGAAACCCTCAATTTCAAAATCTCTTCGAAGGAAGAAAAACAAGGTGTGTTCTTGTAGTTTTGTAGATTTTAATTTCTTTACAAGCAATGGATTTTACTGGAATGAACTTTTAGAACCCATAGGATGCATGGAACTTTGCTTTACTCAAGTTCTAGTTTATAGCGAGTGTGTGAAAGAATTTTATGGAAGTTTAAGTCTTTCGGAAGGGAATGTTTTAGTTTCTAGGGTATGTGATCAAGATATTACAATTTCTAGGGCAGATGTAATTAAATTTCTACACTTACATGATGTAAATAATGATGTAGAAATTACAAACATGCCTAGGAATGATCTGTTTGCTGTTATAAATGGAGGCTTACAAATGGATTATGGAAAAGAAGCAATGGTTATTGATTTCGAGTTGTTTCCTCGAATCATACACAAGATTATTGTTGAATGTATATGTCCAAGGAAGGGCAGTTCTACTTCAATGTCCATAGAACATGCTCAAATTATCTATGCGATGATTAATAGAAAGAATGTGGACATGGCTTCTAGAGTCATTGATCAAATATGGAGAAATAAAGAAAGTTTGGTATTTAGGAATGTACTCATGCGGTTGTTTGTGTTTAAAGGGATAGTTTTGTCTACCAGCTCTTCTGAACCTATTAAGTTAAAGAGGATAGGTAAAGAAGTTTTTCATCATATGTCGATCTTTGTTAAGGATTGTTTGTGGTATGCGAATGATGGTGCACATTTTGTCCATCAAAGGCATATGAAAAGAATTGTTCCTTTTGGAACTTCTTCAATACCTGTTCAAGAAGGAGGTTCAGAACCTAGAACAGAGTTTAGAACAGATTATAAGAAGCAACCATATGCTGATGAGGCTGGGAAGAGTGGGAACAAAAGAAGCTATATCCAATGTTGATCTAGAACAAATGAAGAATGTTATGCGAGAAGCTTTGAAACATGAGCTATCAGATTTAGTTAAGACAACTTTGACAGATGAAGTTTCAGTTCTTCAACGGTCTGATCTTAGGAGACTAAAAGCAATGGAGTTACAAGTTAAACAAACCTCTGATATCAAGAAAAATTCTAAGAAAAATGCTTACTGATCTCCATCACTATAGAATTCTCTATGATGAGTTTAGTGCGAGAGTCAAGCAAGATTTATCTAACAATGTGATTGCTTTTGACAAGTTTGTCTCTTAAGTGAGGAAGATAGGAGATTCAGTCACTAACTCCTTCAAGACTTTGGACTTCAAGACGGATAAAACATCTCAATCTGTCACAAGTCTTTAAGGTGAAATCAAGCTATTCTTATCCAAACAAATTTCTAGATTTATGTTCGCTCTGGCGCACATATCATCGACTTGGATACTTCACCAAAAAACCTTCCTCTACCAAACCTTCCACCACTCTCTCTACCTCTCGAGTCACAAGATCTAGAAAATCTTAGTTTTTATCTTAATTTTTTTTTTAAAAAAAAACAAGTTGTAAAAGACTTCTTTTATCTTTTATGCATCGATTAAGGGGGAGTTATTCCTTTTGATGTTAACAAAAAGGGGGAGAATGATTCTATTGTGCTTATGAGTGCTTATGATCAATGTGTTTTATGATCAATACTGCTTATTATTATGCTTATGATCAATGCATTTATAATGATACACGCCTATGTACTTTGCTTGTGTATACTGGAGTGGATGTCTGGAAAGTACCGAGTGAGATACACGCCCATGTACTTTGTTTGTGTATATTGAAGCAGATGTCTGGAAAGTACACGTCCATTTACTTTGCTTGTGTATCTAAGTTTTGCTGTTGTGCAATGATGTTTTTAAATACACGACCAATGTACACTCCCATGTACTTACTCGTGTATATTCACATAAGGACGCTTGGAAGAAAGCACGAGATACACGAACGAGATGCCTTACTCGTGTATCCGCTTGTGTATGTATCCAACCCGGGTACATATATAAATAGACCGTTAATTGCCCTAGAAAGGAGGTTACGAATTTTGTACTTGCTCTAACTCTCATAACAGCAGGGGAAAGAAGATTCAGTCAATTCAAAAGGAGATTGAAGACCCACGAAGAAGAAGATTCTATCTTTAAGGGCTGTGACTATGAATTTTATTTATTCTTCCAGTAATTGTATTTCGTTTGTCCAATTTATGGAGGAGTAGACTCTAAATCTAGATTTTATTCGAAACTTCTCTGTCACATGATGAAGAATCGGTTTTTAATGCGAAGTTGTTGACTTTCTTATGATTAATTGCATGCCCTTCAATTGTTTCTTAGATTCATAGATCCGGAATATGAACTTATGCATGATATCATATTAGTTAATTGAGAAATTGCTTTTATGATTAGATTTAATGCAATTAATGAGATTTGATTGTTCTTCTAGAG